>JPKY01000072.1:0-124626 GCA_000769265.1 Hapsidospora chrysogenum ATCC 11550
TTTTTTTCATATTTCCGTCTCTGTGCCCTCCGCCGAGACACGTTACCGTACCGGGGCCCGCCGCAAGATCCCGGTGGAGCCGGCGGGCTGGCCCGTGCCCGTGCCCGTGCCCGTGCCCGTGCCCGTTGCCGATGCCCGATCGCAGGAACCCCCCGGCCCCACTCCGAAGCACGTCCGCTCCGCGTCCGAAGCGGTCCAGACTCGTCCGTCCCTGCTGCGTAGAGTGTGTGCCCAAGCCTGGTCCTCGGATCTTGCTTGCTGAATTCAATGCAAGTTGGACTCTTATTACTTGTATGCAGTAAGTCTTATTCGTACTAGCAGTAGTACATGTCGCATACCAGGTTCGTCGTATCAACTATATGGCACCTTTACATGTAGCTCCCGAGTCGTCTGTACATTGGAGATTCACAACAGTACAACTAGCACATGCACTAGTATATGGCACCCATCAGCGCACTCTTCTGGGTACCCCTGTCAGTCGCTACTCACGGTGTTCGTAATGCACAAGTCTTATTCCAATGACCGGCCTGGTTAGTGCATAGTGTCAGGGGGGCGTAAGTGGCTTATCACCAAGTGGACCACTCCTAAATTATACTACTTGCCATCATTCACGTTCACGTCTCAACTTTTTCCTCCCCCGTCTTCGTCCTTATCTCCATCATTCAATCAATCCGTTCTTCACCGTGAAGCAAGCGCGCTCACAAAAAGCTGCCGTCCTCAGATGCGTCGGGAAACCACCACCACCACCTCTGCCAGCGGCGCCTGGCCCGGCACCCCTCCCGTCGCCTCCGATGGCTTCTCCTTCGCAAACGGCGAGCTCTTCGCCGAGGCCTCGGGCCATAACCTGCACCGGCGGGCCACACCCGCCGAGCTGAAGGAGCACTTCTCCAAGGGCTCCGACAAGGACCATCCCGCACACTGGTTCGAGGCCCAGCTCCGCCACTACGGGCTCCCGCCGTCGAAGACGAAGGCTGTGGCCCGCATGCGCCTGCTGGATGCTTTCAACGAGGGCAAGTTGGCGGCGGTGCCGGCGGAGATTCACAAGTTGGAGGCGAGGCTGAAGAAGGACTGGTTGAAGAATGATAGGGAGGCCAAGAAGATGCGGAAGCATGCTGGAGTATCGACCACGGCAGTGAACATGAAGACGCCGGCTGCGGCAGGGACCAGGAGAAAGGCGGAGAGCAACGCCGGGGCAGCTTGTACCAGCTCTCAATGAGCTGCTAAGAAGGTCAAGACGACTGAGCCGAAGAAGGCGGCGACGATCCCAAAGACGTCTACGGCTCCTCCCGGGCCCTCGTCTGCGAGCAATGCAACTCCTACGCGACCAAAGCAGACCGCTCGCGCTCGCCGAGGAAACATCTCCCAAGGTTTAAGCCGGGCCACCGCAGCAGCACCCGCATCACCGGCCACACCGCCACCCCGACCCAAGCAAACGGCTCGTCGCGGCGCCTGTACCCCACGCCCAGGTAGCGAACGACGACTACCTCCACCACAACCACCAGCAGGACCAATCTCATCCTCAACACCGCGGTTCCGAACCAAGCAGACCGCCCGGCGCAGTGGTGCGTTCATGCGAGGCCGGATCCCCGCCAGTTCTAGCTACGACAACGACGACGACGACGACGACGACGATCCGCCGCCGCCTTACTCGTCGTACGATCAAGGTGCTGTGGACTCGAGCGGTGCCTCTGAGGATGGTGAGCTCCCCGCTCTGGGCCTCATCAACGGCCGATACGACATGACCAGTTCCGTCTCCGAGCAATGGTCGTGCTACGGATCCGACTTTGATCTGGTTCTCACCCTCGCGGGGGACCATCTCTGGGCAAGATTCGACTTCGCCGTCGCCCGAGGGATTATGTACTTCACCAAGCGCCCACTGTTCTCATCGCGCGAGCCTCTTTCGTTCCGGTGGCGCGGTGTGATCGACCAGGACGGCGTCCAGTGGGGTGACCGTCACCATGGCTGGATCAAGTTTCTGGGTGGTGGTAGGATAAAGGGGGAGATTGACTTTATGGGTGTCACGTTTGAGGGGCGGAGGATGTCCGGGCAGGGGACTAGGAGTGAGGTTGATGCTCGCAGTATGGAGAGCGAGTGGAATGGGTATACGCAGGCGGAGTACGATCGGCAGAACCGAGCACGCTGGCGGTGATCTGATTTATACCTGGTGATAAGTTTGACATGGGCTCAACTGTGTCGGGGTGTTGGATCCATACACGTTGACCTCGTCTCCTACGGTATATCGATCAAACGGCTCAAGGCAGACCATGCCTCCAAAAGCTGCCACCGTGGTTGCCAGCTCCGCTTTTCTGAAAAAGATCAACCGAGATGTAGGGATGGGCGAGAATAAAGAGTCATTAAGTGATGTCCTGAAAGTATTTCTAAAGTTCCAAGCTCAACCAAAGTAGTCCGGATACAGTTCCCTCCGGCGATACCTAGGCTCTTCCCGAGCTGCCCAGGGCTGGCCAAGGCCTCCAGGAGGATACCAGGGTGTCGGCAGACGAGTATCCCAGACAGCGGCTGTCTCCGGGTCTCGATCTCGGTGGGTTGGTTGCTGAGGCCAGGAATAGGTTTGCTGACGGCGGTATGCTTCGGAACGCAACTCTGTTTCGGCAGCCCGGACTCGTCGATAGGCTTCATCCAAGCTGGCTGATTCCGGGGCTCGGTGGGCTCGGGTGATAGCCCGGGACAGTACCCGAGAGTCGTACAGCCCCAGGATGAACTTCCCTATGACCTCTGGTGAGCGGCACAATGCCCCGTGACGCTTGCTTTGCAGAAGTGCCCCCTTGAATCGAAGGTAGTATGATTCCAGGTCTTCGCCTGGTTCTTGCTCGAGCGGCCGTGTATCGTAGAGGTCAAGCGGTCCTGGTTGGACTAGGAAGCCACCCGTTCGGCTGTTGTCGTAGCACAGGAGAACTCGGCCCCGGCTGTGAAACAGGGGATTGGCCAGCTGTATCCCTTCTTCCACCGGGGCGTCATAGTCTGATGAAAGCGTTGAAGCGGAGGGAGTCCGACTTCCCTCTGTAAGACTTGGAGATGGTGCAATCGTAGAAGGCGGGGGGTTCCAATGTGCCTCTGCAGCACGAGGAGATGGCGCAGCCGTTGAAACGGTGGGAGTCCGATCTGCCTCTGTAGCACGATGAGATGATGGCATCGACCAGTCGGCGAACAGTGGTGAAGCGAGGAGACCAGGCGAGGCAGGTCTTGGCTGCTGAGGATCCATTGCGACAATACTCAAAGATGGGTTATATAGTACTGGAAGATGAGATACGTTCACCGGCGTGGCGGATGGAACCGAGGATATGCGTATGCGTCCAGGGGCAGCTTCGAGGCGGTGATGTTTGTTCCTGTTTGGATCTTGGTGAAAAAGACAGCAGAACCACTGTGTCTTGGCAGAGCTGCAGTAATAACCAAAGATGTGTGCGTAAGATAATGTTGGTGAGGCACAACGGCAGTGTGTGGACGACGAGCTAATTACTAGTACTACTTATACCTGCTTCAAGGAGTGAGTTGAGGGAGGGAGAAACTTCAATACCACTAGGTATGCTATGAGTGTTGTCGTCGTCACTTGTGCTGCCTTCGTCGTGAAATGTTGAAAAAAGAGATTGTTGCACGGTGACGTTGTTTTGTTATCATCGTCCGATTCACCCTCGCCATCCAGCATGTGTGTTCATGTTTCTTTCAGGGGAAGTACGCCGTACGCCTGCCCTCCTCCTCGTTGGGACCTGCTCCTTCCTACTAGTTTGGCATGTGTGAGACTTCGGAGCTCTTCCCTCTCAGACCACATGCGCAAGGTACCTGCTATAGTATTTGGGCAGCGGGAGAAGGAGACACATAGCGGAAACAAGCGTCATCTCGACCTCTGGTGCCGGAGTTGAACAGCAACTCGTCGTCGTCGACGCATCATCTCCATCAATGAGATGGGAAGGGGGCTGAACTTGATGACGGGGACCACTGTGGCCTGCCGTTGTCCGTGGGATCTGCGATTACGCCGACTTCGAATAAGAATGACGAATGGGCATGGCATCGATATCTTAGGTACGCAGCTATCACGGGCAGCAGCGTCGGGTAAGTCAAGTTGTGGAAGAGGCAGCCTGGCGGTCGAGACAGAGGAACTCATTTCCGGATCCCCCCNCCCCCCCCCCAGCAGGTAGCCAGCCACCCACATCGTATTGCTAGCTCCCGAAGGAACCAACAAAGAGGTCGATCGATGGAATTTGGTCCTGCTGCAGCTGCGCTGGCTCACGCGAGACTACAGGTACAGCTGGTAATTACCGGTCAAGTCAGCTACATAGAGCATACATGTTCACTCATGATCCTTGGCGCGTTTGGCCGTTTACCCTATGCGGCATGCCCCAGGATATAAATAATAATAAGCGGAGGGACGATCCAACCGACATGGGACTAGGGAGGCCAAAGCCTCGTGCAACTCCTGCAAGTTAGTGGAGTGCCACCGCTTGTGGTAATTCGAATCCGCATTCTCCGCCAAACTCTGGGCTCAGATCTGCAGATGCATTTCCAAGATTGGCCACCTCGGCATCCGCAGCTGGATCCTCTCTCGTTGAAGAGTTACTCCGTAATCACTGTACACGCCGCCTCGGGAATCTTGATGGCCGCGAGGGAGCAATCCACGATTGGAAGCGGAGAGGAACATATATATCCTTGTGCTCCCCCTATTCCCCCCTCCCAACGGGGACCAGCAACTCCCTCTCTCTTGTTGCAAGATCCATCCATCCGTTCAAGACAGCATCGCGACAACTTGCAGCCCCTCGACAACAAGACAATAGCTATGGCGATGCGCCTCTTGTGTCTCCTTGCCCACTTGTCCCTCACATTGGCACAGAATGGCAATTCCGTGTACAAACAGCGCCTCACCGGTGCGGACATGGATTCGGGAATACGATGGAACGTTGCCGGGACGGACCTGGGAATCCCCTATGTGCTGGAGAACAACATATCGATAGGGTTCCTCTTCGGCGACACCTTCAGCTCTCCGTTTCCCAGCCCTTCGGATTGGCGCTCCCCCGTCATGCTTCGCTCCGCCTCTAGGCCTGGAGACCCGGACGGCATCGTGTTTGACAGCGCTGCCGGCGTCCCTCCGGGGGATGGAATGGCGCCGGCACTCATGCCCAACGGCTACGATGGCCCGGATCCATGGGGTGGACAAGAACATACCGTCATCCCCAATGATGGGATCGGGTTCCCGGAGACCGGCGACCAGATTGTGTCCTACATGAGCATCAGCGGCGGGTTTGACGACGGAGTCTTCCGGACCAACTACGCCGGCCTGGCACATTCGACGGACGGGAACAGCTTCGCCCGGCTCGACACCCGGTGGCACAACACCGGTGACAACCTGGACCCTTTCCAGATGTGGACCATGCAGCGCGATGGAGACTGGGTATACGTCTTCTCGGTCAGGGCTGGGCGCCAGCACGGTCCGATGATGCTGCAGCGTGTGCCCTGGGACCGGATGCTGGACCGGGAAGCGTACGAGGGCTGGGGTTGGGACGGCGCCGACTGGGCCTGGGGGCGGCCATGCACCCCCATCCTCGAGGGGACGTTTGGCGAGCCATCGGTCCGCAGGCTCAGCGACGGGACCTGGGCCATGGTCTACCTGAGGCTCGATCCCGGACCGGCCATCGTGTCTCGCACGGCGGCGGGGCCGGACCAGGTGTGGTCGGAGGAGACGGTCCAGGTTACCTGGCAGCAGGAGCCTTTCCTGTACGGAGGCTTCATCCATCCTTGGTCGACTTCGCAGCCGAACGACCTTCATCTGATGGTGTCCAAGTGGGTGCGCAGCGACGACCTCCCCGCTGCCTACCACGTGAGCCATTACGTCGGTACACTCTAATACGAGTAGCTTCAGACCCTCCTCCACTCTCTTCTTCTTATGCGGCTTCTTTACGTTCCAAGGCTGAGAGGCTCTTCACTCCCACGGGGGACAAATACTGTAACTTGGCTGCAGTCTTCGACGCGACGGACGGCAACTCCCATGGTCGATATCTTGGTGGGAGAGGGAATCCACCAACGCGAAATCGTAGATAATTCGGGAGAGGGGCCGTGTTGTGGGAACTGGAAGATTTTGATTGAGTGATTTACCTCGGGTGAAAAAAAAAAAGAAGGTTGCGAGGTGACCGAGCGAGGCGGACGTCTCCGCGTAAAAAGACATCGGCATCGGGTAACCGGAGCCGCCGCCGCTGTTCTACTTCAATTGGGGGAGCTTTGTTGGGAGGAGACAGGTACCTAGCGACATGTAGCGTGTCTCGGCCAAACGTAACAGAGGCCGATGAACGCGACATCACGTGACACATGGCTACTTCCATGAGGATGTAAAGACTCGTGATTGAGACTAGATTTGACGAGAAGACTCTAGATGCAATAAAAGACGTCCATATGCCTTACCGAATGTACCCATTGGGGACTGGGGGATTTCTACCGCAAAGTGTATTTCTACGGGCGTACGGAAGTGCGTGGTTAAAGAGTCAGAGCGAGCACCTGTACGTAGGTAGGTACCTAGACGGGGAGAAGGAAAGTGCCGAAAAATATCCGGAACCCCGGAACTGACCGGGATCGCGACTGCTTTTTCCATCTCCTTCCAGTACTTTTCTACCTCCTTATAGTTGTTTAGAATTGGAAAAAGTTGCGATCGCTAAGGGGGCATCAATTGGCGCCTGTCTCTCGAAACCCCCGTTACAGAAAAAAACGAAAGAACCCGAAACCACACAACACCGGCGAACGAATCATCGATCATGCTTCGGTCAGCGGCGGCAAGGGCGGCGGCGGCAGCGCGGACAGGAGCGCTGCCGAGGACAAGGACGGCGGGTGCTGCCGCAGCACCCCTCCTCACATGTCAACAGCAGCACCAGCACCAGCACCAGCACCAGCAGCAGCGCTCCATTGTCACGTCGACCCCGCTTGCGCCTGGCAGATTCCCCTCCTCCTCATCGCCCTCCATCCGATCCGTATACTCGTACCGCAGCTTCCACAGCACCTCGTCCGTCATGGCCGCCAACGCCGTCCGAGCCGAGAGCGATGCCTTTGGCGAGATCGAGGTCCCCGGCGACAAGTACTGGGGTGCCCAGACCCAGCGGTCCCTGGGCAACTTTGATATCAATCAGCCTCAGGACCGCATGCCGCCGCCCATTGTGAAGGCCTTTGGCATCCTCAAGGGCGCTGCTGCCACGGTCAACATGCGCTACGGCCTGGGTGTGTTTTCTTGCCTGCGGGGGCCCCAGAAGCCCTCGACACTGTTGCTCCTGCTCCTGCTCCTGCTAACACACAACCCCGCCACACAGACCCTCAGATCGGCAAGGCCATCCAGCAGGCCGCCCAGGAGGTGGCCGACGGCAAGCTCATGGACCACTTCCCCCTCGTGGTCTGGCAGACCGGCTCCGGCACGCAGTCCAACATGAACGCCAACGAGGTCATCTCCAACCGCGCCATCGAGATCCTCGGCGGCAAGATGGGCAGCAAGAAGCCCGTCCACCCCAACGATCACGTCAACCGGAGCGCCTCCTCCAACGACACCTTCCCCACCGTCATGCACATCGCCGGCGTCCTCGAGCTCGAGCGCGACCTCCTCCCCGCCCTGCGCAGCCTGCGCGCCGCCCTCCAGGCCAAGGTCCTCGACTTCGAGGCCAAGAAGATCATCAAGATTGGCCGCACGCATCTGCAGGATGCCACCCCCCTGACCCTCGCCCAGGAGTTCTCCGGCTACGTCGCCCAGCTCGACTACGGCATCAAGCGCGTCGAGTCGGCCCTGCCCGACCTGCGTCTCCTCGCCCAGGGCGGCACCGCCGTCGGTACCGGTATCAACACCTTTGAGGGCTTCGCCGAGGCCATCGCCGAAGAGGTCACCCGCATGACCGGCACCGAGTTCAAGACCGCCCCCAACAAGTTCGAGGCCCTGGCCGCCCACGACGCCATCGTCCAGGCCCACGGCTGCCTCAACACCCTGGCCACCTCCCTCACCAAGATCGCCCAGGACATCCGCTACCTGGGCAGCGGCCCCCGCTGCGGCCTCGGTGAGCTGCTCCTCCCCGAGAACGAGCCCGGCAGCAGCATCATGCCCGGCAAGGTCAACCCCACCCAGTGCGAGGCCCTGACCATGGTGTGCGCCCAGGTCATGGGCAACCACGTCGCCACCACCATCGGCGGCATGAACGGCCAGTTCGAGCTCAACGTGTACAAGCCCCTCGTCATCCGCAACCTGCTCCACAGCTCGCGCCTGCTGGCCGACGGCATGCGCTCCTTCGAGAAGAACCTCGTCCACGGCCTCGCCGCCAACGAGGAAAAGATTGCCAGCATCATGAAGGAGTCCCTCATGCTCGTCACGTGCCTGAACCCCAAGATCGGCTACGACATGGCCAGCAAGGTCGCCAAGAACGCCCACCGGAAGGGTCTGACCCTCAAGCAGAGCGCCATGGAGCTCGAGGCCTTGAGCGAGGAGGACTTTGACAATCTGGTCAAGCCGGAGCTCATGGTCGGCCCCAGCCCCTACAAGGGTTAGTTGGGTTTTGGGAAGGAGGGTTTATGTTGTGTCGGGCATATAATAAATCACTTCCGTTTTGGAAAGCGTCGCGGTAGGAAGGAAAAAAAAACTCTCCCGAGTACGAAGAGAGCGCATGAAGCGCCGCGAATTCGCTTGGATTCCACCGCAGGGGTTGCTTGGAGTTTGGGACGTTGCTTACCTAGCGATAGCATTCTGTTCGACTATGTAGCATAGCAGGCAAGCCAAGATAAAAAGAGGAAAAAAAAAAAGAAAAAAGAAGAACTGACCAGGAGTGATTTCTTCCCATGACTTTCTTCCCCGGGACGGTAATGGGGCAACCCCGTACGCAGCCTTAACTCCTGCTCGGTTTCTCGTATATCTCTAAGCCTATCTATCTGTCTATATCTACTTAACTGCATGTCCGCAGGGTTGCCCGGCATGAAATATACCCAAGACACTATCAAGGAGAACCTACGGTCATGGTAGATGGTAAACACTCACATGCGACCTCTTTATGTACCTTGAATGGACCCCTCCTCTGCGAGGTCCCGCATCTACAGCTCAATCGGATACTTTTGACGAATCCTGCCACCGAATCTGAAGATCATTTGTCAATCTACCCCGGACGTACATGAGAATGCCTAAAGGAGGAAACTCACTTGTATAGGAGCAGCGGAATCGGCGTCATGACGAGGGCAAGAGCGCCCAGGACAGTATTCCCGTACCCAACGCCGAGGGATTCGTACAAGGGCGGGCCCGCGAGGGGGAGGAATGCCCCCATGATGGAGAGCGACGCCCTCGAGGTGGCCACAGCTGAGGCGGCGTACTTGGGGAACACGTCAACCAGGTAGGTCTGGCACGGCATGAAGATGCCAATCATGCCAAAGCCGTAGGGGACCAGGCCGACAATAGGTACAGCCCTGTGGTGCGTGCCGCAGACACTGGTTAGTTCTTGCGTTCGTCGTGCTTCTTTTGAGTGAGTGGGGAGTGGTGCGTACCAGTGCGCTTTCTTCTCTACCGACCAGCCGTACCAGAAGAGAGATACTGGTACGAAGGCCGCGTAGTATATCGTCGCAGGAAGACGCATCTCGGCTTCGGGAGGAGACTCAATGTCAGCAAGCAGACACCTGGCGTGTTACATGCCATCTCATCGGATGTACGGATCTTGGGGTCATGATCAGGCTTACGCTCGTATACGTGGTTATTCTTCTTGGTGAGCTTGATGAGCGTGGCGTCATTCGTCTTCATCAGGATGCAGAGCGCCATCTGGTTCATTATATTATCAGTATCCTCTGCGGATGTGGACAAGACCTTGACTCACCAACATCCCGAGGCCCACTGAAGAACAAGTTAGTATATAGGTTCGGAAAATTGAGCATCAGGGATGGGAGACTACGCTTGGCACTCACAGGGCGTGTAGGCAAGTCCGGCGAGACTGGTCGGCCAGCCGTACGCCTCCCCAAACACGGTCGGGATCGTGGTGAACATGAGGTAGAGGAAGCCGTAGACGGTGGCGACGTATGCGCAGATGAGTATCACGATAGGGGATGAGATCAACATCTTCCAAACGGTGTTAACGAGATAGAAGAGAAGAAAGGACTTTAGAATAGGACGCTGTGCTTTTTTTTACCTTGGCTGGTCTGGCTATACTCCTTGCCAGGATTGTCTTGGTATCCAGATTTAGACTCAACTGCGAGTGGAGGTCCGTCCTTCCCGTCTCCTTCTGCAGTCGTTGTGCCTTCTTATGGAGGATCCTGGGAGCGTAGGACTCGGGCATGTAAATCGACATCAGCACCGTGACAGATCCTGCGGCGATTAGGAGAACCCAGTATGACTATATTGTCGGCATCGTTAGACTTGAGACTTGTCCCATCAGGAATCTGGACGGATGATACGTACCCAGCGCCAGCCCAGGTACTGGGCAATGAAGCCACCGCATATAGGACCAACTGAGCCAGGCCAGACCGAGTCAGCACGTATAAGATAGCCCAACAGACTCTTCATGGTCTGCCGACGGCGAGCATGGGGGATTTGTACTCACCCGCCGGTCCTAGCGACTGGACAAAGACAATCAAGGAATTCGCGAAGCCCCGCTTCTCCACGGGATAGAGGTCGGCGATGATGGCAGGCGGGATGGTCAAAACAGCCGAACCTCCGATCCCAGCTAGGAGGCGCATCACAATCAGCCCGGGCATGGTCGGGGCCAGTGCGCTGCCCAGCACCCACGCATTGAAGAACCACGTAGAGAGGACGACAACGGGACGCCTCCCGTAGATCTCGCTGAGCGGCCCCAAAAACAGAGGCCCGATGGCGAAGCCCAGAACGTAAATGGTCACCATGAACGAGCCCAGCATGAGGGAGGTCTCCTTGAACTCCTCCAGTGTAAGGGCAATGCTGGGAGCAACCACAGACGAGCCCAGAGGACTTTGAAAATGTAACTGTTAGCAGCAGCCCTTTGATTCCTGATTGCATTTCGTCCCGTGTGTCTTGTCTCGTTTAGACCCACCTCAGCGTTGATATGATTCCCATACATATCATTAGATATTGCTTTTTCCACTTTGGCCAATTCCTATTAGGAGCAACGTTAGCATCAATTTGGCTCTTTCAGTCTTAAGCCAGAGGCTTGGTATCGTGCACACCTCGGGTTCATAGGGTCTGTTAGCGACTCCCAGCCCACGAGGCTCCTCTCAAGCTCCATCAGCGGGACCGGTTCCCGCTGAATTGGTGAGTCTGCACCGCTGCCGGCCTCTTCCAGTGCCTGGTTCGACGACTGCTGGTCGCAGGTATCGGACTCTACTACGACGACGGGCTTCTCCATGGCGTCGGCTGTGGTTGTTGATGGATTCATGTTGTTGACGTGCGTTGAGAGCCAGACTCCGACGTTGAGGGATCAGAGTTGTTGCGGAAGAGCATGTTCCCACGACCTCCGGGGATAAGAAATCGCTTGGGAGGCTCAAGGATGACATGGTTCCTAGTAATTATTTCCGAAGACTGCTGGGTGTCATGAATGGCGTGTAGCTCTCGTATTCCCCACTCGGCGCGGATATCACTTTCCAGGCTACGTGGTTGGCGCCGCCAAAACCCGTCTGAGCTTCCCTATGGCTGGTTTCAATGTCACAGGAACGGAAAATGTGGATTGATGGATGCTACTTATATGTAATCTCAATGTGCTGGGTCCTGAGGGACGGGTTTAAGGGCATTGGGCCGGTTTCCAGGGCTGCCGGACATATAGTCCGGGGTGCTCCTCAACGCAGAATGTATACCGCTATCGCTTGGCACACTCGTCCGCCAATCTCACGGGGTCCCCAGTGGTGCTTCCCGATCGGAGTTCCCCTCACCGGAACGACGAACGCTTCAAGGCAACAGCAATGCCGAGTTGCGGAGCTCCGGGCGGGGGGCGCCAGGGCTCGGCGTGCGGTTGTCCCCGACGCCGGCAACTAGATACCCGTCGTGAAGAACATTCATCACGGCCGCAGACTGCTTCAGACCCGCATACGCGTATGCGCGTGCTCAAGCAACTTCGTCTTGTCTGCAAACGCCTGCCGCTCCGCGGGGTCGAGCTGAGGGACTCGTGTATGCCCAGTAGGAATTCCCACAAGGGTAATGTCCCTCGGCTCAAAAGGTGACAATCTGCGTCTCGGCACATGTCCGGACTCCGAGTCTCAATGCCGGACACCTGTCAAAGAAGCGCTATGAAGTGGGTTGTGTTCCAATCGGTAGGAGGTAGCCCTGGAGACGATTCCTAAGACCGAGCCGCTCTGCACCTTTCGATACTAGCCTGCCGACACCCAGAGGGCATCCTTCGTCCAGCGGAGAATGCGTTTCATTATGTCGGTATCATCTCCCCACTTCAGCCGCTTGTCAATGTTGCTTAACTCAAGTCTCACAACGTCGCCAGGGAGCCCCTGGAATACCCAGCGACCCATGAGACAGTTGATGGCAATCAAGTCAGGTTGAGTGACGTCCAGTACGGCGTTACGCAATAACTCGAGCTTCGTCTCCCATGGTGGCATATAGAACTCGTCGTGTCCCACAACTAAGCCTCCACGGGCGAGCCAGAATAGTCGTCTCCGTTGCTCCTCCGACCATGGCCCGGTAATGAGCCTCTCGGGGATTCGGGTCAGGGGGTGGATATCCTGTCCGCCCCACGGTGCAGATTCGAATTCGAAAGGGCCCCATTTCAGGGCCTGTTTGAAGTCGATATTGAAACACTCCTGGGCGTCGAAGTGGGAGGGGTCGCCGTACTGTGAGTGGCCCAGTTCATCGGGTTTGTCGACCCAAGGGACCGAGTGCTGGTAGCATCGGTCATGGGCATACCTTTTCGCCCAGCTCTGCTGGGCTTGCAGGATCATGTCGATGGTAGCCCACGGTTGTTTTAGCATGGCCGTCTAGACAAGTCAGTCGCTCTAAGTGGCAGCGCAGCAGTGGGTAGGGGGGAACGAACCTGGAGGCCGTAGTCGCCCTTGCAGTCCGTACCTTGCATGGTCGGCACTTGGGGCCTAGGGGTGGAACACTTGCTAGCTGGTAGGCCGAACCACTGGTGCCACGTCTCATGAAATGCCCAGAAAAGGAGCCGGATTAGAGTAGCTCGGTTTGATAGCCTGAGGCCGATGCTCGGACTGGAACGAGGTAGTGATAGGTTCGAGCTGTAGAAGAGAATGATCTCCAGGATCTCGGTGGGTAGAGTGTCGAGATTGGGTCGGTATTTTGAACCGCGAGTGGCCATGACAGTGGACAGAGACCTTTTTGACTTCTTGGCTGGGTGCTGCCGTTGCTCCCGCAGCGCTTTGGGAGGCCTTGCGGAGGCAGCCTTTCGCTTCCCTCGTACTCGAACAGGGGTGAGTCCCATGGCTCGGCAGAGTGGTACCGTCAGCGAGAGTGGGAGGAATCAACAAGCCGGCTGAAGAGCCAGTGAGTTTAAGCTCGGAAAACCCTGATTCATTGGCCGACGATGCGGCAACCACCGGTAGAAGGTAGTTATTGCGGATGGCTTCGAGCCACGAGTAGGGACGCGTCGAGAAGCGTGACCATGCTCTGATAACCTAGGAACAGGTCACGGCAGGTTCCGCTAGGAGTCGTTGGACCATGCGAAGAAGTGGAGGAAAGACGTTCCAGTTCCCTGACCCGGTGGGCGTATTGCGGCTTATTTCTGAATTTTGGGACGTCAGGTGAAGGTTGCGAGGACGAAGATTTTGAGAAGGCGTCAAGCTGTGGAAGGTGGGTGTGGTTTACTATTTCAGTACTACGATAGTACTAGGAATTAATATCTCTACTGTACCTATCAGCACTACCTACCTGGTACTGTAGGTAAGCATCCTCTAATTACTCCTTCCAGCGAGGAAGTAGCTACCTTACCGTTCCTTCTTCCCCAGTGCTAAAATACTAGTACATACCTTATAGCTCAGACACCCTACCGGTATATACGAGTAAGTAGTATACGTAGATATAACCGCATGCTGTAAATGCTTTTAGTATCAGGTAATTATTGTGCGTACGGACGTACTCGTATGCATATCTTCACTGGGCTGTGGCGGGGCCGTGGCGCATGAGCAGCCACCAGCCAGGGTCCAGATATTTTTCCCCTACACCATTTCATGACTCCGAAGGTCTCACCAGCTGCCACCATCCACCGTCCACGTCTTGCGCTCGCCTCGATCTTTACCCGAACGCGTCCCCGTGAAGCCCCGACACACTGTGATACTCGGCGCCAGCGGTGGTTGTTTCAATCTCCAAACTGAATTCGGCGACGTGCCTAGGCGCGATACCCGACCCCGATCTACCCGACGCTCATGAGGTGACGTCCACCTCGATCGCGATCGCGACTTGCTCATAGCCACATACGACGACTTTTCTGCTCAGCCCAAAAATCGACCAGATACAAGATACGTTCCGTTTATCAGGCCGGCGTCGACTTGATGTCGGTAGCTGCGGCGGCTGCGTGTCGCGTCCCCGTCCCTCTGCGGGCCCCTTCACGCAGCTTGCTACGTTTCCTACGCCTCCAGTCTGAGATCCCGCTACCTAGTAAGGGGCTCAGTCACGATTTTCTCCCCTTGCGTCCGAATTCTGTAGTAGGCGCACAGAATGCCGGCCGACGAGCGTACACCACGAGGCGATGGCCCACCAGGAAGCTGTCGACGTTATGTCCACACCAACACGGTGATCCCAAGGCCCTGAACCTGGCGACACGACAGTCTCCCAGGTGCTTCTCCAAGAAGTCGCAAACACCTCCAACCAGGAGGTGCTTTGGGACGACCGGTGCGGCCTATAAGGTTTCGGAGCCCGACACGATCAAGACCGCCCACGCTACATCATGGCAGGAGAGACTCTGGGGAAGCAAAGCAAAGACGGGAAAGAAGCCGCTTCGTCCCGATGACCTCCCCTCGCACGAGAATCTCGAGCATGGGTCCATGTTTACCAGCAGGCGAACTTTGGCTGCCAAGGCCGCCGCGGAACCGAGACTTCGATGCACCGAGGTTGATGAGTATGGCAAGGCCATCCTGGTGGACGGGGAGTTTAAGAAATCGGAGCTCATTGCCAAGGTAAGTTCACGCTGATGGCCTCCCTACCCATCATTTAGGAGAGAGCTAACCCGATGAACTCCTCAGTATGGACTGCTACCCCGTGATTTGCGCAAGATCGACTCCTCCAACCTGCCACATATCCTCGTTCGTCCGTCGGCGATTCTACTCAACCTGCTCCACCTCAAGGTCCTTATCAAACATGACCGTGTACTTCTCTTCGACGTCTACGGTTCCAAAACGTCGTACTCCCAGTCCGCGTTCATGTACGATTTGCAAGGGAAATTACAGCAAAAGAGCCCGTCCCTCTCGGCTTCAGGGGGTCTTCCTTACGAGTTCCGTGCTCTCGAAACTGTCCTGACCTCGGTCACCTCAGAGCTCGAGGCCGATTTCGAAGCTGTGCGCGAGCCCGTCATGCACATCCTCAGCGAACTCGAGGACGACATTGACCGCCAGAAGCTTCGAATGCTGCTCATTCTGTCCAAGCGAGTGAGCACGTTTGAGCAGAAAGCGAAGTTGGTGCGGGACGCCATTGAAGAGCTGCTTGAAGCCGACGATGATCTTGCTGCCATGTACCTGACGGAGAAGGCCCACGACATCCGAAGGGGGATGGACGACCACACCGAAGTCGAGATGCTGCTAGAATCGTACCACAAGCTCACGGACGAAATCGTGCAGGAGGCGGGTAACCTCGTCTCCGGCATCCGGAACACGGAAGAGATGTAGGTTTCCGAGGCAGACCCTCGCCATGCATCCGTCGCTAACCTGCTCACCCACCAGCGTCCGCGCCATCCTCGACGCCAACCGCAACGCGCTCATGCTGCTCGACCTCAAGTTCAGCATTGGTACCCTAGGACTTGCCATGGGCACCTTCATCGCCGGTCTATATGGCATGAATCTCGAGAATTTCATCGAGGAGACCGACTGGGGCTTCGGAAGCGTCACCGGAGCGTCCATCGTCTTCTCGCTCTTTGTGTGCTGGTACGGCCTAGGCAGACTGCGTAGGGTGCAGCGGATAAAGATGGGCAGCGAAGAGCGCCCACATCTGCCTCGACGCCAGATCTTCCACCATCAGGACGATGCGCTAGGGCTTCTTGACGCGAGGCACCGTGAGAGGCTCAGGAGGATGAACATGCAGAAGACGGCTGCGACCAAGAAGAAGTGGTGGTCACTCCGCTTCTGATGTTTTTTTTTTTTTTTTTTTTTTTGGCCCAGAGGATACGGAGAACGGATGTATAGACGGCGTTATCTTGCGGCGGAAATGGCTTGGCCCGCTTAATCTCCTCCCCCCTTCTTATGATTCATGTACAATACTGCTCTTGTACTATTGGTTTTTTGTTTGCGGTGGATATACCCGTGGAAGCTATCACACTATCCTGTACAAATAGACAAGGCCCGTCGGTCGGCATACAGCTTCATCTGATGGGAACAAATGTCTGTCTTACCCACTTAAGATATCAATATCTATATTGAGCTACAAGTTTCAGATCTTCCCGGTGCATACTATCTAGGTAATCAGCGTGGGGTAATCTGCCGTAGCGCGTTGATGCTCATACTGGTTCTGACGTCACAATGGAAAATTCCACAAAATAATAGAAACGTTAGAAGCCGAATTGGAAAAATCCGACCATTGCTGCCACCAACGGGTGTTTGAGAGCAACCTAAGGTATCTCCCATTACCACGATGACATAATCTACTAGTTTACTGGTAGTTAGACCATGTAACCTCTTAGGCTGCCGGAAATACGACGCGCGCAACGGGTGCAAGAGCCAGTGGGCACAGCGGAAGACTAACACTGCAGGGCGCACGTGTAGCCGCCTACGTCATCATTTCTGCGCACCACTCTCGCACGTACCTATGACGCCACATCGGTGCCAACCCACCTCTACCCGAAACTTGGACAAGCAGCGCAAGCTCCTTTCCATTTGTGGTGTTACTCCAGTATGCAACGTATGGACTCCAGCTGTTTGGAAATGATGCGCCCCCCAGTCTCCGCCCGCCATTAAATATCTTTTCCCATATTGGAGTGAACGCACCGGTGTTCGGGCAAGATGGGATCGGTGATCGTACGTCGGTGATTTGTCCCACCCTGCCGCTACACGCGTGCATGCGTAGGTAGTCCCTTGGGAAGGCTGACGTCAGAGCAGACTATTGATACCTGCCCGATGGTTCATTTGTCTGGTTTTTTCCTGCCCTGCATGATGATGTGGTGTAATGGGGAAGTGGCTGCCGGGGTAATTGGGCCGCGTATAAAGGACAGTCCGTGGCCAAACGTATGGTGAGCTTGTGCCATTGTCTCTTCTCTGTATCACCAAAGATTCTTTCATATCCCAATACAAATCAGAAAAAAAAAGCCAGACTACATATTTGGCCCAAGGACAAAATCCTTCACCATGGGCGCCGTCCTCAGTTGTGTATGTTGCCCGAGCTTATCTCCACAGGCACAAACATTTCAATGATGTGAGCTATACTAACAGCTTTCGAACAGATCCAGAGCGTCTTCGCGGCGATCGGGTCCGCCATCATGGCCGTCATCAGCGCCATCGGCGTGGCCGTCAAGGCAGTCATCAACGCCATCGTCTCGCTGTTCGGCATCGTCATCTCGTGCCTCACCTGCGGCGCCGTCGGATCGAGGCGCAAACGAACCGTTAGTCACGTCTAGCAGGACCCATCCGCCGTACTGTCGCGCGGCTCGCCATTAGGGGCTGGCATGGGGAAGAGAGGAGCGCGCGTGGTGGATGGGTGATGCTGTGAGGAAGTGTTGAGATCAGAGATGGAAGAATGCTGTTGCGGAGGTTGGGTTGTCTGTTTCCTTGTGGTTGGTCGGGTTTCGGACCTGGAGGGCGCGTTGAGATACCCTGTATTCATGCGACTTGTTACGATGCATCATGAAATATCCTGCCTCCTAGACTCGGAGGGAAATTAATCAATAACGACGCGGTTGTATCATGATTCAAAGTGCGCCACGTGTTTCTGTGATCATGTCGGTGACTCTAAATAGGATCAGTCCTCCTCTTCCATCACATTCCGGTTGAAGAAACCATGAATCTGGCGCGCAACCGCCTTGCCTACCAGCGCCGTGAGCTCGTCCAGGGACATGTTGGCTACCTCGCGCATATTCTCGGCTTCGAACACAATATTCTTGATGTTCTGCGGCGTCACTCCCGGCACCGCGGCAAGCATCTCCTGCGGCTCCTGGTTGAAGGCCTGATCCTCAGCCTTCATATCCTTGTCGAGCCCGGCGCGCACTGCCGCCATAGGATCCGGCTCCGGCTCCTGCGCCTTGAGCGACTCGAAGATCTCGGCGGTCTGGTACGGCGACGAGGACCATATGATGCGCAGTTTTGGGAAGGCCAGGGTCAGCAGGACGATCTTGGACTGCAGGTCCGACGACATGTTGGTGGGCGCCACGCTGCTAAAGGTGCCGGACAGGTCGGCGAAGGGCTCGAGAGTGAAGGATTTGTTCTGGTCGAACTCGATAAGCAGCATTGGGTTCTTGTAGTACTGGAACATGGTCTCGGCCTGGCTGTACAGCCTGCCGTCCTTGAAGGAGGATATCAGGTCGCTGATGGACTTGCGCTCCACGCAGATGCTGGGTGAGAGGATGTAGTCGCCCACCGTGAGCATGCAGGGTACGATGACGATGGCGCGGCCGTGCAAAAGGGATGGTAGTGATGACCGGAACTCGCGCACGTCGACCACGACGCGGGGCGGCTCCGCCGTTGCTGCCAGCCTTCCGCCTCCTGCGATCCTGGTGTTGACGGTCCGCAGGAAGGCCTCTTGGGGATCTTCTGCGCCGTGCGGGTCCACCGTCATGACGACCGACATGCTCGCTCGTTCCTTGATGACCTTTGTAAACGCATCCTTCTCCCGCCTGACGGAGGACAGGTACCGCTGCTCCTCTACTGACCCGCTGTAGTACATGAAGTACACCCTCACATTGCGGTCGTTGTGCGATGATCGATATACCTCCACTCTGCGTATAAAGGCGGCGTCCGGCTCGTACATGATTATGTACCGCGGTTTGACCTCCTCCAGGACGTGTTCATCCTGATCTCCGTCGTAAGAATGGATGACGACCAAATCCTGCATCTCATAGAGCTGATAGAAGTCGTCCATGTTATCCAAGGGATCCGCGATGATGTCTGGTTTCTGCTGTGCCTCCTCCTCCGTGACCTGCACCTCGGCCATGAGGTCGGCCACCTCGCTGGGTTTCTCGAAGTACTGCGCGATGCTGCCGTTGTCGGCGCGGCCCATTGCGGTGCCAAAGTTGCCTCCGCCTCGGACGCGTCTCCTTTTGTTGGCAGGGGCTCTGGCACCACGGGCACCTCCTCGGCCTAGGCGAGAGTCAACCGCGCCGTTGAGGGCTTTTTGGTTCTCGTAGAAGAGTGTTTGGCTGACTTGGGCGAACTGCCTCTTCCACCGCAGATAGTTTCGGAGCCTCCTGCGCATCATGAAAGCTGCCGATGGCTTGCTGTCATCGTCCTCGTCCTCGTCCTCGTCCTCCCGGTTTTCGGCCTCCTGCCCCTTTCTGGGCTTGACGTGCATGGTCTGCAGGTAATCTCGGAGCTGCTTGCACGTTTCCGGACTCGAGCACATGATGAGGATCGTCCCATTCGAGTCGTCCTTTGCGGGCGGCTCAAAGTACAGGTCCCTGTCAATCTCCTCTAGTACCTCTGCCAGCAACGCCCACTTGGGCAGTTCTTCGAGGATGGGGCGGAGTGTGTCAATGTTTTCCTCCTGTGCCAGATTCTTCGGCTTGGCCGAGTAGACCCTCCGGCGTGCTGTGTCGAATATCGTCTGGGCTGCATCGAGAAACAGCCACGGCGGCTGCGTCTGCCTAGTAGATCCCGGCGGAGGAGAGTGGGCTGCATGGATTGTGTCCAGGTGCTGTAAGAAAGAGACGGCGTCGTAGGTGAGGATGTAGTTGAGCAGACCTCGGAGCACCGTCAGGTCGCCGACAATTTGCTTCGTCTTCCAGCTCACACGGTGCCAGTTGGGATCGAGCTGGCGCCTGACGATGACGTCAAAGTTCTTCAGCAGAGCGCTGTCTAGGTTCCAGTCGTCCATCTCCAGACCCGAGTTTCCCTTCTTGAGCTCTTGGATGCTGACCTCGACGCACTCCATGATGGCATTCTGTATCTCCTTCATGGCGTCCGTGATGGGTACCTCGAGCTCGATGACCTCGGCCTTCTTCTTTCCCTCTAGCGATCGCGCCACTGTGACGTGAAACCTCGGCCAGAGGGATGCCTTTTTGAGGAACAGGTTTCTCAGCATGGTGGACAGGGGCGAGAATCCTGTGCTGAAAGGGTCAGGGTTGTCGGAGAAGGCCTTCAAGAACCCGACCTTATTCTTCTGCCGGTAGACTCGCAGGATAAAAGCCTCCAGAGACGTGGCGATGACTCTGTCTGCGTGGAGGACAACCATACCAGTGATGGTCTGCGGGTCGAGCAAGCCAGTCAGCAGGTCCACGACGAGGATGCGCGAGGTGATGCTGAAGATGCCGCCGGCAGCGTACATCTTCTCCCTCGCGCCGACGCTCTGGAAGTCAGTGTTGACGACGGTCAGGCCGCGGGCCTTGGGTGCGGCGCTGACGGCGGCGTGCTCGGCCAGGGCCTCGCCGATCCAGCTATTCTCGCGCTCCTCGGCGCAGACGACAACGATGAGGTTGTTGCCTGCGGCATCGTAGGAATGGAGCAGGTTTGTGACAATGCGCATCAGGCCCAGGCCACGGGCGATCACGACGAGCTCATCTTCGGCTCGGAGCTCCTGGAATAGATCCTGCTGGTATTCCTGAAGGAGCGTGAGCGGCCAAGTCGTCCGCGTGAGTCAGGCAAAGGGGGGATAGGCGTACCAGGGGCAGTGAGAGCTTCACTGGTTGGGGTGCATCGCTCGTCGACATGCGGGGCATGCATCCGGGCTCTGGCGATCCATGGATGGGAGAGGCCGACAGGTGCGTGTGTTGAAGTTCACGGCGATGGGCAGGTGGTGGTGATGCATCAACCCCGGTCAGTCCGGCAAGGTGGCGGCCGCCACAGACCTCGAAGGCGCTGGAGTTACAGGGCGCGGAGTGCGGACAGGGTGCTGGATTCCTAAACTAGGTACCCTACTCCGTAATGGGGTTCTGGTTCCCGAAGGGGCGCCTCGCAACACCATCGATATGTTGGAATACTTTTTGTACTACAATACTATTAGTACATATAGTAAAATCAAGTAATGACGGACGCTATCTAAACTTGCTAGGTAAGACCGAGATACTGTATGCCACACAGCTTGGCCATCGACACGGGCAAGCAGAGCCAACAAGACTGCAACGTTCTGGGTGGGCATCTACTAAGGTACGTACATACGTCCAAGTTTCCTCCCACCTACCAGTGCAGGTGTATCCACACAGGTTTTGACAGGCGCGGAACTGGCGCCATAGGGCTGTGGACGGTGACCTGGAAGGTACTCGGCTTAAGGCACGCACGCCTCCGGAGAATACGTCATCCAGTAATTCCGGATTCAGCTCAGTCATCCAACTTCAACCTGTATTCGCACTCCATAGGTACCTAGGTGTCGATACATAAAAGACGTCTCATCCGCCAAGGCTCAGCACTGTACTTCCTTCTCTCAAAAAGCTCATACCTTACCCAAGACCTGATATCGTGACATCTCTCACTGCATCCGACACTATGCCTTCTGATCAGGACAAGAAGCACGAGGTCAGTCTTCCACGCTCCTACAAACCCCCCATTCTCCCGTGTTCATCAGTACTGACACGACAGCAGGGCGAGAAAGAGTTCTCCACCATGCCCATCAAAGAGAGCGATAAAGATCCCAAGTTCGCTCCCTTCAACGCCCACCCCGGCCCCGCCGTGCCGAAGAACATGCCTCCGCAGGAGGGTACCAAGGAGGACCGCCAGGCCAAGAAGGAGTCACTCAACAAGTGAGCTGCCCTCTGGCCTCGCCCATCCTTTGGAAACAGGGAACAAGACAATGAATAATAATGTGTACGGGTAATAAAATACTAGTAATCTTTTCGAAACTGGCCTGATGATGAGCTACCCTTTGGATGGGTACCTGTCAACTTGCTCCTCCCGGCGATGCACGTCGTCATCACATCCCGCATCTTACCAAGCCAACCCCACTGTTAGTGCTGTGAGACAACTGGCGACAAATGAGGGGTTCATCAAATCTGGGACAATGGCATCCGCTGTTGGGAATGATGTATTGGTGCTACTGTACAATAGCTATATCCGACCAACCTCCATAGAATTGCTGCTAATAGGTATCGGACGGACAAGCGTACTGCATGACGACAGCGTTTTGACGCGTAAACTGCATGTGTGGCTGTGCCGTGTCCTTACTACCTTACCATGTAATTAGTACTGTACCTGTCCCGGTCCCCGGCGTGGCTGGTGCGTTCTTTCCTGGGCCTGGGCCGAGAAGCTGCAGAACTGTACGAGCAAGTACTCGTAGTCTGTCGATGACCGTAGTAATTCGCCCCAACCACTTACCTTCTCACCCCTCCCTCTCTACCTACGCTTGCACGCTGGTCGTCGCCGTTCGTTCCCAGCCCGCTGTACGAGCAACCGAAAACGAGTCCTCACGGACAACCAGGCGCATCTCACTTCCCCCCCAATCTTTTTCTCCAGGCACCGTTGCGACCTTTGCTTGCTGCTGAGGTACGCTGCGCCTGCCGCTGGAATCCGGCTGCCTCGCGAGTGCCAAGCTGACCGGGACAACTCCACCCCAGCACAGGCCCAGCAGATAGGTACGACAGCGACCGCCCATTGACAGCGCTGCCCTCGGTGGATGGTTACTCCTTCTCTCACCACCTCCTCGACAATCTCAAACTTCCATACGCCAACATCGATTTCGTCCGCGGCGCACCCCCCCGAGAGCCCTCCCGCTCCGCCGGCGCCGCCACAATGCCCTCTATCCTTAACGATGACGATAAGAATACCGTCAAGCGATTCGTGCCCAAGCAGTCCAACAAGATCCAGGCAGTAGCTGTCGCCAGGCTCTACGTCGCCTACCCGAACCCCTCGAAATGGACATACACCGGATTGCAGGGCGCCATCGTCCTGGCCAACGACCTCGTCGGCCACACCTACTGGCTCAAGATGGTCGACGTCTCGGTAGGACGCCCCTTTTCCCCTGGGCGCAACCATTGCATTTGCGCGTCACGCTGACAAGACCTACCTAGCCTTCGAACCGTGGGGTCATCTGGGATCAGGAGATCTTCGATACGTGGAGCTACAACCAGGACCGAACCTTCTTCCACACATTTGAGCTCGAGCAGTGCCTGGCCGGCCTAAGCTTTGTCGACGAAAAGGAAGCCAAGCAGTTCAAGAAGAAGATGGACGACCGAGAGAAGAATGCCAGCAAGGCCACGCGCAACACGCCATTTGGCGGCGGCGGTCAGCCCAAGGAAAAACATAGCTTGCTGGGAGGACTCTTCGGCTCTCGTCACAACCACCACAACCACCACCACCACTCCTCCACCCCGACGCCTCCAGAGTCGCCGCGACAGAACGCACCTCCTTCCCCACTGTCAAACCCGGCTATGTCTTCCATGAGCGTCAACGGCGGCAAATTGAACTCCGACTTCCCTCTTCTCGACGAATTTGACCCCCAATGGCGGGAACACTTTGGCCAGGATCTAAAGGAAAAGGGGTTAAACGATGACTTTATCCGCGAAAATCAAGAGTTCATTGTCGACTTCCTCCGGGAAGAGCAGCAGAAGATGCAAGGCCAGGCTGCTTCCCCGCCGCCGCCGCCACCTCCGCCAGGCGCTTCGACTGATGGTCTTGATCCCAGGGGCTCTCGACCTCCGCCCCCGCCTCCTCCTGGTGCTCGCCCCGGCGCGCCTTCGCCACCAACCGGGTCGAAAGCGCCGCCACCGCCGGCCCCGAGACGGTCTGGCAAGGTAGATACGCCTGCGCAGGACGCTCCCGAGTCATCTCCCGCCCCGCCCCGACAAAGGTTTAGAGCTCCCCCTCCGCTGGCTACCGCCGGTGTGCACGCTCGCCCAGAACCGACAAAGCCTGCTCCACCTCCCAGAGCATCCAACGTTGCTCCGCCTCCACCACCAAGAGCATCTGCTTCAAATCCCCCGGCCGAAAACGACAGTTCGAACCACAAGTTTGGTGTCCCGCCCCCCTTTACCGGCCAACGCAACAATGCACCTCCGCCCCCCAGCCGTGGCCCGGTCCCTCCTCCTCCACCGGCCCGCTCTGGGGGCGATGCCCATACTGCGACCTCTGGTGGTATTCTCCCTCCCCCTCCACCACCACCTCGCTCTGGCGGTGATTCGCGTGCTCCTCCTCTCAGTGCTGCGCCTCCTCCGCCCCCTCGTCCAGGTGGTGATGCCTCCAGCGCTGGCCCGCCTCCTCCTCCTCTTCCGCCAAAGGTGCCAGTTTCCGGTCCGCCTCCCTTGCCTCCGCCGAGCTCGCGACCCGTCCCACCTGCGCCAGCGGCGAACAACCCCCCGCCCCCACCCCCGTTGCCTTCCAAGAACAATGCCTCATCACCGCCGCCACCTCCTCCGTTGCCTCCCACATCGGCCTCCACACCCACGGCAGCCCCGCCTCCACCTCCCCTGCCGCCTGGAGGAGGTCCGCCTCCGCCTCCTCCTATGCCCCCAACCCGGAGCCCGGGAGACGCGCCCAGCGCTCCTGCGCCGGTCTTGCCACAGCCCGCCGGGGAAAGGGCAGCTGTTCTCGGAGATATCCAAAAGGCAGGAGGAATTGCCTCACTCAGGAAGGTGGATCGGAGCCAGATCCGCGACAGGAGTGCAGCCCAAGTTGCAGGCGGCTCCGACTCTGCCGGGCCATCGAGTGGTCCTCCTACAGGTGCGCCCGGCGGTGGTGGTGGTGGCATGGCCGATGCGCTTGCCGCGGCATTGCAAAAGAGGAAGGAGAAAGTCAGCAGGAGTGGTAAGTCCCGTATATGCTGTGATATATATGGTTGCATGCGCTAATATACCATTGCAGACGATGAAGACGATGATGATGAATGGTAAGCAGGATGGGAGCTCAGAGGAGTAGATATCGAAGAGGTAAAGGGCCTTTAAACTGCGCGTGTTCGCCGTCGACAACAGCCTCGATGTGGGAGGAGCTGGGCAACGCGCCAGTAGTGTTCGAAAGACGACGTCCTTTCGTCTAATTACTAGTAGCGATGGCGAACTCTCCCTGTCGTCTACGAGTACGTTTGGCGCCTCGGATCCACAAGGCGCCTGAGGCCGAATAGGCTTTTGTGTATAGCTACGGGGGAGCATGCAAATAAAGAATAACGTCTCAAGTTCACACACAACATTTGGTTGGCAAGGAAAACATTGGATTTCTGTGTCTATGAAACAGCAACCTGGACCATTACCCGTGGACATGGTACCTCATGCATTCCGAAACAAGGAATAAAGATGAAATGCAATGGGAAGAAAACAAATAAAAAGGCCTAGTCGGACCATGGGCGAGCTGTGACGTCCCTCCCATCACGGCCGCCATCGACTCTCCTCGGATCAAGCTGTCGTGGGTCCCGGGAGCATACGAAATGCCCCACGGGATTGAGAGAGAAGACAGCATATTTTTTTTCTTATGTTTTTTTTCTTGCAACCGCTCGAGGCGGGGGCGGAAGCCCTGGTGACACGGGAACACCACCCTTCCCTGAGATGGTTTGCCGTGGTAGCAGTGATTGTGTGGGAGGCGACGTTTTTAAATGTCATCAATGTCGACCTCCTTCTTACCGCCGGCGGCGGCGTCGTCGGACTCCTCCTCGGAGTCGGCGTCGCCGAACTCGAAGTAGGCCTCGCCGTCCTCGCCCTGGTTGAAGTTGTCCGTCTCGTTGATCTTGGCGTTCTCGGGCAGCTCGCCGTACGACTTGAGGGCGCGGGCCTCGTCGGCGGTGTACTTGAGGATGACGTCGCCCTTGCCGTCCTGGAACTCGCGCAGCGACAGGAGGATGATGTCGCCCTGGTTGATCCAGACCTTCTTGCGCATCTTGCCGCGGATCTGCGGAGGGGGAGTGTGTCTGTTAGTTTTTGTCACGACCCGCGTACGTTATAGAGAGGGAGGAAAAAAAAAACGTACGTTTGCTAGACGCTTGCTGCCGTCAAAGCACATAGCCTCGAGGCGGCCGTTGCCGAGCATCTTGAGGACCTGGGCGTACTCCTGGCCGTCCTCCTTGAAGGTGAGCTCACGACGCTGGTCGTCGTTCTCCTTGGTACCCCTTCTGCGGTTCTTGCCGCCCTGTTATTTTCTCGAGTGTCAGCATTCTGTCTTTTTTTTTTTTTTTTTTTTTTTTTTTTTTTTTTTTTTTTCGTTCTTTTTCCCCCTTGTCGGCTTCGAAGCAGAGCGTGTTGCCGTCGTCGTCAAAGCGATCGCGCGAATGGTGGGGGCGGGGTAGGCCAGGCGCATCATCATTCTCGTCGGCGGCGCGCCGGCTGCGGGGAGGGACGGAAAAAGACTGTACCTTTCCCTTGTTCTTAGGCATCGCGGTGTCTTGGAGGAAAATAAACCTATGTGTCTGCGCAGATTCGGGGTGACGGGAGGGAAGAATAGGGTGCGCGACTTGGACTCGAAGAAAGGTGGGATGGATGTTTGTGTTTGGGTGGGTTGTGTTGTGGGCTTGTGGTGGTGGGCGGCTATGGTCCTTTTTATTGTTCTGCTCCACTCCTCTACCACTTCTACCAAGGCACGATTAGGCCTTCACGCATGCGCTGTAGCAACCTTAAGTGTTAATGGGGGAGGGGGGCCGAAAGTCACATTGAGAGTCGAGTGCCGAAGGTGGTGCTATGACTCAAACTTACAGGCGCAGTAGGGGAGGGGCGAATAAAAAAAAAGCTAACAGTTGGAAACGGTCATTAATTAGCGTAGTACTTAATTCCCGGGCGAATCTTGCTGCATTATGAGGTTACGCGGTAACACCAGGGTGCGCGGTAACACCGACCATCATCAGGTCAGGCATAGGTGACAGAATAACGTATCTGCCGACAGCTCCGTAACTGTACTACTAGTACTAGTAATAGTACTAAGTACGTGCGTCTAACTGCTCCTGCGGCCCGGTGATATATCTATTGCGCAGAATATCTCCGGCTTATTGTGAGCTATCATCCGGTTAATAGTTTTACCGATTAATAAATATTTTCCACGTTCCTGTAGAAGTATCTTTGCCGTTTTCCGGATCATGATCCCAAGCACTACAGACTACTTAAGCACTACTTACCTATTTTGTCACGACCTCCAAGGCGGGTTACATAATCTGTACCTAGCTTCAGCAGTACAGCAGGCTCTACAGACAGACCGTGCCCGACAGCAGCAAGCGTGATCTTGAACTCGAGCATCAACTCACATTATACCTACTTGGTATACCACAATACCAGGTCAGGTGAAACGGACCCTGTCCCCCTCTACTAGCGATCTTGCGCTTGGCAAAAATGAACCACAGCCACCGCCCGTTATACTCTCCGACATGGCGGTAGCACGAGCTGCTCCTCTGCGACAGAAGCTCTGCTCCGTGCCCTTCGCTCCCATCCGCGCCGCGACCTCGACAGCCACGAGGGCGTGGTACTCGGCCGCTCAACGCAACCCAAGACGATTTATACCCGACGACTGCAAGACGTACTACAGAAAGGACGGCTCCCTGATCACCACGCAGGCCAACCTCGACTTCCTACGCGACTACAACATCTCCCACGACAATGCCGAGGTGGACAACACGCGCTGGACCGCCGCCAACAGGGCCCTGTTCAGCAGGTTAGGCGTCAAGGTCAACTTCTCTCCCAAGCACGTCATCTCGCCGTACCACCTCAGCTTCCTCGATCCCCGCGGCCACCCGCTCGCCGCCAAGTACCGCGAGCGCTATGCGCAGATGGCCCGCGAGCAGCCCCTCTGGATCATCACGACCGCAACGGGCGGCGCCAAGGCCGTGGTGCGCATCACCGCGGCGAGAAAGGTGCGGGCGGCTGTGTACATGGCCCTCGAGGCGAAGCGGTACAGTAAATTCGGCAAGGGGGAGCACGGTGACATTGAGGGCACGCTCTGGGTGCACATCAACGATCCGCTGAAGACTGTCGCGTGCCGGGAGAAGGAGGAGTTTGGGGAGCAGGTGGTGTACCTGATGGAGGTGCACCTCAAGCGCAGCCTGCTACAGGAGAAGCTGGAGCCAGAAGACGTTAAGCTTATGAAGAAGCGCCGCCGGGGCAACATGTCTATGGCACAGCTGAATGAGGCGACACAGGATCCCGATTTTCGCACGTCTGATGTGCCTCTGCGGCGGCCGAGGGCGAGGAAAAGAGCCGACAACAACCCTGATGCGCCTGACTATCAGAAACGCCGGGTCTCGCCATGGTTAGGCCGGGGCAGGCAACGTACCGATGAAGAGTGGCGGGATAGAAAGTCGGGAGGCGGGTCTTCCTACTGAGCTAATGGATGATTGTATCTGTATTACTAGGACATATGATAGAGGATAGGTATACCACCATAGTCTGGCGACACAAGCGGGCCATTTCAAATGTACAACAACGTTACATACCTTGGCATTCACAGCATCCAGAGCACCACGTCTTACCTAGGAGCATGTCTGACTATACCGACATCAACCCCACCATTCTCGGAAGAGCCAAGCATGAAGTCGGCGGTTTTGCCGGTCTAGTTTTCTGGTGTTTGAATCCAGCCTAGCAAGGCTGGGTCCTGCCGTCGATTAGCGATTCTACTGGTGGAGAAATCCCCCTGGATGCAACCTTGTCGTCCACGACGCGAACTCGCTTTAGGAAAGTCGTCGACTTCTTTGGTGAGGATTGATATGGGACGTCTGTAAAAGGTTTCAAGCTGCGAGAAACATGGGCATTGAGGGACCCCTATGGGCCTTTGTCTTTTGTGTAGCTCCAGCTCGGTTCTACCGGCTCGCCTTTAGGAACGGATCGGGGAGGTGGTTATCATAAGAAGTCTTTGGGTCTCCGAGGAGAATGAGCATATAAGTAGACTTGGGGGATTTGCAGATCTGCGGAGAGAAATAGTCTCAAAACTATCTTCATACTCCTCTCTCTCTCTCTCTCTATACAACCCAAGGCACTAACGCACATATACGCAGACATCATGGTTGCCTTGAAGTCTTTGGTGGCGGCCACGCTGGCCGTCCTCCCCACGGCATCGCACGCCGAGCGACTCTTCTACAACAGCGGCACCCGCAGCGGCTGGGACTTCGTCCGCGAGGAGCACAACGGGCGGGTCGAGCAGGTCAACAACGTGGTCTACGGCGGCTCCACCGCGCTAAAGATGACGCAGCGGTACGACGCCGGCTACAGCGGCCGCTACCACTCCGAGGTGGACGTCAGCGACGGGTACCAGCGCGGCGACGACCGCTTCTACGGCTTCGCCTTCCGGCTGTCTGAGCAGTGGGAGTTTGTCTCGCAGGGGTACAACATTGCGCAATTCATCGCGAGACGCCCCGGCGCGGGCTGCGGCGGCGACGACTGGATGCCGTCGACCATGATCTGGCTCGAGGGGAACAAGCTCGCGACGCGCCTGGTCAGCGGCGAGTACCGCCAGCCCGACTGCAGCAGGAGCATCAAGACCATAAGGGACGTGGGCACGGTCGAGGCGGGGAAGTGGCACCGCGTGGTGTTCCAGACCAAGTGGGCGAGCGACAACTCTGGTTCCTTCAAGATGTGGTTCGACGGGGACGTGGTGGTCGACCAGAAGGGAGTGGCGACGACGGTCAATGACGATGAGCTCTTCCAGTACCGTGTCGGGTTGTACGCCAACGGCTGGCACGACGGTGGCTACATGGAGGGCAGCCAGCCCTTCCGCCAGGTCTGGTACGACGAGATTTCCGTGGGCACTTCGTTTGACGACGTCAACCCGAAGCAGTGAGGAGTCGTTGCAGGGCCATGGTTGTGGACGTGCGTGTGCATACTAGTGTCGTAGTATTAGTACTCGTATCGGCAGTTCTAGTAATGTTGAGCGACGATCGATTGGAGAGTCCTGCTGTAGACGAGTGAAAAAGAATAGAATGAGAATAAAAGATGACCCATCGGGAGGTGTTGTCGACATTGATGGAGATGGATGCTGAAGAAGCTGGTACCTATGGAGTGCTAAGTAAGTACAGTAGTAAGATGCAGTGCCATACCTGGGGTGTCTCCCCCCTTGCACGTGATCCCCCAATTGTCAAGCTGCCCGGTCAGCACCCACCCACCTGCCCTGCTGCTCGCTGACATTCCGGGGAGAGCTGGCGGACACCTCAGGTAGGCACTTGCTGTAGCATCACCACCAACTATACTAGCCTAAAGGTACCTGAACTTTCCGTCAACGGTTCATGTTCCATCATCACTCACTCCCGATTCGAACCAACACGTCTTCCCCCACCGGATCTTGGTTCCCGATCCCGCGAATTGATTCGAGCACCCTATTGCGGATTTTCCAACGTAGCCCACGAGATCAAGAAGCCTTCGTCGACGCTCGCCAAGACGGCCTACCGCAGAGCAGCTCCGCGACCATGCTCGTGTCCCTGACCGTCGGCAAGGTCGATGCCGGCGTCACCGTCCTACTGACGCCGGACAAACGTCTGGTATTCTTCTTGCCCCTCCCCGCTCTGGTTCAGATGCCTTACTGTATTGCCAAACGATTCTAATATCCGTTTGTGTGTGCCTCACCCCATTTAGATCGAGTTCCCATCCATCCTCCTGCCCCCCGACATCTCGTCTGGTAGCATCGTCGACATCACCGTGGGTCAGAACACCTCCAAGGAGGCCGTCGCCCAGCAAGAGTTCCGCGAGCTGCAGGACCAGATCTACAACTCGTTCGGCGCCAGCTCGCCCTCCACGCCCGTGCTCCGCTGCCGCAATGCCACCCAGACCTCGGTCGTCCTCGAGTGGGACCCCATCGAGCTGGCCACCGCCGACCTGCTCTCCCTGAGCCTCTTCCGCAACGGCCAGAAGGCCGGCAATATCCCCCGCCCCCTGCAGATGCACAGCACCAAGATCAGCGGTCTCGCCGTCGACACCGAGTACACCTTCCACCTCGTGCTGCGGACCAGCGCGGGCACCTATGCCAGCGACAGGGTCACGGTGCGGACGCACAAGATGACGGACCTGAGCGGCATCACCATCACGACCGGTATACTGCCCGGCTCGACCAGGGAGAAGCTCGTGGAGGCCGTGGAGAGGATCGGCGCCAAGCTCGTCGACGGTGTGCGCATCGACACGACGCACTTTGTCACCACCGAGGGCCGGGGTCAGGCGTGGGAGAAGGCCGTCGAGACTAACATCCCCGTTGTGCGGCCGGAGTGGGTGGATGCCTGCGAGAAGAATGGTAGGATCCTAGGCGTGACCAAGTTCTACCTCGACGCCATGAGGCCAGGGCCGCCTGGCGAGGAGCAGCAGCCGGCGGCGCAGCCCCCAGCGCCGCAACCCACTCCTCCTGAGGCGCAGGCCCAGCCCTCCCCGAGCGTGGAGGAGGAGGAAAAGGCCGAGGCGGACGAGGAGAAGCCTGCGCCTCCTCCCAAAGACGATGAACAAGACGAGGACGACGAGGAGGAGTCCGAGGATGACCACGAGGAGGAGTCGGAGAAAAAAGCCGAGGCAACAGTATCGGAGCCAAAGACGATGGCTGCGCAAGATCAGGAGGAGCAGAAGGTCCGGCTCGAAGATAAGGAGGAGCAGAAGGTGGCCCTGAGACCGGCCGCTACGAGTCCCCAGGCAGCGGAGGAGGAGGATGAGGAGGACGATGAGGAGCAGGCTGACGAGAAGGCTGACGCGAAGAAGGAGAAGCCCGCGTCGACGCCGGACGGCTCGTCGTTCCAGGACGTTGCGCTGTAGGCTTGGTCCATTTTGTCATGTTTCAGCCGGCGGTCGGGGAGTTCATTGAGGATTGGTCTACAGCGAGCGTTGGTACCCTTGTACAGTGTATGAAGCACCAGCTCTGGCGAAGAGCGGACGAGCAAACTGCTGCTCTAATCCATACAAAGTAATGTGCCCGTATCTCGTCCACGCCACCATTCCCTTGACCATACTCGGATTGCCATGATAGCTCTCGTGGAGAAGGGAGGCCTCACGGGGGAACCTCGTCATTCTTCCAATCCCAACACCTTCCCCTCTGACCCAGCTCCAACCCCCGAACCACATCCACCAGCCTCTCGGCCGCATACTCGGGACTAAACAGCCTCCCCTCCTCCACGCTATCCCAGAACTCCCTGCTCAGATCCGTCCTCACGGTGCCCGGGTGGTACGCCACTGCCACGGCACGATCGCCGCTGCGCGCGCGCAGGTGCACGTCAAGGCTCCGCGTCAGGCTATTGACGGCCGCCTTGCTGGCCCGGTAGGTGTACCATCCTCCCAGGCGGTTGTCCGACGTGGAGCCTACGCGGGCGGACATGTTTAGCCATGTGGCGTGCGGGGGCAGGCGGATTGTCGTCGTCTGCCCTTCATCACTGTGCTCTTTACTAGTGTTATCGGCAGCGGGAGGAGGAGGAGTAGGTGGTGGTGGTGGTGGTTCATCCATGGCGGTGGTCCGTCTGGGGAGGAACTCGCCAAAATGCTTAAAGAGGAGCAGCGGGCCGAGTGTGTTGACACGAAAGCCCTCGAGGCTTCGCTCTGCGTCAACCTGCCGGGGGTGTTTCTCTGCGGGATGGACTGGTAGGATACCCGGCATGGCGCACGCGAGACGGAGGTGATGGGTCCGTGGCGGGAAGAGCTCCTCTGCGCGACGGGCGGCGGCCGCGATGGAGGATTCGTCGGTTACGTCGCAGCGGACGAGGGAGAGGCGCGCGGCCGCGTCGGAGGATGAGGAGAGGAGGTCTTGGAGGAGGGAGGATTTGGTGCTGGATGGATCCCCCCGGGTGGTGGCTAGGATGGGGAGAGTGGTTGCGAGGAGGAGATGCCGGGTTAGGGCGTGGCCGATGCCGCGGCTGGAGGGGCAGATGAATATCCAAGGCGTGGTGGGCATGTTGGTTGTGGCCTGTGGGCGATGATAAGGATGGTGATGATGAGGGTGATGATGGCCGTTGAAGAGGCTCCTGGAGGACTAAGTATACCACGATCATCCAGACATGAGGGCGCGACGGGATGCCCACTGAGACTTGAAACCCCGAAATGGGTAGCAACATGATGATGCGATTGCACATCTCTGACGTGGTGATAATAAAACCCGTGCAGTTGGCCGTTCCGATCTTGATGCCAATATCGATGATGCGCTGAAGAGGGGCGCTCCCGTGAGTCCCGTCTGGTTGCATCCGATCCGATCCGATCGGACCGGGACGGGTCATGCACGTCCGTCCGGCGCGGGCCCCCGGAGTTATATCCCACATGGGCGGGCATGTGTGCCATTTGCAAGCACGTTCCCGAAATCTCCCCATCCGTCAAAAGGCAATGCGAGGTAAAAAAGTAGGTAATTCAACCACGAGTGAAATTGAATATCTATGCATGCCTCTGAGGCTGACTTGTCTTAACATGTCCCCCCCCCCCCCCCCCCCCCCCCCCCCCNCCCCCCCCGAACCTGGCCAACTCTGCTGATACAAATAGAATACACGGGATGCCTAGTGCGGCAGGAATTCAAGCAACGCTCGCTGCAAAACAATAACAACAACAACCACGCAAAGGAAATAGCAAATGTGTCCGACTGGACCTGTCACGCCAGCACCGTCCGTACCTCCTCCACCCTTCTTCCCCTCAGTAAGGCGACAGAAGAGCCGCCCCTGTCCTCATCTGCCGCAATCGCGCCGCGCCCGCCAGTTCCCTCATCAGCGGCTCAATCGTATCAAGCCCCGTCATGCCATCGCTATCGACGCTGCCGCGCCGGCTGTCAACGTCCATCTTGTTTAGGTTTAGGGGATGCCGGGTCTGCATTGCCCTATCGTCGCGAGGCGCCCCGTGCGAGCTGTTGGCCCGGCGGATAGGCACCGACATGCGCTCGTAGCCCGGCCTGCTCGCCGCTGCCGGCTCATCATCCGACATGTAGGCCCTCTCACCGACACCCTCCTGACCCGAAGATGCCATACTGCTGTTCAGGTTATTCAGCACCGGGAGGAGCGCCCGCAGCCACACGTCTCCGTTGCGCTCGAGCCTGCGGACCCGACGCTCCATGTCCCGGAACCGATGCTCCCTGTAGGCCTCGTACAGGCGCAGGATCTCCTTGTCCAGAGTATGGGGGTTGTCGTGCAGCTCGTCCGGCACGGCGCCAGCAAGCTCCTCGGCCTTGACCCGCACCGCTGCCCTCATCTCCTTCAACTTGCGCTCCTGCTCGCGCGTGGCTCTCCACTCCCGGCGGCGCGATAGGGATGCACGGTCGAGCGACCTGTGCTTCATGCAACGCGAGCTACGCGGTGACTGTGGCGGCGTGGGCTCAGCGACATCATCGACACCCCGGGGCTTCTCGGTAACAACTCGGTCCCCGGTTTCCCAATCAGCCTCTGATTCATGCCGAGACCATGAGTCTGTTAGCGAAGGAGTCGAGGGCGAGCGCGAGGGTGAGGGCGTAACGTCAGGCTCGACATTTACGACGACTCGAATGGGGCTGAGGGTGGGCTGGCTCTTTGCCGGCTCGCATTCATCGCTGTCGTCGTCCTGCTGCTGCGGCCGCTTCAAATTTCGCAGCGCTTCCACATCCCTGCGCTTCCGGTCGCGGACTCGACCTTGGCGACTCCGCACCGATGTGGGAGTCGGTGGGCAAGAGTCGTCATGGCGAGATCCCAAGGGATTCTCTCTCAGGATCGTGGCGCCCGACTCTTTGCTGATCGTTCCCGTCTCCTCGGCAGGTTCCCCGTTTGCCGTACTAGGGCTGGGCGTCATTTGGACGCACTTGTTCCGCTTCAAAGGCCAGTCATCTCCCGCCGCCACTTTCATCTCGTCGTTGACCTGGCCCTGCCCCATGTTAGGAGACGTTGTTGGACGCATGCCTGCAGTTTCATGTTGCGACAGCATGCCATCAATTGAAATATGCTGATGTAGGGTTCGGTTCGCCATCGATGACACTCGCGATGGGAGAGCGGACGACACCCCCGCGGGTGATGGACGGGCATGTAATGAATCCCGACGGTATCCATGGTCGGCCGGGTACAAGAACGAGGACCCTCGACTCGGTGGCGCAGTATGATATCCTTGGATAGTGCCTCTGTCACCTCGAGACGGGGTCCTAGGCAGAGACCTCGTTTGCGAATATGCGCCGGAGGCAGTGCGGCCCATGGGGGACGAAGACGCCTCACGGTCCTCGCTGACCGTCTTCAGCACTGTCACGACGCCCTTGTCATTCACAACAGTCCGCACTGGGCTCCGAGCGGGGCTCAGCGCCGGACTTTTGCCCCTCAGCTCTTGCTGGGAGTGGACCGGATACTGTGAGCGCGGTCTCTCACCCAACGGCAAGGCCTCCATCGGGATGGTGATGGCAATGTGCCTGTGTCCCCCAATGGTCGTGCCCGAGACAGCCGTGTCCGGTAGCTGGATTTGAGGGGGAGCGCGCCGTGCCGACTTTCTGCGCTTAGCCATATTTGCCCACTTCAACCATCTCCCCCGTTCTCCATCTGCACCATCTTCAGGAATGGACATGAAGTTATCTGGTGGTGGCTCGTGGGTCTTCAAGAACTCGACAAGACCAGTGACCCCATCCTTCCTAGCCGTGCGCCGTTGCAAGTGAGGGGCGTACAGCGGGTCGTAGAGGCGGCGCTGGAAGTCGTCGGTGCTGTCTGGTACGTTGGAGACCGACTTGGCACGGTATAGTCGATTCGGCCGTCTAGTACTGTCCACAGAGGTATGGCGTCGGGGCCGAGTTGACGGGCGGAATGCGTCCACGGGATAAGAGGAAGCTGCGTCCTCGGGAGGAGAGGCGGTAAAGACCCGACTGATGGCCATGGCGAAGCGGTGATGCAGCTAAGACAAAGGTTTCAAGCCCAGACCTGTCGTATGCAACAGCTTATCTACTAGCCAGCCGCACGTGCATATCCACGGGGCCCTGCGCCGGTCAGTCCTCGTGATGATAACACTCTACCAGCAAACTCTCAGACGGGACGACTAACCCGGGCCCTTCAAGGGGTATCCGTCCCTCTCCGCCTAACCCGCGCTCCCAATGGCCTCCGGTGGCTTTTCTGGCAGTCGGTCGGAGGGTCCCGGTGGTGAATGATCGATATCAAGCCAGCACCGGCTAGCCACAGGTGGTGGTGACACCCGATGATTTGAAGTTTCCTCGGTATTAGGCTGCGTTTGGCCAGGTTCTGCTGGTGTAAGTCTCGGCCGCAACAGCTCCCAACAGGACAAGGGCCAAGGTCAGACAGAACACAGCGAAGCAATTGTCGGAACAAACACGTCACACGGGCAGAAGAAGAGGAAGGGGTGGAGTCAGTGGACGAAAGGAATAATAAGAAAAAGAAAGAAAAGCAACAATGATCAGCGGACAGGGGTGTGGCATTGCACTCGTAGTTGTACAGTGGTCTGTCTCGCGGCCCGGATGAACCAGAACCCAACCACAAGAAGCGACTCTATTGTCAAGCCCACGTCTTTGTTGCCACGCTAACAGCTAACGGCTCGACGGGCATCCACTCTGGCACTCACTGTAATGTCTGGGCCCATCACCCCGGGCCGGGGTCGCCAATACAATGTGCAGTGCAGGCGAGATTGTCCAATATGTCGGGGTCGCACCTCTCTATCACAAGGTGGGCTTCCAGGTGCGTAAGCTTCACAGGCCCGGACGTCGGCAATCTTGGACCCCAGCTTGTCAGCTACCACGGTCCACCGGATCTCAGTCGGGCCCCCTCGGTTTGCGTGCTGTGTGCGTGCGAATACCTACTCGTAGACTCGTAGTCTCGTACCACTGCGTGCAAGGATCCCATCCTACAATGGTCGGCTGGGTCACGGACCTCCAGGCTCCAGCCAGGCCCGTTGTAAGCACCGTCGAATCTCCGTCCAAAAGAGCTGCTGATGCTTTTTTCTTTTTCTTGTTGTCCCCCTCCTACACCCTAGACCTCGGAGGAGAGTAGGGCCAGCCGTGCGTCCAAGTTCTGAACTGGACCTATGGCCCCGTGCCGCTTTGCTAGCGCAAATAGGGATCCATGTTGCGAACCAGGGGACTTCCTCATCAGCGCACGGTGACTGGTCCACCCTGTGACGCAGAGGTGCCTGGGAGGGGATGCCAGGGGCGTCACGGCTCAGAGACATTGCTCTTCTTGCTTTTGAATTCGCATTTGACGCTGCTCGGGTTCTGGACATTAGCAGAGCCTCAGAAGAGCGTTTCGACGCGAAGAATGAGAACGCGCTCGCCTCGCGAGGTCAATGAGAAACGAGGCCACAGGTCTGCGAAGCAGTCGAAAGTGGTTCGATCAGGAAAAGGAAAAAAAAGAGATGAGGATGTGGGGGTTTGCGCGGCTGGGGGGTTGGGACCCGGTACTTCCCTGCACCGTCGGGTGCTCCTGCCGGTACGTGCCAGGGGCGTTCCTGCCAATCTTACGTTCGTCCCAACTTGAGAGTTGATAGGGCTACAGGAGTACCTACTCGTACCTACCTAGGCAGTGATATTTGTTCAAGGAGCAGCTTCCCTCTGCAGTCCGACTTACCGGATAAGGCAATTCGGCCTCCTGCCGCAACTTCCCACAAACAAGGCTATTGACATCACTGATGCGGAAATGGCCGCTCGGAGTATCACGAGGTGTTTGAGGAATCCGTGCTACCATCAACTCAAAGCTCGGCAGTGCGAGTACTCGTAAATGATTGCCCTGGGGGGGGGTTTTGCTACTGTGGTGGCATTTTGTGTAGTTGGTAGTCCTTGGGGACATCGAGCCCCGACGCTTGGAGCATCGGCATCCCGAAAGTGGCTTGGTCTACTCCATACCTACTAGTACAAGTACTTAGACCAAGGTAGTCTCCGCCCCGATGAAGCCACATCATCGTGGCCTCCTAGAAGCCGTCGACAGCTCGGCATCGCCCACAATAGCAACGACAAGCATAATAATCTCGCGAATTCGATGGCACGGGAGCTATGGGGAGGCTGACAACCTCACAAACATGCACGTGGCCAGAAACTATGGCGTCCTGCTCGCTCGGTTCAGCTCCCCGCGAATGATCCAGGCACAGACTCCAGTTTCCCAGTCTTTCATCATCTCCCGCGGGCACTGAGCCTCTCTCCTGTGCCTGTCTCTCATCTTCTCTTAGTAATGGGCGACTATTCAGTGCCCAAAGGCTTCGGAACGCCCCGGTCCCTCGGCGCATCTATCTCTAACCCTCTCTATGAACCCTCGAAAACAAGAGATACGCCTCCCAGAAAAGAAAAAAAAAACTCACCCGAGTCACCCCTAATGCAAAATGCTGCGCTGCTAACCTTAAAATACCAGTCATGAACTGGATCCCTCTAACGCCAGATGATGCTCTTCTCCCCCCAAATCTTGCACCCAAAATGCTGCAGAATGGCCCATTTCGAGAATCGGGGCAAGCAGAAATTACCGTGATCCAATTACCTCCTCTGGATCAAAAAACTCGGCTTCGATTTCTTTTTTCGAGGGCCGGTGGGTGCGTTTCTCGGCGGTGCTTGGGCCTGCGTGCAAAGACCAGTCAGCTCCGCGACGTCGTTTGTCCATACATACTGTAGTTCATTCATATATAGAAGACAAAATCAACATACCGGAGGCCGCTGATTGTTTGACTGCTGCTGCCGGTCAATTGACGCCGGGCCATTCGACGGAATCGTAGTATTCGTCTTCGGAGCTGCTGAGGAAGTGGCTGGAAGCGGTGGCGGCCGTTCCGGCGGCGTCATCCCCAGTACCGACATGGCTGAGGGGTCCGTCGGACCCTTGGGCGCCTTCGGCGGCTTGATTGGTTTCTGCCCAAACTTCCCGGCTAGAGAGGATCGATGACCGTCGTTTGCCACCTGTCGCGTTGTTAGACTGCTGTGGATGGTCAGAGACCTGTGCTGTCGATGTGGGACATACCCTCTTCGCGCTGGGCTGGCCGGTTCCTGGGCCGTCCAGGGGCCGCTTCTTCGCCTCTGCGCTACGCGGCTTATCTGCAGCAGTATGGATAACTGGACCTTGCGCGTTGGCTGGACGGGGGGTTACGGGAGGCGGGTTGCCGGCACCGAAGCCAGGAATAGCTCCCTGGGCGGGAGATGGTTTCGCGGCCGGTTGCGATGGTTTCGCCGGTTGTGGAGGTGGTGCGTCAAGCATCACCACATCCGAGTCGCTGGTATGGGCGGGTGTGGAGGCTCCGCTCGCAGGTGCTGGCGCATTAGGATTCTGCTCCAGAGGCTTGCGGAACTTGGCGAGGATATCCCCAGACGTATAGCAGTCGCGAGTTCGGGCATCCTCAATCAGCTTCTTCCAGAATTCACCCTGAACAAGAGCCCTGGAGTCGCCCAAGATCCAGAGCGAGGATTTAGCACGCGTCAGGCCAACGTTCATACGCCGGATGTCGGTCATGAAACCAATACCACCTGTTGAGCTGGCTCGTACACAGGAGAAGATGATGATTTCGCACTCTCGACCTTGGAAGGCGTCCGTCGTGTTGAACTCGATGATGTCCGTGACGCCTTCGCCGTAGCGGGCCTTGAACCGGTTGCGCAGCTCGAACAACTGGGCTTTGTACGGTGTGATGATACCGATCTTGCCTTGAAGATCGCATTCCCGATAGTCCTTGCTGAACCGCTCATACATCTGGAGCGCAACATCGAGCTCTCGGGTGTTGACGAGCGACTGGCCCCTGTGGCCGCGCTCCTGGACACCCTGAACATCAAAGAAGCGGTACGGCCCAAGCAAGTTGCTCCTGTGCCACGGTTGCTGGCGGAGTCGAGCCATGTTTTGCCCATCCTTCAGCTGTCCTTCGTAGAACTCCTTGCTCGGGAAAGCACTGATCTGAGGATGCATACGATACTGCATGTCAAGGAGATGAACGGATTTCGGATGGTTCTGCTGCATCCGCACGAACAAGCTCTGATCGTAGCCAAAACGAGCTGCTGACTGCGAGAGGACGGTCGGAGGCAGCTGCTTCGGGTCACCAACGAGGATACACTTGCAGCATCCGTACTTGAGTGGAATCAGGGCACTCAGCTCTACACACTGAGCCGCCTCGTCGATGATGACCGTTTCGAACTCCACATCGAGGTTGCGGAACATCTCATGGCCGCTCCCGCTCAGCGTCGCGCAGAGCACATGTGCCGAGTTGAGTACCTCCTGCTGGATCTGCCGACGGCGCATCTCCATCTCACGGGCAATTGAGTTGCCGCTGTCCTTGTTCGCGTCAATCTGCTTCCCGATCTGCATCTGCTGCCGCTTCAGTTCGTCAAACCGCCGGGAAAGGTTGTCGTAGGTGGAGCGGTCTTCACCTCTGGCTGCCTCCAGCATCGGTCGCAGTTCGGCGAGTTCTTCCTTGATCTTGGCGGCGTCATCATGAAGCTTGTCACGGTCCGCTTTCGCCTTGTCCCTAGTCCCATCGTTCTCGAGGCGACTCTTTACCAACTCATCAAGAGTGACGTCTTTGACGGCTGCGTTGATAGCGTCGCTTCGTCCAAGACGCAGCACGTTAATGTTGGTCTGCTTTCCGCTGATGCTCTTGATGCCGCCTTTCAATCGCAGCACTAATTCGTCGACGGCGGCGTTACTTGGGGCACAAACGAGGAGTTTCTTCGGCCGGGCCTGATTGTTCGCTTGAAGGCTAGCGCCAAGTCGCATTGGGACTCCAACTGGGGTGCCGGTCAACTGTGCCCCGAGTTGGTCGGATAGCAGGGCTCCGACCATGGCAACAATAGTCTTTGTCTTTCCCGTTCCGGGGGGCCCTTGAATGAGTGTGAATCCGTCGTTATCCTGCGCCCCCAGGACAGCCATTGCCTGGCCACGATTCAGGTCCCAATTCTTCTGCCACTTGTCTACCTTCTCGTCACCGTATCGGAGAATAGGTGAGGGCTCAGCCTTGAGGATCTCATCCATGAGATCGTAATACTGCAAGCTCTCCAAAGCGGCGTACTCGCGCTCGATGGTCGTCATGTTCGTGATCTTGACACCATGAACGCTGACACCCGGGTTCAGGAGAGCCGATAGCTTATTGTTCCGGGAGGCGACACGGTATGTGACCTCGATGAGGTCCTTCTTGTAAGTGATCCTGTGTACCCGCGCCAGACAGTTCTTGGCACTTGGTTCAAGTAACGGGTTGTCGGCCTCGGATACAAGCAGAATGTCGCCCTCGGAGACACCTCGCTCCTTGTTCTGGACAATGGGCATCGTGAAGGTCACCTCCAAGAAGCTGTCGACACTGGCGCGACTGGCGATCTTCATACCAAACGGTCGAGACGTTATCTCGTCCTTCGCTGTCACGAAAGAACGCCATGCCTCGGACGCAAGCAGGGGAAAGAATGTCTCTTGGTAAGACTTTGGATCGGAGTAAGAGGTCGCCACTTTGCTGCCTGAAGGCCCGCTCGGGGGTTCACTGCCGTCATGGAAGATATCCCAAGCGAGGATGGTGTTATGGAGTTTCTCCATGGGAGGAATGAGACGTGCCCTCATCTCCTTCACGGAGCGCTGCTGCTTGACCTTCTTGACTGGCCTCCGCATCTTGTCGCGGAGTGCCTGGCGGTTCCGTCTCTCGGCCTCATCCAATACCGTCTTGCCGCCCGTACTAAGAGTGGCGAGCTGATTGTCAGAGTCAGAGTCGGACTCGGATTCGGACTCCTCATCCGAGCTATTGACCATGATCTCGCTCCGAGAATTATCTCTGCCCAAGACACCAAGGGTGGCCAGGCCAGAGCCTTCGCCCGCAACAGTCTCTCCCCTCAGGGCTTTGGCCCTAGCAATAATCTCGGCATCTCGCCTGGCCTTTTCTTCCTTCTCGCGCTGACGGCTTGCCTTGAGCGCCGAGATAGCGTTCTGATCTATTGTTTTGGTCTTGGCCTTAGCCTTGGCTTTCGCCTCGGCCGCCTTTCGGGCTTCGAGTTGCTTCAAGATGGGGCTATCGATAGACTTGCTGAGTTCACGAACATCGTCTCGGTTCGATCTGGAGGCGGCTGTGGTCGATGTGGAAGTGCTGCCTGCTTTGGACCAGGCATCGAGCTTGCTCTGCTTTTTAAGCGGATCCTTGGATTGTCCGGCGGCACGGGCCGGGATCTCGACAGGCTGCCGGGCTTGGACCTCTTCCTCAACGTGACCTAGAGCTTGGAGCAACTCCGCTCTTTGCTGGTCGGTCAAGTTTGTGGCCCGGCGGTACCGCCCAGGCACCTCTGTCGGCACACAGGCATCAATGATTAACCTGCGGGAGCCGTCGGCAATTTCCAGACTGTTCTCGCGAAGTCGCTTGAGGATCTTGCACAACACTCTGACAGTGACATCCACCAGCCACTTATCCTTGAGCCGAATCATGTTCTCCATGCCGCGGAAGTTGTCTTTGGCGGGCTGGAGAATCCTCTCCATCATCTGGTTCTCATTCTTTCCGGTTGCCTTGGCGATGACCGAGGTGAGCAAGCCATCTTCAGCAACTAGGGCTTCAGCGAGCTCCATAATTTCGCGGCAAAAATCTTGCATGATGCTATTCGCGATGTAGAGCGACCATGCCTCGATGTTGCGGCACGCCAAGGACACAAAGTGCCATTGTTCCTGCCACCATCGGAGGAGCATCGCCACCGACTTGGGCTCCAGAGTCTTGACGCGCAAAACACCGGTAGTCATGTCACACAAGCCCCGCAAAACGTCTCGGCTCATGTGTTGCATGGGCCTTATCGGATCCCAGGGACATTGTTGCTTTGGGAAATTGGGCGGCGGTTTCAAAACTTTGTCGAGAACGAACAGGCATGCTCCCAAGGTCTGGTCCGGATGGAGTTGGGCCATCTGCTCAAAGGCTTGGCTTCGAGCGAGTTCGCCCGTCCAACTCTTGAGTAGCTCAGCCGATGCCTCGGCAACGTCAGACTCTCCCTGCATGGCCACTCCGACGGAGACCTGAAAGGCGCGTTGGCTAGTGAAGAGGCTGCTCAGGTCCATGGTATCTAGCTCGGAAATCCTGCTGAAGATTCTGGCAAGAACATCCGTCGTGCTGATCAGCGCTCGGTTGAACAGCTTGCTGGATTCATCCAAATGGTTGTCCTTCTTCTTGGGTCTGATCTCCTCCAACCTGACCAGAGGCTCAAGAGCAAGCAGAAAATCTTCGGCGAGCTCTGCTTGTTGAGAGAATGAGTCGAACATTTCCACGACACCCTCCCAGAAATCCTTGGACTGTCTCGGGATGGCAGATTGGATCTGTCCACCACCACGAAGGGTATGATACTCCACTGAAAAAAGCTTCATATCTAGCCTCATGGCAGAGACCATGACTTTGCGTGCGGCCGTGTAGACATGGAATGATCTCCATCCAACATGCTCTCCCTTGGGCGTTTGCAACTGATTAAGGAGTAGTTCCTTGTGTTTCATGACCATGTTGAAGGCACAGTTGGCGTAGAGATGAGTCGTTCCTGACCCTGTCGCCTCCTGGTCGAGGAACGTCTCCATGGTGAAATTGAGAGCATCAAAACCAGCGCGAATGCAGGCCGCCTGGCCTGGCTCACCTATGCTCCTGTCTTTGGCCAGTGTCTCGAAAAGGGTATGTAGAAGCACTTCACAGGCATCATAGCGCCTGTCCCGTCCCAGTGACTGGAGCCAGGGACCAATCCACGACGTGGGAAACGGAACTGCTTCCGAACCAGTCTCAAACTCGCTCCAGCAATCCTCGAGCGACTGACGGAGGAGAGTAGGATAAACAGGGCTGCCGAAAATAAGGTCGGCGATGACATTGGGGCGCGCGTCACCCACAACATCCCAGAAAGCTTTAGGTGACTTCTTAAGTAGGGCCGTAAGCACCCTGAGGGCGACGACAAGAACGCCCTCGCACTTGCAGAACTGAATGTGGCGAAAGAGCAAATCGTAAATATGGGGGCTCCCAGGCTTGACCTCTAGACTGCGGAGGCGGCCAAGGATTAGCTCGTCGTTGAGGGCCTTCAAGACCTTCTCAAACCCTAGCCAGAATCGCTCGATCTCAGGGTAGAGCTCCGGCTGGAGGACATCCTTCCGGCTGATATCGTCAATCGCTACGATGAGTCCGCCGCTGACAGCCCAATCAAACTGCTCCTCTGTCATGGACTCGGCGTCAATGTTCTTCCAGTTCTCGTGGGCCCAGTTGCGCCTGTCCTCATTTTTCTGGTCGAATAGGAAATATGTCATGCCCGGGAGGGGGTCCTTGGTGCCGAGCTTCAGGTATGTCTTGCCCTGCAGTCGCATGAAGACGTATTGGAATGTGGTTCGCTGTTCCGGGTTTGCCATGAAGGCGACGCAGCAGAGGGCCTCGTACACTGCTATGTGTACTTCCGGGAGATGTTCTCCAAAAGCAGATTTCTTGAAGACCGTCCCGGTGGACTCGATCTTTTCGATGAACCTCTTGGCCCATGTCAGGTTCTGGTCGATACGGGCAATGTCGAGGCGATCAAGCATGCCCCTAATCTGGCTGACTGCATCTTCATCCCAGCGCCTGCGTCGGTCAGCATGCGTGCATACGTGGATTCCTACAAATTTCAGAGGTTCCCCTACTCTGCAAATTTGTTGATATGGGCCCGGCGCTTCATGTGCCAGTTGAGGACGCAGTCGGAGCAAAATTTCAGGCATCCTTCTAGCCGGCCCGTGAAGTCTTCCAGCCACTTCCCGGCATCTTTTCTATCGAAGCCAAATATCAGACTATTCCAATATGTGATCTCGAGCCGTCTCTCCCCATCTTCAATGCGTTTCTTCTTTTGTTCGATCGTGATCTCGGAGTTAGGGTCGTCTAGCGATCGGTAGTTTTCGCCATCTTCGTGAGAAATCTTAGGGCATAATAGGTGGTGTTCGCTTGGGATTTCCTGTAGCCTCTCGAACCAAGTCGCCAGCACCTCGTTAATTTCCGACATCGTATCCACCTGTACCCAAGAACATTTCGAGGTGGTGGCGGGACGTTAAGGATGGGGAAACCGCGAGGAGACCCGAGGGCTAGATCGTACGGTCGAGAGAGCGCCTAGGAAGAGTGACTAGGCATTCCACGCCCTTAGGGAAGAGTCAGCGCAGCTGCCTGAGTAATTAGAAGCGTCGATAGTAGTGAGGTAGGGCGAGGGCATAGACAAGGCGACAGGGTGGGAAAGAATACGGTAATTCCAGAGAAGTGGTCTTCCAGTATAGTTCTCACTTACCTATACGGGCGGGACGGATGAGGTTCAGGGTCTGGGCCACTTAGGGTGTGATGTGGAAGAAAAGCGATGACGAGGTTTGAGTTGGTACGAGTATGCTCCCGAAGCGCGACGAGGCGCGACCCGCAGGGTGTTTAATGGAAAAGTGGGTTCCACCTAGGTACTACTCGGTAGTACCTTTATCGACATCGTACCAAGTATTTAAAAGTACCCTAGACCCCTTCACCTCTAGTGCTCCTCAGACATGCCACCTCAGTAGGCCAACATACTTAGCCTGGGTAGTCGACGCTCACATAAATACTGCGAGGATGCTGTGACGGTTCATTCCACGGCCTGGAGATGAAATCGTATGTGAATTACACCTAGCAGGATGTGCGGGTGTACAGTCACTCGACGGGCATCCGCTTGTCGGGGTGACTACGCCCTCACAACAAGCTGAGATTTGGGTGCATAAAGGCTCAGACGACCATGGACCATCTACTGGCTGATATTATTATTTCCATTCACCCTGACACTCCTCCCATTTCACTCGGAAACGCCCATTCTGTTGGGAAATCTCCTTCTTCGGGCTTCGTCTTTTGCTGCCTTCTACTCACCCTTGTCCTTCATTCACTTGGCCTGCAACCAACTTGAACCAACAACTCCGCCGAGGCCAATTGCTCAAGGATATTGCCTCCAAGCTGAAGAATAACAAAGGTAAGCCCGCTCATCTCCTCTATATGGTGCCCACCTTTCTACCCCGACCTGTGACTCGGAGATTGCGCCGTGCTGGCTGTAGGTTTTACGATCGGGAGCACTTACACCGAAGCAGGGCAACTGGAAGAAACTTTCCGCCACGAGAATACCTGCATGCTTGCTACCACCCCTTCGCGACTGGGGATTCTTGTCTATGCTGCTGGAGGATGCCGAAACCTACCAAAACAGTCTTCCGTCTCAAGCCTGACGACGATGACGGGGTCGAAATCATCACCGAACGCACCAAGGCCGAGCGCAACGATAGGTGCAGATCCTCGTCGACCTGTACACTAGGAAGAGATGGTGGTGATGATGATTATGATAGGGCATTGGAAGATGTTCCGGCGTTCGAGGACCTTACGACGCTTGAGGATCTCACCCCATTCGAGGACCTCACCGTGGTTGAAGACCTCACCCCATTCGAAGACCTCACCGTGGTCGAGGATCTCACCGGGGAGGAAAATATCACCGTGGACGAGGCGGTGGACCTGACGATCGACGACTCCATATCTCACCAGATACTCCGCCCTGGAGAGTATGCCCTCACGAGTTGGCGAGTGGGCGACGGCGACATCATCCGTCCGGATGAATGCGTCGAAGTGAAAAACATCAAACTTGGACCTCGCAGCGTCCACTTTGTCATCGTCAAAGTTATTGCTGCCGCACGCTCCGGGCAAGTCACCGCTCGGGGCATCCCCTTGATCAGGACTCGCGGGCTTGATGGCAAACTGCAGAAGAAGCGAAACGAAGTATGCCGCATACTTCACATCGAGAAGGGTGACGACACCGAGACCCCACTGCTGGTGGACGTCACGACGAATTTCCTTGTCAAGAAGCGCACGCTCATCATCACAAACGCTCGCTACCCCGAGCACAGCTGCTTGAACTTCGGATCTCTCACTGGAAAAGAGCGCGCTCGGGCGGAGGAAGCCCATGGCACTCTTGTCTGCCGCTGGAGCCTCAAGATCATCTCAGTGACCCAGGGCAACAAGGCCAAGCCGGTCGAGGAGGCCTTGGAGAGGATCCCCGCAAGCGAGGTCCGAGAGCTTCAATACCGCAAGGACGACGAGTTTCTTTCCCAGGAGTGGCGAGGCGGACGCATTCCAGGAGGATCGTGGTCTGCGACTGACAAGGCCCAGTCCCCTACCATCGACCTCGAGTCGGACAAGTCTCAACCCAAAGCCCAGGCTCGTCCACGCTACCGACAAGAGGGTCAGAAGTATACCCTGTTTGATTCGTTCTCGGGCGCAGGAGGTGTATCCCGTGGGGCCCAGATGGCAGGCTTCAAGGTTACTCGTGCCGTTGACAAAGCAGCAGAGGTCTGGCCGACATACAAGGCCAACTTTCCCGACACGAAGCTTTTCAAGGGGTCTGTGGACGAATTCATCAAGCAGCACAAGCGGCACATTAGAGCCGACGTCCTCCATCTGTCCCCACCTTGCCAGTATTTCTCGCCAGCGCATACCCATTCAGGCGCGAACGACGCGGAGAACATCGCCGCTCTGTTTTCCGGTAATGCTCTGATCAAAAAGGTCCGACCAAGGCTTATCACAGTGGAGCAGACGTTTGGCATTATGCACGAAAGGCATCGGGAGTATCTGAATACCTTTATCAGCGACTTCACGCAGCACGAATACTCGATCCGGTGGAAGATCGAGAGACTCTGCACCTGGGGCTCGGCCCAGGACCGAAAGCGGTTGATTATGATTGCAGCAGCCCCTGGAGAGAGTCTTCCACCCTTTCCACGAGCGACGCATGCGGAGGGTGGCGCCGGGCGTCTGAAGCCTTACGTGACGATCCGGCATGCCCTGAGCGGTATTCGAAGAAGCGATGCTCTCCACAACCTTGATGATGTCAAGCGGCACCATCCCCGGAAACCTCCCTACAGCCCCGACCGGCTATCCGGGACCCTAACGACGGGAGGATCCGGCATGTGGTACCCAGATGGTTCCAGGGGATTCACTCTACGAGAACTCGCCTGTCTTCAGGGGTTCCCGCGTCGTCACATATTCAAGGGAACCAAGACCTCCATCAAGATGCAGATTGGCAACGCCTTCCCATCCACCACGGTCAGAGTCCTATACAAGCACCTGGAGAAGTGGCTACTCCACCAGGACGGGATGCTCCCATATCAGCAGCCGCTCGACAGCGACGTCGTCATGCTGGATACCCCGGCGGATGTCATCATCGTCGACGACTCGGACGAATCCTCTGTCCAGAGAAACAGTTCCAGCGACCGAAACTCCAACTCGCCCGGCATGACCGAGTTTGTGGAGATTTATGATGCGATGGAGATTGAGGACGGCAGAGGAGCCCGTCGCTGTACGAATGGCCAAGTAATGATTGATCTGACTTAGCGGACATTTCGAGAGGGCGTCTAAAGATTGGTCTCGAGGCCTGGGTCCAAGGGAACGAAACGTGAAGAGCATGGAAGTTTTTAGGACTCTAGTTCAGTGTTTGGATTGGCGAAGAGGACTGGTTGGTTACGTTGTACGTGTACACGAGGTACAGAGCTTGCTGAAGACGCGCTTTCGCTTGTACATACCTGATAGACGGCGCCATGCATTGCAGGTTGCGACTGATAGACAAGAAATCGATTTCACTTCATAAACAATACTGTAGGACCACTCGTATCTATACATGATGAATGCTAATCCAAACTTCCTGCCTTGTAGCATCCGGGCGGGACTTTCGTAAGACGCAGCCCATTTAAGCCGTCTCCTTAATGTAGGTACATACGGTACCTTGACACTCAGAACTGAGGACTACCTAATACTACTAGTACTACTAGTAGTAATACTAAAGTAATTAGTACTTATAGTACTACTAGTAGTAGGTATAGTACGTAGTAATTAGTACCTACCAGTAGTCAGTTCCACTTCTACCGGGCAGAGCTGCAACTACCCGTGCCATCTGGCAGGCGACGCAGCCAATATTGGTCCCAAGATCTAATCCTCGGATAGATACCTGCCGATACTGGGAAGCTTGACCTAGGCCTACATGTGTCCTGGGCACCTGTATCATGGAGCGCTTTCATGCCCAGAAGTGCCTGTGATTTGAAAATATCAAGGTACTAAGTACTACCTGTATCGCCTGTGATTCACTGTCTGACCTGACAACGGCAAGTGCGAGTGCCAAATACATGTACAGTCCCAACCTGGCACCAAGGCAGTTCCTTCCGTTCACCAGATGCCCAAGGCGCCTGAAGTAGAAACGGAAGGAGCCCCCTGGTCCTTTTGTCCGGAGTTGCCTGCTCAGACACAAACAGGCCCCCCACACATCACCTCGGACTCACCTTCATTCTTCCCACGTTCGCACCTGCTCCCATAATTCATCACACGATCTTCTCTCAAGCCACTTGCAGTCTCTTCGAAACCTCCGTCTTTGATAAAGGACTGGCCCTTACGCTCTCATCACACCCTACTTGGCGGAACGCATTCGCCACCGCCCCCTGGCTTCCTACTCCGTTCTTCATGCTCACTCAGCCTACCGGCGGTCACGTTTTCGCCAATTCTAAGGACTCATATTGCATCCAGAATGGCCAGCAGCCGGACGGTACCTAATGATGTCCGTGTAGCCTTTTCAAATAATTACCATCTCCGACGAGAGAAGGGGACTGACCCAGCCTGCAGGTATCCGTCACACTGCATACCTTCCCACGACAAGATGTCTTCGTTTGGAGACACGAGCAGGGGACCATGATCGAGATGGACAACGAAGTGCTCCTGTTGAAACGGTTCAACGACAGACGATATAAGTTTCGAGCCTGGCCAGTCGCCCCTCTTCCTGGGTTCACAACCTCCTTTACCAAATCCTGGCTGCTCTTGGTCAAGACCCCACCAATGACAGACGACATCGACTTTCCCGCCCTGGGTGACAACTTCTCCATCAACATGGAGGCAGCCGTTGAGCGCAAAGAGGGAAGCTTCTCGCTGGTGCATCTGTTCAGTACAAGAATACCCAATCCGTACGAAGAATTAGACGCGGTCGGGAGTCAGGTGAAGAAGTGCGCTGCCTTCAAGGTCGACGTACCTCGGTCTTGGAAGACGGAAGATGGTCTCAATTTCGAGCTGGACCTCATGTCCAACTTTCAGGTGGCGTCCAGTATTGACGACTTCGCGAGCCTCACTCTGGGTGAGAATTCTCAAAATATTACCATCCAGTGGGATACAGCCTCTGTCACATCAAACGCAGAGCTTGCTGCCCTGCGCCATCTCATCGAAGAGAAGAGAGTCGGTGGCCGCGTGCCTTCCGCCAGGTCTTTGCTGGCGTTCAAGACCATCCAGGACTTCCATGGCACAAAGAAGACCTACCTAAATCTGCACCAGGAATTTCCCCACTTGAGGAATCCAGTTGACCCCTTCTTTCGAATTCCTCAAGCTCTTCAGGCAAAGTTCAAAGCCTTTAACGAAGATCACCGAAGGGCCTATCATGGTCTCACTATGATTTCCAATGGTCTGTACTTCGTCAATGGATGCCCCGGAGCAGGCAAAACTGAGTGGAACATGGTGCTTTCGGCCCTTATACAGTCAAGGAAACGTGGCAGGTCGAATCGCAGGTACAGTCCCATTCTCTTCTTGGTGGACATCAACAAGACGGTGGACGACGCAGCAGATCGATATTTTAAACTCTGTAAAGACGTCGGGCTAAATCGCCGGATCTTGAGGATGCACGGGTGGCCCTATGAGATGAGAAACAGCGACAAACTGCACCAGTCTGGAAGACATTTGAGCGAAGAATCGGAACCCGTGGCAGATTTCACCAAGAGGTTTTTGACCACAGCAAGTCTAGCTCAGCACGCCGCCCTTCATCGGAATCCTGACAAAGCCCCGACGCTCGACGAAGCGTCTTGGGAGTACTTCGAGCGCCACAAAAAGGGCGAGTGCTTTTCGCTGCTCGCCAAGATCCTTGGGAGGATGGAGTCCGGGGAATCTTTGGGCTCAGACGACTGGAAAGCTCTGCGAAGCTCTTTGGGAGTGCTGTATCGCGCAGTACTCGCGCAGGCCGATTTCATTGCCACAACACCGGTGGCAGCATACGGACGCTTCCCGAGTCTCTTCCGACCAGAGGTGATATTCTTCGACGAAGCCCCGCACGCCAGGGAGCTCACGACTCTGATCCCTATTGCATATTTCGATCCCCTCGTCTGGATTTTCACGGGCGACGTCAACCAAACGCAGCCCTTCGTCAAAGGAGGCAACGAACGGGACATGGAGCGACAAGGCCTGAAGTTGAACCCCTTCGCAGATCAACTGCGCATGAGCACCATGGCACGGGCTGCTGTAGTGGGTGCCCTGGACAGCCATCTACTCGTCAATAAACGAGCGTATGGCAACCTTCACCGGCTCCCGTCGGTGATGTTTTATCAAGGGCAGATGCGGTCCGAGCACAAGACTCCCGAGGCCATGTATCCACCCAGTACCACTTACCTCAGGGACTATCTCCGTTGCCTTGGGAGATGCAAGAATACCCTGAACGAGAACCGTGTCGTTGTTGAGCTGGAATCGAGCGCTGAGCAGATGCATCGCACTAGCTACTGGAATCCAGGGCATCACCAGTGGGTGCTCGAGCAGGCGGAGAGGCTGCTGAAGGATGAGTACTTTCGGAGCGTGACACACGCAGGAGCGCCGGGAAGCATCATGATCGAGAGCCCCTATCGCACGGCTGTGCGTCAGTACGAAACTCACGTGCGGCAGCTGCCCGAGGAATGGCAGAACCGGGTGGAAGCCGTAACCGTGGACAAGGCACAAGGAAAGCAGGCGGATGTGGTCATCCTGGACATGGTCCGGACGTCCAAAGTCGGGTTCATGGACAAGCCTCAGCGCCTGAACGTGGCCATTACCCGGGCGCGACAAGCAGAGATTATTGTCATGCACCATGCGATGACCGTGCGAACCTTCAGGGGCCAGGTCGTGAAGACGCGGTATACGTCACAATTGTGGGAAGATGCGATGGCCGACGAGCGGGTGTTCAGGCTTTAGACTGTTGTGGGAGAAGGAGGGCGCCAACGATAATTTGCTGTCATGATAAACTTGGTTATTCCGCTTGACACGGATCGTCCAGCTGTATGAAGCAGGTATTTTGGGATCGCGGGGTGAGAGAGGTCCAGAGCGAGGATGGGGCCAAAAAGTCAGTCGCAAATTGCCAAGAGATCATGTATAGTACTATTGGTAGGTGTTGATAGAAAGGGGGGGAAAGAATGAGAGTGCGCCTTTGATTTCGGGTGAAACAGCCAACAAGTTGGCCAAGGGCAACGATGAGATGTCTGAACCGAGGAATCGCCTATAGTTGAGGTTGGAGATGTGCGGGGAGGCGAGGGACCTGGTCGGCGAGCAATGGATCATTCATCCCAGCGAACTCTGCCAAGGCGCTAACGTGGGTGACCCGAAAAGGAGTTTGAGTTTAATATTAATTATAGAAAGTTGTCTCTGGGCTCTATGTAGGAGCTGGAGTTTCATGAATACTTGTATAGGAATTGCTTTAAAGCTTTCTCTCTCTCTCTCTCTTTTTTCATTTTTTTCTATTTCTGTTTCTTTCCTTTTCTTTGACTGTTACTGAACACTTTGACCTCTGCCTTCCCCTGGCTGCGTTTTCGAGAGGATGTGCTCTGTTAAGGAGCATGACCAGGCCAACACAGGACCTTTGCTCCACTAAGGAAGAGATCTACTCCGTATGTAGGTAAGTAGGTTATATTAGAAATTTGGTAGTTCGATGAGTAAGGCCATGCATGGTACTCTAATGTGTTAATACCTTACTGTAATGGACTAATGGTAGTAGTTGGTAGGCGGCTGTACTCGTACTAGTACGTACTAATTACTACAGTAGCAATACTCGTATGTATGCAATTGCCGCAGACAAGTGCTTGTATGATATCCATGGATCAATGATGTTTGATATTGGACAGGGGAGTCGTGGATCGGTCGGGATGTCGAGCCTAATTAGCAGTACGTACCTTCTCCGTAGTCTACCTGAAAGTTGGCGCTGGGAGAGGGTGGTGGTGGCGACTTGGAGAGACGAAGTACGAGTCAAAGGTACGCAACGGAGAGTGCCGTGCAACAGTGGAATGTACCTGGAATTTCTTGTTTGCTAAAAAGCTTGGATCTGAGCTGAGTGACTGAACCAAATACTCACAGTGAGAGCCTGAGCCAGAGAGGACAACCGGCAACCGGCAACCTGAGAGCCGAGACGGGACCCAAATGGGTCCCTGTCCCCCGCTCTCACTGGCCCCCGCTCCCCTCACTGCAGCACTGCCTACCTGTACTCTCCACCTCACTGGTGTCCAGTGTCCAGTGTCACCACGACTCCACCGTCGCTCTTGCACATGTCACTTCCGCCGGAACTTATATGCAAGGTACCTGTCAGTACCTGTACGGATCAAGATTCAACAGGCCTTTCCCCTCCCAAGTCCCAGCTAAAGTTGGCTTGGTGGTGCCCTGCAACTTTTACCTAAGGTGCAGTACTGCACTAATAGTACAGACGTACCTTGGGTACTAATTAGTACTGTAGGTACGACCTTGATCCCTCCCGCCCATCAATTCGTTCCGCTGTTGTCTGACTGACAACCAGCCCACCACCTCCGTAAAGAGACAACACTCCCATGTCTCCTGATTCCCCATTTCCCCTCAAGACGCTGCCAGTAACCTTCATCATGCTCTGACACGGGACCCCCGAATCTTCCCCAACTCGCCGCAGCGCGTCCAGTCTGCCGTCGCTGTCGCCAGTCGTGCCTTTCCCACGCTCTGGGAGGCCGCCAACGGGTCCCCGGGTCTCGCATCCCACTATCACACACACTGCTAACCCGACCCGTCACCACCACCCTCCAGTGCTCCGGTGTGCGCAACGCAGCAAGGTCTCAGGTAGCCAGGAGGAGGGCTGCCCGACGGCCATGGCCCGCGCTGCTTCCAACGCCGCCTACCTCAGCCCTGACTCTTCCAACGCCAACGCAGCCGCCGGAGCCCCCCAACCCGAGACCGGTCGTGATACCTCGAACGACTCGGACGACCTCCCGGCATTGTTTCTTCCTTTCTCCTCCTCGTCCCAATCCGACAACCTGGCGCAAGTGGCCCCTCTGCCCTTGGCCCCTCGAGACCATGCGCCCATGGGCCCTCTCGTCGCCCGGGTCGCCAGCGGCCCCATGACGCGCAAGAAGATGGACGAGGAGGCCATCGCCGGCACTGTCATCGGTGCCGTGCTCGGCGTTGCCCTCCTCGTCTGCTGCTTATACCCCGTCGTCGTCCACCGCCTGAAGAGGCACAAGCGCGCCAACCGGTTATCCTTCGACTGCGAGGGCGGCGCCTTCCGCGGCCAACCCTCCGTCATTGCCCGTCGCCTCTCCTCCAGCGACTCGTTGAAGCACGGCGATGGCCCCCGCGACGATGCGACGCACGGCGATCCGAGCCGCAACTCCCACGATGCGTACGGCAACCCCATATCTGCTCCTTTTCCACCTCAGGGGCAGTCGACGTCTACGCCTGGATATGTCAATGCCTCGCTGGATCAGGACCTCACCATCGAGCCCGCCCCGTTCCACGACCCCGGCTACTACTGCGACCCCCTCCCTGCCTCACTTGGGCAGCCGAGTCCCGCGGTCACGGTTCCACCTCACCAGATTGTGCTCAAGGGCACCAGTGAAGACTACTACAGCCCTTACATCCCGTCCGAGGCTTTTGGCATGTACCCGACCCCTGAGGCAGGAGGCGCAGCCGTCCCAAAGCCTGAGCGCACCGTCTCTCGGTCCAATTCTATCCGGTACAATGTCAAGCAGCTCTTCCGCCGCAAGAGCACCCGCGACCTCACCGTCAGCACATATGACTCGGGTTCTCACAGCTACGGCCAGACGGTGGACAGCTCGCGCCGCCTTCAGGATGGAGGCACCATGGACCAGTTCTTCACCCACCAGGAGGCCACTGAGTCCCCCATCGAAATGACCGACGCGGCGGAATTGCCATTCTCCCCTCGGGCGCCTGGTTCCCAGGCGGACGCTGACCCAACCAGGGGTGGTCTTACGGCAGCTGGTTCGTCGCAGCCACCATACCCCGGGTCCGTGTTCTCGCACCCGAACCAAGCTGCACAGGGCACCGTGAACCCGATGGATATCATGCCGGCGTCGACAGAATCAGAGATGTGGCATCGCACCGACTGTCAACTTCATTCCACTTCGCCTTATGAGTCCCCGCCTCATATAACGAGTTCAACAGAGCATACGCAAATGTCAAATGAGCCGACCCTAACCCATCCGTCGCCGCAACACATCCAACATCCTTCGCCGCCACCACCACCTGCCCTCACTACTCCGATACAGCCCGCCCATGCGGCCCCGCCAGTTCACGCAAGCCAGCCAGCTCGGATGAAGGAAGAATCCGGCAGAAACGCTGGTTCTTCCTCGCAGGGCGACTCATCCTCGCAAGTCCGTTTAGGTCCAGTGCGCCCAGTGCCTCTCCCGAGAAGGCCCTCGAACGCCGTCCACCAGTCTGAGCACTCTACACCAGCGCCTGGGACCGCGTCGATGACAACGCAGAGCACACCATCCACCAACGTCGATAGTCCGTCACCCGAGTCGCTAAACAGCTCCGACTACTGCCAGAGTGCTTCGCCCCACGCTATGGGGGTCCCCTCTCCCAGGGGCGGTGTCTACTGCTGTGCCGAGCCTGGCTGCAACCAAGTCTTTGACCAGCCACACAAGCTCAAGTATGCAGCAGAGCCGTTCGAAAATCCCATCATTCTCTCTTCCGTGGACTAACAAATGAGCAGGCACCATCAGAGGTACCACAGCAAGGACCACAAATGCCCCTACCCGACATGCGGAAAGGGATTCGGCACGAAGACCCATCTCCAACGACATATCAATGACCGGCACGAAAAGAAGAAGAAATTCCACTGCTCGATCCAGGGCTGCGATTACTCCAGGGCCGGCGGCAAAGCGTTCCCCAGGAAGGATAATTGGAAGAGGCACATGACCAAGATCCACGGGATTGACCACAGCGGCCTCCCGGAGCCGGTGGAAGTCGACCAGGAGATGACGGGAGTGTGAATCTTTGCTGCTTCACTTCAACCTGACACAACCATTTTGGTGGCCTTGTAGTCCATCAGGAGGCGCCCGATTTTGGTCAGCGACAGCACCACATCGAAATGGCAAAATCCACACCTCGACGGCCTGTCCTCGGTCGAAAGAGTGATAAGGGGAATAATGGTTCGGAGGTTACCACGAATCTTGATATTCGGCATTGAAGGAGTTGGAGTTGGTGGTGCGTTATTCCCAACGAGGGAGGACGTGACTTGGGGGTTCCCGCGCCTGGGAGGTATCTGTTTCCTTATTACCGGCGGCGTTGGAGATGTCTGTTTTCAGCGACACATGTGATTCGCCTCCATTTGAGAGGTGTTTGTTCTTCTCCATGCTTGTTTTACTTCCTGCAGAACGCGCCTCGGAGCCATGAATTTGGGAGCAAAGAGGGTAAAAAGACCGTGGCACATGATTTTGGGCAGGGAGGTCAGGGGTGCAAGGAGGCGTTCGATCTTGTCCTTTTTTTTTCTTCCTCTCTATTGTTAACCCCCATGGAAAGGTCTTGCGGAGGGGATGGGTTTACGTGCATAGGCAGGCGGACGGACCAGGCGTTTCCGGAATATTGGCAAGTTGACGACGAAGTTGCCGTGCTTGGGGCAGCAATATGGACGACATTGAACGATGCATCCTCGAAATAAACGAAAGGAACTGTTTCAACTCATATCCTTGATTAGCTTTCTGACTAGCTTCTTCTGCTCCTCCACATCCAACCCCCGGCTATCTGTCTCCTGCACCGCACGCCCAACAGCAATGACCGTCTTGGCACTCTGGCTATCCACCCAGAACCTCCCATTCCTCCCCGTAGCAGTCTCAAACTGCAGGCCCGCACCCGCCAGCTCGTCCAGGACCACCAGCCTAGCATCCTGGGCGGCGCGGGGCATCATAAGGCGCCGCGCCATGCCCAGCGACACGGCGAAGAGCATGCCCCCCGTGAGAGGCCCCAGCCCCTCGGACTTGCCTGTCGACGGGTGCACGCACTCGAGCTCGGCGTCCATGTGCTTGTCCGCGAGGCAGACGCGCGCGTAGACGAGGGCTCCCGCGCTGAGCTGCGGGCGTGTCTTCTTGGTGGCGCCCTCGAAGGCGAGGTGCGGGAGAAGGGCGGGGGCGGTGTGGTCGGAGAGGGTGACGAAGAAGGACTCGGCGGCGCTGCGGTTTACGGTGCCGATTACCAGTTCGCCGACGCGGGGGACGTACTTGATGGTTTGTGTGTCAGCTCAGGGCGCCTCTTGGGTGTGGGAAAGAGGGGGGGGGGGGGGGGGNGGGGGGGGGGGGAGGGTTTGGGAAAAAAAGGTTTCTTTTGGATGGAAGGCGGGGGTGCTTACCCGACCCGCGGAGGTCTCTACGCGGATGGCATTCTTCTGGTGGTCCGAGATGAGCTGCCCGGCGAGCGTGGGGATGATGTCGTTGGGCGGAGCGTGGCGCAGACCGGGGCCCAGACGCAGTGGTTTCTTGGGGTGCGTGGGTATGAGGGAGGCGTCGATTTCATCGCCCGGCAGGACGAAGACGGAGTTGGCAGCCATTGCGCCGGTGCAATGGGGGTTTCGGTTGCTGTCGGTTTTCGAGATGATGGGGGCTGCAAGCTCCGAAGGGTCGTGGTCGTGGTCGTGGTCGTGGTCTTCGGTTGGTTGCCTTTCTTTTTTCTCAGCCTCCATCGGGTGTTTGTTTCGAGGTGGGGCGAGCTGCTCTTATCTTATCGGAGGGGCTGGTGCCACACTGGCAACCTGACCGGTGGGATGTGGAGGTGGTGGTGGCTCTTTTGTAACGAAATTTTTGGACGTCGAGGAACCCCCACCAAAGGCCAAAAGTTGCCCGCCGCCGCAGACAGTTTCAACGGACGGGGGAGAAAAAAAAAGTTACTGCTAGGACTACCAACCCGTCTCCGAACTTCTTATCACCACAACTCCCTCCAGCCAGCCCCCCTGTTACCAGGAAAAGACAAACACCAGCCTTGGGGCCCGACATCGAACAATTGAGACCCCTTTCTCCGAGACCGACCAAGCACGAACCCGATGGCTGAGAACGCCAGCAAGCCGGGCCCGGAGCCTAGCGACCGTGTGGTGATTGGCCTCACCTTTGGCAACTCCAACAGCTCCATTGCCTACACTATTGACGACAAGGCTGAGGTCATTGCCAACGAGGATGGAGGTGAGTTTGTGAATCTTCGCATGTGTAACCTCCATGGGTGAGCTGGTTTCTAAAGATGCTCTGGATGAATAGACCGTCAGATCCCGACCGTCCTCTCGTACGTCGACGGCGACGAGTACTACGGCGCCCAGGCCAAGGCTTTCCTGGTTCGCAACCCTAGCAACACCATTGTACACTTCCGGGACTTCCTGGGGCAAGAGTAATTATAACCCGCTCTTCTCCCAGTTCGGGCAAAGGACAGAACCACTGACATCTGCCGCAGCTTCAAGTCCATCGACCCCACGCACTGCCACGCTGCCGCCCACCCCCAGGACGCCGCTGGCACAGTCTCCTTCTCCGTCAAGGATAAGGGCCCCGAAGAGGAGGCCTCGAGCGTGTCCGTCTCCGATGCGTCGACGCGCTTCCTGCGCCGCCTCGCCACCGCCGCCTCGGAATACCTGGGCAAGAAGGTCACCTCGGCCGTCATCACCGTGCCGACAAACTTCTCCGACAAGCAGCGCGAGGCCCTGATCGGTGCCGCCAAGGACGCCGACCTCGAGATCCTTCAGCTCATCGCCGACCCCATCGCCGCCGTCCTGGCCTACGACGCCCGCCCGGAGGCCCAGGTCAAGGACAAGATTGTCGTGGTGGCTGACCTCGGTGGTACGCGCTCCGATGTCACTGTCGTTGCCTCGCGGGGTGGCATGTACACCATCCTGGCCACGGCCCACGACTACGACTTCGCTGGTGTCCATCTTGATAACGCCCTGATGGAGTACTTTGCCAAGGAGTTCATGAAGAAGCACACCGCCGACCCGAGGTCGAACCCCAGGAGCCTGGCCAAGCTTCGCCTCGAGTCCGAGGCCACCAAGAAGGCTCTCAGCCTGGGCACCAACGCCCAGTTCAGCGTCGAGAGCCTGGCGGACGGCTACGACTTCTCCATGACCATCAACAGGATACGGTACGAGATGGTCGGCCGCAAGGTCTTCGAGGGCATCAACCGCCTGGTCGAGGGCGCCATCAAGAAGGCCGGCCTCGACGTGCTCGACGTCGATGAGGTCGTCATGTGCGGCGGCACCTCGCACACGCCCCGCATCGCCAACAACCTCCGCGGCATCTTCCCCGAGACCACCGCCATCCTCGCCCCCGCCACCAGCGCCGAGGCCATCAACCCGTCCGAGCTGGAGGCCCGCGGCGCCGCCCTCCAGGCCTCGCTGATCCAGGAGTACGAGGCCGACGACATCGACCAGTCGACCCACCCCGCCGTCACCACCGTCAAGCACATCTCCAACGCCATCGGCGTCATCACCGTCGGCCCCGAAGGCGAGGACGTTTTCACCCCGATCATGCCCGCCGAGACGGCCGTCCCCGCCCGTCGCACCGTGCACATCCCCGCCCCCGCCGACGGCGGCGACGTCCTCGTCAAGATTGTCGAGGGCGGCACGCACATCAAGGTGACCAAGCCGGAGGCCAAGCCCAAGGAGGAGGCCAATGGCGACGACGAGAACGATGAGGACTCCGACTTCGATTCCGATGAGGAGGACGAGGAGAAGCGCGAGAAGTTGTGGAAGATTGGTGAGCTGCTCGCCGAGGCGGCCATCCGGGACGTCAAGAAGGGCGGCAACGTCGAGGTCACCATCAATGTCCAGGCGGATCTGAGCGTCACAGTCACCACGCGGGAGGTCGGAGCCAAGGGCGGTGTCCGGGGTACGTTGCCGGGGCAGTAAAGCCCCAGTGTGGGGGAGAGTTTAAATATCAAAAGAAACAGGACAGGAAGAATGGATGTGGGGTTGGATGGTTGCCCTTTACATAGATTGTCCTTTTTTTTTAGAGAGAGAGAGAGAGGATAGAACAGCGGGGTGGCCAAAAGTATTAGGGACGTGTTCGGACGAAACGTTATGAAGATGGAAACGACTTCATTCTACCCTTGCCTGCTCGAAACTCCTGTTGAATCATGTTTGTTCGCTTTGCTTATGGGTATTTCTGGCATACAAATAGCAGATCCAGCCGCAGCTAACGCAGGTACACATTTCCGTTGAGGTAGCCCTCGCTCACCCCCAAAGGTACGCTCCGTCTGACCCGAAAGCCTCTGGGTTCTGCTTATGACGGCAGCCTCCAGGCGACCAAGTCCTCCCGGGCCTCGCCCTCATCGACTTCCTTGAGTCGTTGCGGAGCGCTATCTTTCATCGACCCCGGATCATGATCACTCCGCAACGTGGCAGAAGTCGCGAGGCTGGTCAGACTGCCGCTCCGGCTCAGGCCCGTGTCCGAACCCCTGCCATCCTCACGCAGATGGCGACTGCGCGGCCCGTTCCTGGCGCGGCCCCTGACGGTTATGGTGCTCTTATCGCTGGCGCCGCTGTTCGAGCGCCGGTGGTTGTGATGGTGGTGGGGCCGGTGGTGGTGGTGGTGGTGGTGAGCGCCCATGCGGCGGAAGTCGCTGGGGCGGAGGGTTCCGGTGCCAGCGGCTCCCTCGTCGTCGTCGCTGTCGGTGATGTCCCTGCTGTCGTGATGCGTGGCCCATCCGCTGCCGCCCGCAAAGATGTCCTCGATGCACTCGTCGGCGGATGGCTCCCCTGGCAGACGAGACCAAGACGCCGCCAGGGTGCGCCGGTACAGGTCTTGGAGCTCGGTGGTGTCCCGCGGGTATTTGGAGATGTTTGGGACTGCTGGAAGAAATATCAGTATGCAAATACTAAACCGCGGAGAAAGGTCTGCAAATCTTACGTCCTCCGTCATCCTCAACCTGCTGCTGCTCGGTGGCCACAATCCCGGCGATGCCGCCAAAGGCCGTGGCAGTCTTCAGGGGAGGGGCGACAAAGTTGCGGTCCCCATCAACCTGGACCATCAAGATGCTCACTTTCAGCGTGCTATTAATCTTACTCTCCTGCAAAAGATACCGCCGCACGACGCCCTCGGGCAAATCATACTCCCCACCGCCACCGCCCTGAGACTTGGCCACCGCGGCGGGACTGGCTCCCGTGCTGCTCGCCCGCTTTCTCCCCGGCGAAGAGGCGTCCTTGATCAGGGCCTCGCTCTCCTCGACATACTCGCTCAGGTTGAGCTTGATGACGCCAAGGTTGATCTTGTCGGTGCCGGCGAACTCCTGGATGATCTCGAATTCGATGGGACACTCCACGAGGTTCAGGTTCTTGTCGACGGAGATTCGGATGTGCGGGACGAGCTTGCTGAAGTCGTAATCGACGCGGTGGCTCGCGATGGGGCATTTCGGCGTGCGGCCGCGGTGCTCGCCGTGCATTGAATGGGCGAGGTGCCACTTTATGTACGAGTTGCCGGATACGAGGGGGACATTGTTGAGGTCGTGGATCTTTCGAAAGACATGTGAGCGCAAGGCGGCAGTGACTGCGCCGAGCCGAGACTGCGGTGCTTACCTTGAGATGTAAGTCAAACTTGGGCTGGTGATACAACAGGTCAGTTCGAGGCCCCTTATAAAGGGATGGGGCGATCTACCTTGCGGCCTTTGCCCACTGCATTTAGAAGATGCATCTTAGCGCTCTGGTCTCTTTTGCAACGAGGAAGATGATAACAAGGCGAGGAAACCGAGTACCGAGTCGTCGGGCAGACAAAGCCAAGCATGGATTCAGAACGCACAGTCGCGTCCCTTGGGGCAGAATCAGAGACCGACCTAAGCCACACACTCGTGCGGCATGACCCGGCCGTTCATGAACAGGGCGTCGGACTCGATGAGTGCCACGGCCTTCTTCATGAGCGTGCGCCGACGGAAACAGGTCTCATACGGGCGCCGCGGCACAGGATAAAAAAGAAGATCAAGGGACTTACTTAAGGAGTCCATGCCCTTCTAGACCATGTCAGTCCGTAAGGGAGGAGGGTGCGACTCCGGATGATGCGGCTCAATGCTCCGCGTTCGACACGTGATGGTGGCCGCGACGCCGGTGATGGCCACGATGTCGATCTCCCAAAGACGTTCAGAATCGGTATTCGTACTCAGAATTGGTCCAAATCCTCGGGCACCACGTGTTATAATGCAGTTAATGCCGAGGCGGCCCTCGAGCTTTGACCGAGATTTTAAGAGCGTTGGGGGAGGCAGCTGGATGAGATGACGAGGCCTCGACCCTAGTAGGTATTGGCTGCCGCTGGGTCGAGGGCAAGAAGGTAAAAGCTGAGTGCGTACGGGGGTCTTCCGGGTGACGGGTAAGCGACAAATCGGTAGGGCAATATAGGGACGAAAGTATTCCGTGGATGGTCAAGTACTACTAGGTACTGTAGGTATGTACCGGTCAATGGACGCGGAGATGTCGGTGATGGCCGTCTTGACGATTGAGATATAATGTGGGGCAAAGAGCAACACCCGCGAGTTCCTAGCTCCTGCCCACTTCTAAGTACAAGGGGAAGTAGGTCGCCAAAGCACCTTATCGATAAGATTTTCGTCGATACCCCTTCGAGCTTGTTCTTCACGAACAGATATTATGACCTCTTGATATTTACATCCCCTCACCAACCAACCAAACAATTCCGCCTAGGATACCCCTCAAAATATGCCACCCAAGCCTGGGCCTGGCGATTCGGCCGCGGGTTCCGGCTCCAACAAGCGTAAAGCCGCCCAGCAGCAGACACCCTCGGGTCGAGGCGAGCGACGCGACAAACTCCATCTGGCACGCGCCGTACCCGCCCAGCGTGCCGAGGCCGCACTCAAGGATGGCGAGCTGGACCTGCAGGCCTTTGTGGCCGCTCACGAGTTCGAGATCCGCTCGCTCGAGCAGAGCATGGCCACGTCGAAAGCTACCGGCTCTACAAGAGCCTTCCAGCGCCTGCCCCGCGGTCTGCGCCGGCGCACAGCGAGTCACAACCCGAAACGCGTTCCGAAGCGGCTGAGATCCCGTGCGGTGAAGGAGGCTAAGCAGGATAAAACCCCCACGGTGGAGTCCCGCAAGGGAAAGCCGCGAACGACGAGGGCGAGGATACGCGCCGAGACTGCCAAGAGGTTGGGGATACTCGCGGAGCGCAAGAGGCGGAAGAGATTGAAACGGGCTGAAGCTGCTGGCGCTAGTCCTGATAGTACGAATGCCATTGGAAAGGACGACGGCGCGGCTGTGCGCAAACCAAGGGCAAAAATCCGACGAAACCTCCTCAACGAACCCCCGACCCCGCCGGCCAAGTTCAGAAAGCGACAGCTCGACAAGACATGGCTTCCGACCCATGTCTGGCACGCGAAGCGCGCCCGGATGACAGCACCCAAGGAACCCCTTTGGCGGTTCTCATTACCATTAACTCCAAATGAGAAGGTATACCGTCCCGTTCACAGAACGCAGGGGGACAGGGGCGCCGTCATGTGGGACGCGAGCTACATGAGCACCATCGGCCTCTATGGAAACCAGGCCGGTATTGAGCGAGCACTCAGGAGAATTGGTGTCTCCCAGGAGAACTGCTGGAACGACAAGGGCCGCAGATGGCGCATGGGCTGCCGTAGCTGGTCCGGGATGCTGAGCCGAGAGACCAGCCGTGGCAGGCAGCAGATGTGCCCCTCTTCGATATTCTGGAACCCCGTGCCTTCCGATCACGAGCCTAATAATGACTCTACGAAGAAGAAGCGGGAGCTTTTCTTGAGGGTACATCCCTCGGCTTTCCTGGAAGTGTTCAACGAGCTGGTACGGCGAGCCAAGATGGAGACGCCCCAGCTGTACGTCGAAGACCTGCGCTACGAGGTGGGAAGCATCGACATAACAGGCCCCGCGTCAACAGAGGCTCTGTTGTCGGTATTGACGCCTTATTCGACACCGCAACAACCCAAGGCGGCACACGCCGGCCTGTTCCAATCTCTCAACGGCCTCACCAACCCATCTGCCCTTCCGGCAAACGCCATGCTCGGCTTCGCTATCCAGGACCCGCGATTGAGGTACCCACCACGGAAACCATCGACCCCCGAAGGTGAGGACGAAGAGATGAGATTACTAGAGACGATCGCCGAGTGGCCAGTGGAGTCCGGTACGCAACCTTACGGCCTCTTCAATCGTAACGCCCGGCACGCCGCCTCCCTTCTACCGTCCCAGAAATTTATCGACCGGAGAAGGAGCCGGATTACCCCAGGAGCCTCCCTGAAACCAGGAGTAGGCGATCCTCCTATCCCAGTCATTCTACTGGCCAGCCGCTCCGGCTCTAGCACCCAAACCCAGGGCACATGGACCCTTCTCGCTCCCTGGTCGTGCATACTTCCGGTGTGGCATAGCCTGGTCCACTGCCCGCTATCCTCGGGAGGGAATCCTCGATTTGGAGGATTGAATGAGACGCGACAGGTGGCATTCGAGCGTGGCCTAGCCTGGTTCCCGGCGGACTACCCGGCCACTGCTGCCGGCGTCGAGTGGGAGCGGGAACAACGACGGACGAGAGAGAGGGCTTGGGCCAAGCGTCCGAAGAGCAAGAGGGTGGAGTGGGAGAGTCTGGATCTAGGCGCTGGAAGGAAAGGCGAGGTAGGCAACGGCCTAGCCTGCGACTACGAGCTTCTATACGGACTTCCACCTTTAGACAAGGCCGACGAGGAAGAGCCTCCATCCAAACCGGTCGACGAGGACGCCATGGATGTAGACACTCACGAATCCGCTCCACCGAAGAAGGCGAAAGATGACCCCTTGCACCTTGTTACAGTCATCACCAAGAACACATTCAACCAACTCATCTCATCCCCAGATTCAACATCCCCTCTCCCTCTCAACGCCACTCTCACCGTTCGCATCACGGTGCTCTCGCGAGGCACAGTCGGACCTTGCGCGAGAATATACAGATTACCATCCACCCCCCTGCCTGCACCAACTTCATCCAACGCAGAGGTGCCCGCGACGATCCCCCCCCAATCATCCTCATCCCCCTCCACTCGACTCCCCCACAACCTCCGGGCACAGTGGCTAGACCGCATCCCTCCATCCAAGACTCCATCACGGCAGCGCCCGAACCAATCCAAAATCACCAAGTCAGACGACATGGAAACCCGCAAGCGCATGGTTGCCAGGGAACTCCTCGGTCCTCCGTCGACGCCGTTCCCGCCGCCGAAGCCCAATACGACAGACATCGGCGGGCACCCGCTCGTCCCTGACGCGGTCGACCTCGTGGGCTTTGTCACCACTGGCTCTTTTTGCCTCAGCGAAGGGATGGGCATGGCCATCGGCAGCGTCGCTGTCGACAAGGTGCTTCCGGATGTCAGGGCTGATGGGAAGGAAGGGCGGCTCTGCGTTGTGAGAAACGCGGGAGAGAATGTGGGCTGGCTTGCCAGATGGGAGGCCATTTGAGTGAGTGCCATGTCCTCAGCTCAAGGTCTCTCTACAATCCAGACCTGAGGGAAAGAAAGTCTGCCCTTTGGTGGGGCATAAATCAGCTTCCTCGAGCACATGCCTCTGGACAGCTACCATGAATATTACCAGAGACGCCCAAGGTTAAGTAGGGGAGGATGCACTCTACCCACGCCCGTCGACCGCGAACATCATAAATGACGATCTTTCTTTCCGGGAGGGCGTACTTTACAACCCCAGAGTACGAGTACGGAGCGATTGGCGGTCTCGTTCCCCCACATGGCGCTAATGCAAAGCTACCGCACAGCATCTCTCGAGATTGGCACGGCATGTCCAAGAGGGTAATCGCAAGCGGGACATTGCGCAAAGGCGTCGATGACAAGTTCTCCGCGACACGGGTATGTATAAGGCAGTTGAGAGTTGAGTACCGACGCGGAGGGAGAGACTTCGTTCTCCTCATACAGAACCAAATCGTCCTTGGAAGCAAGCAGGTGTTTAAAATTCGCCCGCATTCCTGCATGGTCTCAACAGCTCGTCAATACCCGTGTGGACATCTCAATTATACCCTTCCTCTATCTCCAAGTATCATGTCTACCGACGCAAAGCCCCGGACCGTCGAGGGTGGCTGCCTCTGCGGAGGAGTCCGCTACAAGATCACGTTCCCTTCCAACCACGACTTTGCCAAAGGCGTATGTCTCTCCATCACCAGAACCCCTCGCGGCCGTCCAAACTACCATTAGACAACTGACTCCCTGACTCCAAACCCCCCTCAGTCCGCAACCTGCCAGTGCGAACAATGCCGCAAGAACGCCGGCGCCCTAATCTGGCACGAGCACACCGTGCCCACCTCCAGCCTGACCTTCACAGCCCAGGGCACGCTGAGGCGGTACTACGCCACCCCTGGGACGGCCCGGGGTTTCTGCGGCGCCTGTGGCAGCTTCCTCTTCTGGCACAAGGAGGCCAAGGACAGCCTCAGCATGTCGGTGGGCTGCCTCGACAAGGACGTCCTGGCGAGGTACGGGGAGCTGCTGGCGAGGGCCGCGACTCATATCTGGTGTGCGGATGCCATTCCTGGTGTGACGGACCGGCTGGAGGGGAAGATGTGGGCTTATGATAGTGAGGGGCAGGATGCCAAGCTTCTGTCGTCGTCGTAGATTCTTCTTGGGGGGTGGAAGGGGGGAGAGCTTGGGTGAGAGTCGGAAAGGGTGTGCATCTTTCGTCGTGTATCCGATCTATCATGAGGTATGAAATAGGTGGAATAAACAAGCTCTGTGTGGTATCTACTGTACCCCGTCACCCCCAAGAACGCCGTATCTAATCAACATACCGTTTTCGCTTGACCAAAACACCAATACGCTAAACATGTAAAAATAACAGACAAGAAGAAAGAGGAAGAGACAAGAGGTCTAGAGCGCACAACATCTAGTCCTCCTCGCTAATCTCGCTCTCGTCCCCGTCGGCGGGCGTGCCGTGATGGCTGTTGGCCACAGCCTCGAAAGCCTCCTCGAGATCCTTCTCCAGATCATCTTCAAGGTTGGGACTACCCGCACCCACACCAGCATCCGCGTCGTCGTTGTCGTCGACGTGATACTGCTGCAGGTGCTGTTGGTGTTTCTCACCCTCGTCCACATCCATCGGGTCCGCACCATCCTCGTCGTCATCCTCATCGTCCTGCCGGCCATTGCCATTGTTCACCGGACTGGGCAGCTTGAAATCCGTATCCGGATCGCCCAAGCTCTCCCCGTCCGCGTCGTCGGCCTCGGACTCGCGCTGGTCCATGAACTCGTCGAAGCGCCGCACCGAGGGGAACGCGGGCGAGAAGTCGCGGCTCTGCGACTTGGGCGCGCCGCCGGGGTACTCGACCAGCAGCAGATCGTCGTCGGCATCCTCTTCGTCCTCCTCGTCCTCATCGTCGTCCACCTTTTCTTTCTTTTTCTTCTTCTCCTCGGGCTGCCGCGGCTTGGCCTTGGGCTTGGCTTTGCTGGTCGTCGCCTCGTCGGTCTGCGGTAGTTCGAGATGGATGCTGTTCTTTGCCGCCGTCTTCTTCTCAGTTTTTCGTGCCGTCGCGGCGGGCTCCTTCTTCCGCGTCGGCGCCACTAGCGGGCTCTTCGCACGAGTGACCTTGGGCTTACTCTTGTCCGCCCTCGTCCCACCACCACTACTACTAGTGGTACTTCCCGCACCATCGTCCTTATTCATCCTCGTCCCAGCAGAAGCAGCAGCAGCAGCAGCAGCATCGTCATCAAGGTGCGGGTACTTCCGGCTCAGGCTCTCGGGATCGGTGTTCGTCGGCGTGCGCGTGAGGTTCATGTGGAATATAGAATCCATCCGGTCCAGCACGAAGGCCTCGCGGCCGGGGTCGAAGTAGAGGACATAGCGGCCGTCGCCGACGGTGCGGGCGCCCTCGTAGGCGTACTCGGTGCGGCCGTCGCTGCCGATGAAGTTTAGGTCGAAGGAGTTGGGCTTGCCGCCGGCGGCGGGCTTCAGGCGGGCGCGGGTCGATTCTGTTGGGAAGCTGGGCTTGTGATTGTCTGTCCGGGCATTTGGCTGTTAGCGACCTGGTAGGAGGTTTTCAATGGTGGCCATAGGGGTCCCGACTCACAGCGGATTCCGGTAAAGATCTCGTTCGTCTCCTTGTTGAGGAGCCTGTCGCTGAGGATGACGGGGTAGTTGCCCGTCTGGGTCGGGTCGATGAGGTCGGCCATTGCGGCCCTGGTGACAGCCTATCCAACAAGGCGTCAATGGAGCAATGCGTCGTGGTGGTCGCCGTCGTTGTCGTCGTTATCGTCGTTGTCGTATTCGCTCTGCCAGGCCAATTCGGGAGCCCACGCGGGAAGATGAGCGAGATGGAGAGAGTCCGAGACACCCTGCAGGAGGGCCGGCAACCGGAACGTCCAGCAGTGATGGGTTGGAGGCGGGGGTGGATGGGGCGGAGGCGGGCGATCAGCGACGCTAAAGGCTGGCTAACGGGTCAACTACGACCGGTCCAATTGTGTCTAGAATGCGGCAGGGCCCGGGAAGCGTGGGTTAGTGGTGGTGGTGGTGGTTCCTGACGGCGATGTTTCTCGACTCGTATGACAAGCGAAGCTGACGGTCGTGATCAGGGATGGAGAGTTGAAGCGGTTGTCTGGTGACGGCGAGGTGGTGATGACTCGGATTGAGGGAGAGAAATATGACAGAAGGAGGAATCTTGATCAGTGGCAAAGAGTTTTGTCTCGGCCATGCGGCCATGCAAGGGACATGCCCAGTAATACCTACCAGGTACTCTGGTACCCTCCACTCAGTAAATGTTGGTGATTTCCAGGCTCTTCTCTATGCCTACTGTAAGTATTCCTACTGCGGCGTAAATGAGGCAAAGCCGTAAGACAAAGCGCAGCACCGAATATGTGCAAATAGACATATTAATAGTACTACATCGGGCCTACTCGTGTTGGTCGTACACATGGCTGCTGTCCACGTTGCATAAACGCCGGTAAGTGCCATGGGGTAGGCGTAGTTGGTACTACCTGTACTTATACACAGATTAGGCACCTAGGTAAGTATATACAGCTCTATTCTAATCGTAAATATAATGTAGTGGTCTGTGTTCAGCCAGACAGGACCTAGATCTCGAGGCCCTTGTGGCATTCGAACTCGCGATCGTAATCCTCAGTGAGCTCGTTGATGATGAGCCCCCAGACGCTCTTGTCCCACGCCAGGCCGGCGTGTCCGACCTTGTCGTCCGGGCACGTGTCCTGCACATAGATGTTGCGCACGCCCTCCTCTTCGACGGCGCTGGCGTCGGGCGCCACGAGGGTGTCGCTCCGCGACATGATGATGCTGGCCTTGTTGCCCGCCTGCACGATGCGCTCCGCGTTCTGGAAGTCGTTGTACACGGCGCCGCCCGTCGCCATGTCGTCGCACGCCTCGCACCCCAGCGTCCTGATCGCCAGCCCGATCAGCTTGCGCGTCACCTCGCCGCCAAAGTACATGAGGTCCGTGAAGCCGTAGTACTGCGCGCCGTGGATCGCCGGGCCCAGCGCGATGTTGTGGTCGACAATGTCCGCGATGCCCTCCTCCACCAGGGGCACGTACAGCGCCATGACGCCGCCCTCGCTGTGGCCCACGAGGTCCACCTTGTCGGCACCCGTGTTCTCCTTGACCTCCCGGATGAAGGCGGCAATCTCGGCCGCGCTCTCCCGCATCGACTTGACCCCGCCGATCCACGGCACCAGCCTGTGCGCACCGTACGTCTCGCTGAAGACGCACCATCCGTCGTCCTTCATGCTGTGGGAGAGCGTGTTAAGGTCGACCTCGCGGTTGGCCGACAGCCCGTGCAGCATGATGACAGGGTTGGGGTGCTTGTCCCGGTTGCAGTTGAAGTCGTTGTCCGGCGCGCCGTAGAGGGGATCCTCGAACAGCTCCGAGGGAATGTCGAAGTCGATGGCTTGCGCCAGGGGCAGCAGGGCCGCCACGGCGGGCAGGAAGCGAGCGAGCGAAGGCATCTTGGATGCGGCGAGAGCTCAGTGATTAGACAAGAAGGCGGTGGGTATGATGGGTGGGAGTGGCCATTGAGTTCTTTGAGCTGAGGGGACGGGAAGACAAAACGTCTTATATCAACAAGTCGTCCGCCGCTCTCTGAGGATCTCTGGGTGCCATCGCATTGATTCCTTCCCGGGGCATCTCCAAAGTCCCAGGAGCCTTCAACGCAACGTAGTGTAAGGGCCCTGGCCGATGCCGCATGGTATCGCTTGCCTCTTTTTGGTTTGTCTGATTCCCTAGTGGCTCAAGTCCCGAAATGCCACTCGGCCACATACCGGCGACAGCGCTCGCCCCGAGCCGGAAGAAATTGTAGGGGAGAACTGACGTCCGGAATCAACCCCTGGACGGACACGGATTGGCCCGGATCCGCACGTGCAAGGCTTTTTGGCGCCTTTGTCTGCTGTTGCCTTGTTCAGAATGATGGAAGGATCTCAGAAGTGTCTCCTGAGTGGCCGCTGTACGCATCCCGTGCTCGATTGGGCAACTGCATGAAAACATCCATAAGCAATATGCAGCAGATAGACAGGCCCAGCAACGGCATTTCCGAAGGCGCCCATCTGCGTATTTCGAAACCCACTTGTACTTCTTGGGGACGTGCGAAAATGGTGCGTCCTAGCCGGCCTCTACCAGCGCGAACTCGTGGTTTCGATACCGGTCTGCAGCGATATCTTGAGAACTGACCAGGTCGAGTCCGTCTCCCAGATAGTCCATTCGGGAGCTCGACAGACCGGCGTCGGGGCTCCAGAAGCCTGATTCACGCCAGGTCAATTATGGCACCAGCTGCCATGCTCACCATTCAGTGCCTGTGGGACGCAGTAGCGGTGTCTGCGCGGACAGGATGGCCGAAATACAGCTCGGCCGAGGCGACGATGGTGCCGGTCGGCAGTGGCGTGAGATCTTGATGGGTCTAACTGCGCTGTGATGCGACGAGACGCTTCCGAAATCTGCAAAATCCTGCGCCGGAGCTTCTTGAGTTTTACAGCTGTCGACGGCGTGCTGTCGAACGAATCGGTGGACACCGCCGTAGCTTTTGCGTCTCATCACCGCGGCGGCTTCCGAGATGTCTCCCCGTTGCAGACATTAATGATTGATCAAAGGGCCTGGTTGTTGATAGCCCCATTGCCGGCCAGGGTAAACGAAGCGGCGCCACGGGGGCCCAGCCGCTCATCGGATGTGCAGCCACTTCGGAGGTTTACATGGTGTTTGCCGGAGAGAAAAATGAGCGGGATATGGTTGTGACAATACTACACCATGGCGATGTCAGCCCATCGGAGAAACCGGGAGCTTGATTTCCTTCCGACGGATTCGTTCGCACATGCATGTAAACGGGGTATATGGTCCGTACAGTACCCTCGCAAACTCAACCGTCTTGAGATCGGGCCACGCAGGTCACCACCGTCTCTCAACCCGTCGAGCGATATTATGAGCGCCCAACATGTCCGGGCCTGTCTCTACCTGACGCGACACGCGACGCGGTTAACAAAGAAAAACCTTTTCCAGTCGCTGTCCGCGAATCTTCGGAGGCCAGGGTGCGAACGGGCCTCTTGCTGAGGAGCGTCGAAAGATCATCTGGTTATGCTCGGCAGCGGCCAGGGAGAAAAAAAAGCAAATCTCCAAAGGCCCAGTACGGAATTACCGCTTGCGGTTGGCCAAGGACAAGCAGGGCTATGTCGATACTGTACCGGGACTGGGGGAGACGATGCGATGCTCATCTCGCTCCCCCTTGCTTAGTAAATCTGGGGCGGAGGTTTAGATCCACTGCCGATCCAGGCCTCCAGGAAGAGATATTGCGACATTGTCCGGGCTGTGAACTCGTCGTGAGACTGTGATTGCGAGGGAAGAACGCGGCAAACAGCTTGTACTCGCACGCATTCGGCTCGACAGATGGCGCCCGGGCAGACGGGTCTTGTGGCTCCCGTTGTCCGTCGCTGGGAGTGTGTGAAGAGGGTTCGCTAGGAAATGAGACCTTGTGACGATCGGGCGGGAGGTCAGCGTGAGTGGTGAGTTGGCAATCGAGGAACCCTGTCGCACGGACGGCGGGTGCCATTTGGTTGCCGATTTAGCGTAGTGTACAGTCTGTACCTATGCTCGGTACGTACAAGTACGTAAACAGCACTAGCATAAGTAGTACTTTGCACTCGCAATGGCGAACGGCGGGCCTGCGGCCAGTCGAGTGGCGATGGCGAGGTTCGCGCAAGTCGATCGAGGACCGCAGGATTGGCCCTATTGAAGTCGACGGGCAGCTGCTGCGGGAAGGAAATGCCATGCCCGTTGGTGTTGGACGCGCCCAGCCTTTGCAAGGGTTCCCTGTACACGGCACTTTGATGGGTAGGGGTATTCGCAGGTACATGGATCACGGGTGATGATGATTGATGGCTCAACACATGCGAGATCGCAGAGCAGAGGGACGAAGAGTCGGCGGTGAGAAACAGAGCATTGGGAAGCTGCCACTCGGGACGGATCTTGGTTCCTGCTGGTATAATCCGCCCTGGTTGCGACTTCCTAGGTAGCTAGGTAATTAATTAGCTAGTTTTCAGTTTCCAGTTCCCAGTTTTGGAGTAATCTGTGCCAACTTCGCACAGTGTGCTACAGTATGCAAACCACACCATCTGGCGCCACGCACATGACGACGAGGTAATAAGGAGGTATTAATTCATTGCATTCTGATAACGACAAGGCATTGATCCTAATAGTATACATATAATGCGGTCCCAATATGCCCTGTTTATACCCACGATACGTGTGCGGAATCCTGGCTGAGGTTGGGGCCTGGGCGGGCGGCGGGTGGCAGACGCCCATCACCAGGCTGCCGCCTCTAGTGCGACCCCGAGGTCTCGCGCCATTGCTGGGCTGGCGCTGGGTGGCGCCGGGCCTAGACAGTATACGGATACGAGTAGAGGTAAAGCACCCGCTACGGTCGATGCCGATGCTCGGCTACTACGTTTGGCTGTGGGCTGTCAAGTACAGAATAGGTACGTATACGATAGGATGCAGGGAGGGGGATCATGGATCTGATCCCGTGGGCGAGATGCGGTTAATTTGTGAGATGTGAGGACAAACCACTGCACCGCCGTTGTTGCGTAGATGCTGCTGGGAACTTTCAGCTTGCGGCATCACGCGGGTTCAGGTACGGATACTATCCCTCGTAGGGCGTGCGTTTGCGACGGCAGTGGTGGCAACGGCCGGCAATCACACCACGGGATACGAAGGGTACCGCAGTAGTCTGTAGTACGGATACTCTGTCTGTATCCGTAGAGTGGGCAACGAGCGCCGTCTAGGTAAGGTACTGTAGGTAGGTTCCAGTGATAGCAGTTGAGGTCTATCTCACGTACAGTGCGCATTATCCAGGTAAGCTGCCGCTGGACCCACGTAGATTGGCGGCGCGGATGTACGGGGCGGGCATCTTCCCCCACCACCTACCTCCACTTATTACCAGTATGTCCACAAGTCTCGGTCCTGCGGGCTTGCTCATGCGCGCTCCCTGCGTATTGCCATCATCTCCGCCCGTTTCCCCATCACGGTGGTGCCCTTTTCTTCTTTCCCGACAAACGCACAAACACCTGCCCGCCAAACAAACTCCCCCCGAGACTCGAATTCTACTCGTCCCCGGCCGTCTCCCTTCCGGTCGACCTACGTTCGTTGCGAAGTTGCGACGTCAGCGGTCCGCTTGGAAAAGCAACACATAGGTACGGACTACTACTAGTAGGGACTAGTACGGGCACCGTGCTCGTAGTTCGTACTACTACTAGTAGTGCCCCGGTCCCTGTCTTAGATCTGAACCTTCTGTTCACCTTATCTGGACCACGGCGCCTTACCGACTCAGCGTCACCTCCTCCACGTCGCTGGCTCCCGACATTTGCCCTCGACCTGGCCGGAAGCCTTGGTGCAGCGTCCAGCATTGTCGGCCAGCCCAGATTGCTCTGACCTCGACCATGGTTCGGCCCTGATACGCCACCTACGACCGCATTCGACGCCCGCCCCTTGGCCGCGGCAGCCCACCATGGTCGCACTGGCTGTGCCGAAACCGCCGGCCGAGACGCTCGAGACGTCCAGCTTGCCAGAGCTCAGCGACGCCGTATACTTCGACTCCGTGCTCCAGCTACCCAGCGGCAAGTCTGAAGACTTCATCGAAGACGAGCTGATCGCACGGGCTCGCCGCCTTGGCATAGCGCCCTCACCATCCGCCTCCCCCAACGCGTCGGACAAGCGCTACACCTCGAGCGCCGAGTCCGCATCCACCGCCCCGACCTACCATGTCCGCACCTTCTCGGCCACCTCGAATGGCTCCGCCAGCACCGCCCTCACCGTCCAATCGTCCATCTTCACCCCGCCGTGTCCGGAAGCGACACCCGCTGCCGCCAATGACAAACGACCGCCGCCGAGGAATCTCAACTTCTCCCACTACGACAAGTACCTGACGCTGATTGACAAGAACCTCGACCAGCCCAAGTTTCGCAAATCCATCCTCGCTTCCTCCGCTGCCGCCACCGACCCCTCCTCCAAGAGTCTCTTCAGCGTCAGCACTAGGCGCAGTCTGGCCAGTGTGAAGTCGAACATCAAGAGCAAGATCCGGTGGCGCAGAAAGTCCATACAGCCATATGTTCCCAATCTGTTTGTTTTCCCCCCGGACCCCATTCCCCTCCCCTCTCTCCCCACCAAACCCCCCCGCCCCTGGGCCAGTTCACAACCTGGAAGTTGCTGACCACCCATTGACTACGGATCACAGATCCTGTGTCTGTTGCAGAGATGAGTACAGCGATAACAAGGACCAGCCGGCCGACCTGCACAACCTGCCGTGCGGGCACACATACTGCGCCCACTGCCTGAGGGTCATGGTCAACCAAGCGACGACAGACGAATCCAAGATGCCTCCCCGATGCTGCACGCAGCCCATACCCGGCACCATCGTCCAGTCCATCCTGACGCGGGAGAACCAGCAGGCCTTCCTCAAGGCGGTGGTGCAGTTCAGCACGCCGTGGCAGGCGAGGATATTCTGCCCAAACCAGGACTGCGGCGAGTTCATACCACCGCGGCACAAGGTGGACCCGAAGCACCCCTTCACCGTGACGTGCCGCAAGTGCCGCACGGGGGCCTGCGTGATGTGCAAGCGCAATGCCCACCCAATTGGCAAGGACTGCCCGGAGGACTGGGAGCTGGAGCAGGTCCTGAAGATGGGGGAGAAGTCGGGATGGAGGCGGTGCTACAAGTGCCGAAACCTGGTCGAGCTGGCCCACGGCTGCACTCACATGACGTGCAGATGCAAGGCTCAGTTCTGCTACATATGCGGCGGGGTCTGGGATGCGACGGTCGGCTGCCCCAACGTCTGCAGCGGAGAGGAGGAGTTGGAGCGACGCCGGCTGGAGGAGGCGGAACGGTTGGCAGAGCTCGAGGCGGAGAAGGCCGCCAGGGAGGCGGCGGCTGCGATGGAGGCTGCGGAGAAGGCCGAGGCCGAGGGGCGGTCTTGGCGCCACCCATCCTTCCAGGCTCTGCAACGGTCGCAGAAGGATGAGATGAGGCGGTTCCTAGACTTTGAGTCATCGACGAGGGAGACGATGCAATCGCGGCACCAGGAGCAGAAGGCAGCCCTGATCGAGAGGCAGAGGGACCAGGAGGAGAAGATGAAGGAGAGGCACGCCAAGACGGCGAGCCACCTCGAGGACCGACAGGTGGCGGCGGAGATGGAGCTGCGGGCGTCACTGGAACAAAGTGAGAAGAGCGTCAAGATCCGGCTGAAGCACATGGAAGCCTACTGCGACGGGCTGGGCCGGCAGCCGCAGTCGGACATGCCGCAGCGCACGGTAACGGAGCGGGACCTGCGGGAGCTGGGCCAGCAGTACAACCTGCGCGACAACCTGGAGCGGCTGCACCAGTCCAAGATCAACGTGATGCGCGACCGGCAGGCGAAGCGCATGGAGGAGCTGCTCGAGCGTCAGGAGGCGGAGCTGGAGAAGGTCGCGGCCAAGCGGCAGGAGGAGCTCGAAGACCAGGCGGCGCAGTTCGCGCACGAGACAGACGCCATCGGTGCGCTGTTTGGGGCGCGTAGGGAGAGGATGCAGAAGCGGTGGGAGCTCGCGCTCGAGGTCCTCGCCAAGGAGCTCGAGGAGAGCGAAGGCGTGAAGCATGCGCGGCTGCCGACGCCCGAGTGGCCGCAGGACAAGGCGCCGCAGGATGCAACTGAACCGACAAAGGCCTGAGATTGAGTGCGGAGAGCCGCTCTTCCGTTCGCACACACACACACACACACACAAACACACACTTACACGCGCGCGAACACTTCCACGGGCTGCCGATGACAACCTACCTATACACGACGACGATGATGACGAATATCTCTCCCCATTTCTGCCGACCGTGGTCACATCAGCACTTGACGCATTTACCTTTGTTCTTCCACTTGGCCTGTCGTTTTTGCGCTTTGTTCTTTTAATCGAAGGTTGATCCTCTTTTACACATGCACAGCGTTTCACCTCAGCGAGCACACATGGCGGTCTCCTTTTGTCTCACTTTTGACAAAGTTACAACCGTTTTTTTTTTTTTGCTTTTGCCCGGAGTTTTGCTTCGGGAGAAGAGAAGAGATCTTCACTTTATTTTATTGTTAAACTAGGACATGCCTGTCTCTAAACCATCTGTTTTCATTCTTTTGGGGTTTTCTTTTTATGATGATTATTATTATTATTAAAGCGGTTAGATGGGAAACAGCGATGATGATATGTTGGTGGTCCGAGACCTACGCGCAAGGCAGATCGAGTAGCATAGACGAGAATCGACAGCAATATGTCCGATACGGGAAAACGATAGCCGCCCGCAGGCTTGACACGAGACTGGCAGCTTGATGTTTGAAAGGCATCGGAGGATACAGGACATTCGAAGCGCTGGGCGGACGGACGGATCTTGAGGACCATGGCTGGCTGGCTACTACTACTGAGTGACCACATGAGCAAGTTGGCGCCCCAACTTCTAATACGAAATCGGTTGCGTAGTCTAGTTGGTCATGGCGTCTCGCTCACACCGAGGAGGTCCCCGGTTCGAGCCCGGGCGGAACCAGTTTTGATGTCTTTTGTCTTTTGTATTTTTCGATATCTTTGTTTATTGCAAAAGAGAAAGGGTTCGGTGTTGAGACTGGCGTCTCTACTGCCGAGCAGTACGGTAACTGACGCTAGCAGTTCCCAGACTAAGAAATCTCTCTCACACACACACACACTTTCTCTCTCTCTCTCTCTCTCTCTCTCTCTTGGAGTGTAGGTATATAAGAGGATTAAGGAATGGGATAACAGCCAACAGAACCGCGAGAAGATTATTACTCCACATGTTAATCTTACGCCCCAGGCAGATCCTGCTCCATGAGAACTGTCTTCACAACCGCATCGTAGCGCCATCCTTTGCCGACGAGACGGAAGAAGCCACTGCCAGCGCAGTCAGTCACTGCAGCACGGATCCGTGGCCCGGACGGGCCGCCCTCCCAGGCTACGCAAACATGTTACACGAGTACTATTAGTACGAGGAGTACTACACATCCCGTCCCTGTGTGTGCGTACGGGCGATTGGGAAGAACGCGCAAGTCCTGCGTATTGTGCTGCTGTGGTTGCCTTGCTATTCGTGTAGGTATGGACTAGTACAATTAGTACCCAAGTAGAGGTATTAGGTACTAAGTGATTGATACAAGTACTGAGGTACTTGGTCGACAACAATCTCTTCTCGTCGTCAAACGGCAAGTGGTACGCGGGGGGTACCTTCCCCTGTACCTGCAGTAAGACGGGGCCAACAGGGTAGGTAGATTGAATAGGTACATACCACTAGTACCAGTAGTACAGTACTTACCTAGGCCAGGTACGTCCGTATTCGTACCTTGCGCATCTCCAAACGACGCGACGCCGGCCACACTCAGCCCCTCTGGCCTCTGCACAACCAACTGGCTGCTGCGCCTCGGGCCTCAAACCTCGGCGCCATCGACCCAAAACTTATCCTCCTCCGCATTCCCAAGCTTGTAGAGCTCGTGCTACAGCTACAGGTCCTCCTCAGCTCCCCGATTGCTGAACCCGCCGCCAGCCTCCGTCTCGTTTTCCCCCGCGCACTCTGCTCTCCTCTCCTCCAGCTCACGGAACCCCGTCACTGTCCATGGCCGACATTCGCCCGTCGGCCGACGAGGCCCATCATCCCCTGGACCAGCGCGACAGAACCGCCAGCTTCTCCGCCGACAGGTCGACCAAGAGCCCTCCTCCTCCTCCGCTCGCGAGCGCCGCCTCCGACGCTGCCTCGACCACTGCTGCCGAGAATGCCCCCGCCCCCGACGCCAACGGCGATGACCCCGACAGGAGCCCAGCCCCCAGCAACCCGGCGCCGTCACCCGCAGCCCAGCCGGGCCTCAACCCGGAGCTGCTCAAGCATGTCAACGGCGTCTTGTCGTCCGAGGTAGCCGCTCCCTGACCTGTCGATCCCCGTCGTAGCCTCCATACTTACTAGACTCCTCCCAGATCGGCATCGCGACTCTGCTGAACCGTCTCAAGCAGAGCATAGCTTCCGCGAGGGTAAGCCTTCTCTCTCCCTCCTTACACTGTCTCCCGCCAACCCTATTCACGGGCTAACCGCACACCCTTCTCCCTCCCCCCTCCTCTTAGGAATTCGCCCTGTTCCTTAAGAAGCGAGCCACCCTCGAGGAAGACAATGCCCAGGGCCTTAAGAAGCTCTGCCGCGCCACCCAGGACAGCATGCGCCGCCCGGACCACCGCACCGGCACCTTCGCCCAGGCCTACGACGAGATGGTCTACATCCACGAGCGCATGGCCGAGAACGGCACCCACTTCGCCGCCTCCCTCCAACAGATGCACGACGACCTCGTCGACCTCGCCATGAACTCGGAGCGCAGCCGCAAGGCCTGGAAGACAAATGGCCTCTCCGCCGAGCAGAAGGTCATCGACCTCGAGGCCGCCATGCGCAAGAGCAAGGCCAAGTACGACTCCCTCGCCGACGAGTACGAGAGGGCGCGCACCGGCGAGGGCACACAGAAGGGCAAGGTCCTCAACGCCTTCACCAACAAGTCTGCCGCCCAGCAGGAGGAGAATCTGCTCCGCAAGGTCCAGGCCGCCGACCAGACCTACCACAGCCACGTCCAGACCCTGCAGACTGAGAAGTCTCACCTCGAGTCCACCACCCGCCCGGAGGCTATCAGGGCTCTCCAGGATCTCATCAAGGAACTCGACTCGGGTCTGTCGTTGCAGATGCAGAAGTTCGGTACGTCTTAACTCCTGGAAACCCCTAACCACAAACCTCCCCCCACGCCCAACTTGCCCTCTGCGGACCGCGCTCGCTGACAACGCCACAGCGTCCTTCAATGAGAAGCTGCTGCTTAGCAACGGCCTGAGCATCAGCCCTATCAAGGGCCCAGGCGAATCCCACCCTTCCTCCCGCAGCCTTCGCCACGCCGTCATGTCGATTGATAATGACAAAGACCTCAGCGAGTACGTGGGGGCTCACTATTCCAAGGTTCCTCCCAGGACGGGCGAGGTCAAGTATGAGCGCAACCCTGTAGGTTTTTCCGCGTCATCTTCCTCCCCAGCGTCGCCTAATGAAGCCTCCCAGGTTCTCAACCCCCAGCCATCGCACCTGAACCAAGCACCACCGCCCCAGCCTGTGTCCTCCAAAGGCGGCAGCCCTCAAGTCTCTGGCGTCTCAGCGGCGCCTCCCTCGGGACAATACCCCATGCGAAGCAGCACCGGAGGCATTGGTGCGCCAGGAAGTTCGCATGGCCCTCCTCCCCCGGGTCAGAACTTCCCCACTCCAGCTCCTCAGGACCCGTCTCGCCCCTTCGCGCAACCGCATAGCCGTAGCTACAGTCAAGGGAACATGCAACAGCAGTTCCTGCCTCAATCTGGTCCCGCTCCTCCTTACAACGGCGGCGGCGGCGGCGGCGGCGGAACTCAGGGGCCGCCCCAGCTCGGTGCTCTGCCATTCCAGAGCAGCCAGACGCCTCCGCCTCAGCAGTCTCCCGCGCCGTTCCATGCTTCTCACGAAAGGAAGGGCAGCAGCGGGCAGTACGGCCTCCCGTCAAGTGTCAGGCCTCAGGGGCCTCCTCCGCAGTCAGCTCCCCCGCCGCAGAATCCTGTCTTCGGTGTACCGCTCGACCGTCTCTATGAGCGTGACGGCCTCGCCGTGCCCGCAGTCGTGTACCAGTGCATCCAGGCAGTTGACCTGTTCGGTCTGGGCGTGGAGGGTATCTACCGGCAGTCCGGTTCCATGGCACACATCCAGAAGCTCAAGTACATGTTCGACACGGGTACGTTGCAAACAAAATCTGGTCCAGGTACTTCGTGTGTGAAGCTCTAGCTAATCAGCGAACCCTCAGAATCCCAGAGCAAGGCGCTAGACTTTAGGAACCCGGAGAGCTTCTTCCATGATGTCAACAGCGTTACCGGCCTGCTGAAGCAGTTCCTCCGCGAACTTCCCGATCCGATTCTCACTTCGGAGCACCACGACAGCTTCGTCGCCGCAGCCAGTGCGTCTCAACCTCCCTCGCCATCCAACCAACCAACCCCACCCCGAGCCCCCCAATACGTATATACAACAACTGACACTCACCCCCTCTGCAGAACAAGAAGACGACATCGTCCGCCGCGACTCCCTCCACGCCATAATAAACAGCCTCCCCGACCCCAACTACGCCACCCTGCGCGCCCTGTGCCTGCACCTCTACCGCGTCATCGAGAACGCCCACATCAACCGCATGAACTCGCACAACCTCGCCGTCATCTTCGGGCCCACCCTCATGGGCACCGATCCCACCAAGGCCATCTCCGACGCCGGGTGGCAGATCAAGGTCGTCGACACCATCCTGCAGAACACGTACCAGATTTTCGATGAGGATTAGTGGTGTAGTAGTATGTTGGGAGGGGATCGGTAGGGGATACGGTGTGGAAATAGGAGGATGGGTGTTCGATCATGAAAGAAAAGGAAAGAAGAGGGAGGGGGGGGGGGGCGTCTCTTTAGTGTGTCTTGATTCTGGGTTNTTTTTTTTTTCACTTTGCGATGTTGTGTAAGAGTAGAACATCCCCCCTGATGCGCCCGCATAGGATAAGTCGTTGAGCGAGTACCTTGGTAGTGATCTACAGTATGAGAGACAAATAAAGGGTATCTATCCCCCACCAATGGGGATACCGATTATTACCATACACACGACTACAAAATCATATTCAACATCTGTAGGTACCATATCTTTCAAGATAGAGATATGGTTATCGTGAAGCTGTTCTCTCGTGTACGTATGCTACTCTCCTCTTATCTATGCCTACCCGCTTCACCTCTCGACTGTGCACATGCGCCAAACCCCAACAACACCATGAAACCGCAACGAAAGTCAACCCAATTCGCCATAGTCCGGACACCAACTGAAACACACACTCCATGCCCGTCGCCACCTCTTCTTCCCCATGCCAAATCATCAAATCGTATGGGTATAAGGATTGCCAAAGCGAAAACAAAAGAAAGGTTTCTGAGTGCCAGGGCTAATAAAAGGGAAGGCTAAAGGGAAAGCCACACCCCGAACAAGAAAAGGAATATAAATATAATAGGGATCCGTGAGCCCACAAGCACGCCATGTCGCTCCACCAAATGATATACCACGAAACGAAAACAAAAGCCCCCGTGCATACGGAGCTCCATTATCCCATGTCAAAGGGTAGTTACTGGATCTTGATGGCCTCAAACAGGCCCAGGCTCAGACTCGTGTCGTTCTCCCCAATGTTGGGCGTCGACTCGCTCAGCATCTCCCATCGCCTCATTACAAAGGGGGTGAGCCGCTCCTGTATCGGCGGCGCTATGCCGTACATGGCGCCCATCCCCCTTGGTCCTGAGCTCTGCAGCGAGGCCGACTTGTCCCTGTGAGACAGGACCAGGTTGTCGGCCGGAGTGAGCTGCGGCGTGCTCAGTAGGTAGTACACCCTCGGGTCTGAGGAGAGAGTTGTGCTGGTCGAAGATCCAGGAAGTAGGAGGATATTCTTGGCGCATTGCTGCCGCAGGTCGTCCGGCAGGTCGTCTACGAGTAGGATGGCGACGTCAAAAACTTGTTGAGCGAGGTCGCCGACCGCCTCCGCTGGCAGACGCGGCAGTTCGAGGAGTACACTGCACAGGGCAATGACGATGCGACCACGGGCTTCGTGGTTCACAGGCGCCGGCGGTTTGCCGCCGGCAGTTGGACCGGCAAGCGAAGCTGAGTCGGACCCTTTGCCTTGGAGGATGATGAGCCTCAGGACAGCGGGGAGCCAGTGCTCGAGCACAGTCGCGCGCAAATCATCCAGCTCCCTGTCCTTGGCGGCGACGATCTCGCACAAGTCGCACAGCTTATCCGCCAGAGAGCTGGTAAGCTGGGGCGAACTGGCAGGGGTCTGACCGGTGGTGATGGCCTCGATTACGCCAAGTAAATTTTCCGCGAGATGTGCATGATCGTCTGATACCGCATCGCTGGCCTGCCTGGATTTGAGCGATGGGATCAGGGTAATGAGCCGACCAAGCGCTAGCCCCTTCAAGTGCTGAGAAATGTCGCCGCTCAGACAAGGAAGCATGCTCGTCCAGGTAATGTTATTCGCTTCGATGGCCCGGTCCATAGCGCTGGAAAACAATTCGAACCGAGATTGCGTGGGATCCTCCGACGCACTTGGGTTAGATTCGTTCACCGAGAGGTCAAACTCGAGCTTGAGCTGGCAGAACGGCAGCGTCAGCTCCGTCGCCAAGCCGAGGATCTGGTCAAATGAGATAGGGCAGTCTTCCGCGGCGCCCGGCAGCAACAGCTTGGTCGTCATGGTCGAGACCAGAGAAGTGGCGCCCTGAGGCAGGCCTGTGACGCTCAGGGCTTCGCTCGCCGCGGGGGCATCGGCCACAACAAGTAGCCTCAGAGCGTCCAAGATGCGGTCCCTGAGGTTATCGCTGTCCAGGGGAAGACTGAGGCCGGGATGTTGACCGCGCAAGGCCGCGTATTCAGCAATCGTGTTTCGAATTAGGGTTAGGAGCGTTGCCGCGTTGTCAGACCTGGCTGCTTCCTGGTATATGTGAAATCGATAAACCTCCTCCTGCGTCAGAGATGCAGTCTTGGGCAGTTTCGTCAAGAACAACGCCAATAGTTCCTGGAGATATGTCGCCGAGCTGCCGTCGGTGGATTCGACATTGGAGGGTGGGTTGCTCGTCATGGGTGGCGAAGCATTAGCTGTATGTAGCAGTGCCGACACCGTCAGGCACCCTGTGGTGACGAGAAGGGGATACATGTCCGGAAGAGGGGGCCGCTTTGCCAAGGATCGGACATGGCTGATCCAGTCCGACATGAGCTTGTCAAAGTGGTGCGTATCAAACACGCGCATCTTGGCCAGCAGAGATGCAAAGGCCCTGCAGCTCTCATCCCCCTTGGCCCACCCAGCCTCGAGCCGAGGGACAATGGTCCGAAACAGGCGGTTCATCGTGGGATGGTCGATCCTATTCCCAGTGGCCAGCAGCTTGTCAATCTCCTCGGACAATTCGCCGTCGCCGGCGTGGGCTTGGGGAACCATGCTGTCCGACACGGGAGAACACGCATCAATGGCGTTGCTCCGGTCGCTCTGCAGGAGATCCTGTCGAAGCTGATTGGCCACCTCGGCGCGTCCCGGCATGCGTTGAGCCAGATGGCACACGGCGGCGAGCAGTGGCCGAGGCACCGCTCCCTGCTGGCCGAACATCCGCAGTCGCTCGATGAGAAGGTTGAACGACTCAGGGGCGGATCCCAGCGCCAGGAAAATGGACAGGTTCGCGTTGATCGTGTCAGCGCATGCAGCCAAGATCTCCGCATCGGATGATTTGAGGCAACACTGGACAACCTCGGACAGCATCGTGAAGTCCTCCGTCACCTCGAGGATTGTGCGAACCGACGTCAGCATGGCCACGGAGGCATGTTGGTGGCCGCCACCGGAGCCTTGCTGAACCATAACCTCCCGCAGGTGCGAGCTGATGGCGCATTTGAGAGCTCTGTTGCTATTGCGCAACCGGGTCAGGAGTTTGCGCATAGGCATCGGGTTTCTCTGGTTTAGAGGGTCGTCCGGCGCCAAAGGTAGTCCAAGCGTTCGGCGGACACACTTCAACCCGTTCGACATATCCACCTCCTCTGCGGCAACTGAGTAGTTCCCCGCCCGGCGCAAAAGGTTCGCCCTCTCTTTCTTTAGCCTCGTCGGGAGAGAATCGACGGGTATCTCAATGAGCAGACGAGCGGCGCAGGGGCCGGATTCCGGGTCGACTTCGGACTCGTCGTGGAAACCGCCCCGAGAAATAAGCCACTGGAGATACTGCGGCACCGAGAAGATGCGGTCTCGGATGAGTTCGGAAACGAGGTGGTACATATGACTCTTGCGGTTCTGATCGTCGGCTTCAATGTCATCCATGACTTCAAGCACTGCGGTGGTAGCATCTAAGGGGACAGCAGTACTCCAGGCCTTGAAGTTCTTGAGGAGCCTAGATGCCGTGTATACTTTGGCAAGCCCAGGGCGATGAACCGATGTGGCCCACTCGATCAGGGCCTTGACAAGCTGGGCCTTGTCATCGCTGGCCGCCCAGCATTTTGCTGGTAGGTCCGCCTCGACCGAATTTTGGAAGGTCGAGTCCAACAACCTGACAAGTCGCTGACGGCCAGCGGGTGGGTAAGTGTTCCCTGCCACGGCTAGTCGCAAGTTTCGCGAGTTGATGCGGCTGTATGCCTTTCTTGCTACCTCGTCGTCGGCAGGAAGGACCGCCCTCAGCGTATCGCGATACCTTGTCCAGGCACTTGGGTATATGAAGCTCTCCGGATTGCTCTTGATCAAAGAAGCAAGCATAATAGATAATTGGCTCCCGAGCTGAGAGAGGATGTCCCTGTCGGGATCGTTGTGAATCTGTTTGTATTTCCGGTCAGTCGAGTGACTCGTCAATGCGGGGATTACACGTACAGAATGCACATGGCTGAGCAAAGCGGCAACGAGACGTCGGCCGTACTTGCGCGACCGGAGCATATCTGCCCAGTATATACGGACAAGCAGCATACACATAGGCAGCCTCCCCTGGGCGCTGCCTTCTAATCCCGAAATGACCCAGTCGAGGTAATGGTCGCGGTCGAGAAGATACTCGGAGTATAAGCTCGTGGCTAGTCGGATCCTATAGGACGCTCGCTGTCAGTGCTGTACCAGGCCAGATATTCGTGGCGGGGAACTTACGCATAGGTTGCCTTCGCCTTCCAACCCTCTTCGTTGGTCGCGGATACGACCGAGTCGACAAACTGCTCGACGAAAACGGTCCAATCCTTGCACCATTTGATCTCGCCTCCCATGACAATGGCGCCATTGACCCCCTTCCTCTTGAAGGCTCGGATTTCGTTTGCGCCGACGCACTTGGCAAGCCACACGGCCCTCTCGGTAGGCACATTCTTGTTCAGACACTGATCAAGGAGGGCCCTTCCCCGAATCCCATGTGGAATCGTTCGACTCAGGCGGCGCAGGGATGTCGCCGGATTGGCGAGGTCTCTGAGCCACACTTCTCGTTTAGTGTCGGTCAAGGTGACCCTGGGAGGCGGTTTGAAGGTGGAGGGAGTGTTGACCTGGCCGCGCTGTCTCCGCTGGTTCAACACTCCCATAAAGATGGTTGAAAGCGCATTGAGGCCCGTCTTCTGCTTCAATGCAGGGAATATTGCAAGCCTTGCCGACGAGGACTCGGAAGAGCTGTATTTCTCCCAGACACCCTTCCCGATGGACTCGTTTGTCCACTCATCCTCCAAATGTTTGCCTTTCCACGGGTAGAAATCCGCCCGACCCGAGAATAGCCCCTTCCCGAACGGGTCGCTAGTTCTGTGCTCGTTCCTGTTCTTTGTCGGCATACGGGGCGCCTCCCGCGGTTCCTCGAAAGTGTACGGTTTCGGTCGATTGTCCTTCTTCGCTGCCGAGGGAGCCGGAGCCGGACGTCGGGGGATAGGCGTTCGCGCCGTGGTGAGCTGGGGGCGTTTCGGCATCGGCATCGGAGGGTTGTCGGTGTCCTGGTGGGAAGCTCGCGACAAGGCTGGGCTGTTGGCGGCATCGAGCCCGTCGGTGGCTTGTAACGGTCGCGCCGAGGCGAAACTCTGTGGTGACTCGGCGGCTACTTGACTCCCAAACCCATGGTCGCTCGACAACTCCAACCGTAGCCTCGAACCTCCTCTCCTGGGTGTGCTGGTGCCATGGCGGCTCTGTAGCGCGTCCGGCCAGTCGCTGCTGGTGGTGAGATCTCCAAAGGAAGACTCCTTCCGAGCCGGCGACGAGGGGAGATGTTGCTGCGAGATGGTCCGCTGCGAAGGCGCCGGACGCTGACTGGACAGCGAGCGTTGGGGCTGCCGCTGCTGGACGCCCATCGGGGTCCTAGAGGTCATGCTGGCAAGGGGGGGGGATGAGGCGCCATCCCGTACGCGAGTGAAGAGAATGGGAGAAGAAGGGGTTGTCGGGGTCTTGCAAGGGGTTCGTGCGACGGCCGAGCGGGTGGGAGATTTCGGCCGCCTTGGAGTTGGGTGCGTTGTGTGTGTGTGTCGCCACGAAGGTCCGAAGGCAGCGGAAGCGACGGCTGGGGCGGGTTGGTCCGTGGAGATATCACCGAGGCGGTGGCGCAGAACACGAGACACTAGGGGGAAGACAGACGGGGTAGAAACTGATGGGTGCGTGCACGAAGATTGCCGTGGCTGGCCGAATACCAGAACAATTCAACGAACACGAAGGAGATCGATCAACTGGGGTGAAGCAGATTAAGACGCCTCGCCTGCTGGTCAGATGGTTGAGACTGCTGGAAGCAGGCGACGGAGTGACTTGCCTGAGGTGCCCTTGGGTCGACCGGGGAAGGCGCAGACGGGAGGGACTTGCGTGCAGTGTGCGCAGTGCAGTGCAGTGGCCCAGGCGGCCCAACAGTGCCAGATGGTGGATGCAGGTGCCAGTTGGGGAATTTGGGGCGGGGGGTGTGTGCTGTGTTCCTTCCAGTGACTCTCAGACGTGGGCGCAAGTCAGTTGCGCCTGCCCCCAAGTCAGTCCCCGACACCCGCACGGGACGGGGTTGTTCGCTCTTGCCCGTTGTGCGTCGCTGCACAATGTGCGGCCAATCAGGGGAGAGGATCGGCGAGTGCGCGGTGGGCGCGGCCGTTTGACGGGCAGGACGGGATACCTAAGCAGGCAAGGCAGGCCCCAAGACCCAGGACAGAGTTGCCTGCCCGCCCTAGTGGGATTGTGGTGGGCCTGATGGCGGAACATCAGAGTTTGGGGGCCAGATCAATCAAGGATTCCGTCGACTTGTACGAGTACTCGTACACCTAACATGGCAATGTGTGCTACTCGTACCAAAGTGCGGAGTACGGAGTACGTCCGTGATATGGATTGGTACTGTAGAATTGCCTCCGCGCAGCCCTCGCCGAGCTACGGTTAATAAATCGACCCCCACTCCTCCTCCAGCGTACTAGGTTTGCCAAGCCAGCGGCGCCGTCCCACCCTCCTCGGGAACCTACGAGTATCGTACTTGATACGGCTTATTACCTTACGGATACAGCGCCCTCTCCGCCGGCTGCAAAGAGAGCATATCCGTTACATTGTAGTCTGTAATCAGTGCCAATCATACAGCACCCGGTTCCTTGGCGCGGTGGCCAATGCGCAGATGCACCCTTTTCCGCCAAGTCTCGGCTCGACCGTCCGACGGTCTCTGCTTTCCTCCGGAAAAGGACGGTGCTATTTTACTTGTTGATATTAGGTGATATCCCACGATGCCGGTGTCATTCTTTCGGAATTGGATACGGTACTCGCATCATAGTTGGTCTTACTTGGAGTCGGGGATCCCGTGCCGGCATTCCTTCGGGACCGCGACGGCTGTCTGACTGGGCACGATTTTACGACTGCTGCATAGTACGAGCACGGGTACTAATACTACGAGTAGCACCAGGTAGTAATGTGCCAGATTATCACTGATATGGCGGCGCCATCGTGTATCACGCTCCTTTTCCCCTCATAACAGCCCATGGCTTTCGCCGCTTCCCCTCACGGCTGGGCGCACAACAACATCACACACACCCTCGGGAAATCCGGGAATGTATGTGGATTCCAAACACCCCCTACCGACTGATAGTGCGAATAAAGTTAGTCAGGTAGGTACCTACTCGTGAGTCGTGCCTGTATGTGCGGATAACCCCTCACCTTCAGGGTAGGGAACCCCCTTTACAACGCCGCCACCGCCTCACCGCACCCACGAAGAACATGCCCAATGGATCTGTATGTTCAGACTACAGTATGGGGCGAATTGACCCGGGCCCCATGACGCGACGCACTTGGCAATGTTGGCATGATGCGTTGTCTCCCATGCGATGCCATGTGCAGTTAGTTGTGGACGCCGCCTGGACCCCCATTGCCTCAACGCCAGGTATACCAGTCGGTGCCCGATGATGCATCTGAAAAAGTCTCCCAACTCGCATCGCGGGACGATCAGACGGAGTTGTCGCCACCGTGCATCGCAGGTGACGTGACACGATGCGGCACGGATGTTCCCCTTGAGCCGTCACATGCTGTATTGAGACAGCTGTGTGGATCCATGGTCACGACCTGCGCGCACTGGTACGAGTAGAGCGATCACGGAACGCTGCTATAGTAGTACCTAACGTAATACCTCTTGTCGTCTCTTTAGTGCAAAGATGAGACTCCATGATCTCAATGAGTATGTCGTCAAACTTGGCCATAAATCCGGATTCTATCCACTGTGTGTATCGTGACCGCGTTCATGTATATGGATACTAAGTTAGTACCAAGGTAAGGTACTTTGTACGACGAACTAAGTAGTCTGAAAATAGCCATGAGCATGCATGCCCACGACTCACGGCTCACTCACGGCCAGCAAAGCATTCTGGTGCCCGCAACCCCGTCCACTGTCGGCCCCGGCAGGTCAACAACATCCCCCTCTCCCCCCTTCCTCACAGCTCATCAACAGGGTTAACGCTCCACTCGCTCCAATCCTTCTCCTCGCCGGGAAGCTTAATGCTAGACCACTCCTCCTTGGTGACACTCTTCCACTCGTCCACGGGGATCCAGCCGATGAAGGCGCGGTCGCCGAACCCTCCGACCCAGAACACCTGCGTCACCACCAGCCTCGCCCACTCACTCTCGTGAATAACGTTACCCGGGAGCCACCACTTGGCATCGCGGTGCTTGGCCGTGAAGCACGCTGCCAGACGCGCGGACTGCACGGGATTAGGGTGGATGCGCTCGAGATACCCCATCAGCGCGAAGCGCGGCAGGTTGGCGGCCGAGTAGGGCACCGGGTCGGGGGTAGCATCCGGCGCCTGATTATACTCGTGGTAGTGCGACGCGCCACCGAGGAAGGGGATGTGGGCGGTGATGCGGGACAGGAAGGAGATGCGCTTGGCGGGCGGGTAGGGAGGAGCCCAGCGCATGGACAGGGTGATGTTGGAGCCGGCGTCGGCGTTCCTGAAGGCCGTGGCGATCTTGATGGCCAGAAGCGTGGGGTTGCCCTCGTCCTCGCAGTCGGCGACGTAGTCGACCAGACTGATGGGGACACCGCCCAGGCCGGTCGGCCGGTGGTGGGCCGGCAGGTGGTGGGCCGAGACATCGGCCCCGTCCTCCGCGTGGACATGCTCGTACTCGTGCTCGTGCTCGTAGGAGTGCGAGTGCGAGTGCGGGAAGACTGTTGCCAGGTCGCCCAGCTTGGACAGGGCGAGGATGCGGCGGCCCATGACGGCGGACTCGTAGCTGGAGGGAATTCTGGTGACTGCCTGGTCGTTTGAGAAGAGCGACAATGGCACCTGACCGCCGGCGGCGACGGTGGCACAGGACAGGCCTGTGAAGAGGGGGAGCAGCTTCATGGTAGCGATGGGTGAGGGATCAAGGCGACGCACGCAACGAACGAACAGCTAGGATATGGCAAATCGAGGATAAAGCTACGTAAGGAACAGCAACCGATTTTGTGAGGGAGAGACGGCGTACATATACGAGCGACGGGTTGATGGAGCTCGGAAGTGGGCGGAGGAGGGGGGACGGCTGGCTGACGTCCCATTGGAGGCACGAGGGCAGGTGATCTGATGCGACGACCTCGGCCATTGATTGATAAGATTAGATCCGCGCTAGCCAATGGCTGCACGCGATGGGGCAGACTATTGAGCGCTGGCGTTGGGTTGCAGTGGCTGGAAGCAGTGGACTTTGGTGGCCCCAGACTCCCAGGGGCCTGACTAGTTTGCATCCATACCCACATGGCTTTGGAGTCGGACGTACGAGGGCATGAATTGCGGCCTTTATTAGCTACTAGTCCTAATATATAGTGCACGTTGGACATCGTGGCAAGGGCCGGTAACGGCGCAGAGGTTGGGAAAGAGGGATTATAAGGTGAGTCGGCCGTCGGGGTCGTCAAAAGTACAGGGTCTTGGTCGCAAAGAAACAATTACTACAATAATGGAGTATCAGGTACGGTCTGTACGTACATGTATTCCAACGGCCATTTCCGGGCAAGAATCACATGCCTCTGGCCAATCTACATGCCAGTCGGCGGATTTTCCTCATCAAAGCCTCGACGATGGATCTCCAAAACACACAAGTTTCTATGGAAACACGTCGGTGGGCGGCCCTGCTGGTGCTTCTAGATGTGTTTTTATTTTGAATGGCATTTGTGTGTTTCACAAAATCTTCGAGATCCATGCGAATCGGGATGCGTGTGTGCTTTGCCTGCCAGGTTCTGGTACAGACGTATTACCAGGTACCATTATACTGTAGGTAAGTACAGGTAGTACCAAAGTAGGTACTAACAGCAATTGCAGGTGCGTCCCCCCCGTAGTTGCCGCGGAAACGCGGGGCGTTTTGACTCCCAGCGGGGAGGTTGTCTGTCTGTCCTGTCTCAGCGGTAAGTACCCCGCTGAAAGCAACACCGCCTGACGCAGCCCGACGTCCCGCCAACTAATAACAACACAACACCTACCTACTAGTAATGAACTGTAGGCCCTGATGGAATGCGATTGATCCACCACATGCAGTCCATCGTCAACTGCACCTGCATCTCCTCCGCGTACCACCACAGTACTACGCCAGTACTACTTGTAGCAGGCCTCGACTCGTACCCTGCAGGCTGCCGAGTCCCTTGCTGATCAATACGCAGCAGCAGCAGCAGTCTTTTCTTCTCAACCGTTATCCTCATCGCACCACCCCGTCGACTGTCGCGTTCTGGCTCGCCGCTCGAGAGCCCTGACCACCCCCGTTCCCGCGGCGATAGTCCAATCCCACGTCCCAACAACCCGTCGCCATGGCCAGCTTCATGTCCAACTTCTTCCCCGGCGGCAGGGAAAGGCCCGTCGACGGCTCCGCCCGCCCGACGACACCGACCAAGCACAACAGCTTCATCGAGCCAACGACCACACCCCAGGGGAGCCCCAGCAAGAAGACAATCCCCCCCGGCGCCCACGACCTGCCCTCCGCCTTCGAACAAGGCCTGAACCTCAACGCCAGCGCCACCGAGGCTCCTCTCAAGCTCACCCGGCCCCAGAGCGTCATCACCACCCCGCTCTCCCCGACCAGGAGCAAGGCCCAGCCCCTCGACGAGTCCAACGTCAATGTCGACGACAGCGTCATCCACAAGGGTGCTACCACCTCCGGGAGCCCTCTCAAGACGCAGGGCCAGGAGAACACCCCGCCAGTGTCCCGCCGAGGCGGGACGGACGCGCCCACTCAGCACAGTCACGCTGCACTTTCGCGCCAGCAGCTCTACGAGCCCAGGGACCGCCCGAGCACACCGGCCAAGAAGTTCAACACCTCCCGGGGCCTCACCGCGGAGGAGCGCGAACTTCTCCAGAAGCCCAACGTCCGCAGACTGGTCAACGTGACGCAGCTGTGTGAGTCTCTCCTGACACCTGCCTGTCCCTTGCTTGCGACTAACCGTTGTTCTCAGACTTCCTTGATTACTACTTCGATCTCCTCACATACGTCGGCGCCCGGCAGAATCGCCTTGCCGCCTTCAAGTCCGAGTACCCCCCGCCGCCCGAGACGGACGAGCACGAATTCAACCAGATGTGGACTAAATACACCGGCCGGGAACGGGCAAGCCTCCGCAAGCGGCGAGTGAGGCTCCGGCACGGCGACTTCCAGATCCTCACCCAGGTCGGCCAGGGCGGGTACGGGCAGGTCTTCCTGGCCCAGAAGAAGGACACGCGCGAGGTGTGCGCGCTCAAGGTGATGAGCAAGAAGCTGCTCTTCAAACTCGACGAGGTCCGCCACGTGCTCACCGAGCGCGACATCCTCACCACCGCCCAGAGCGAGTGGCTCGTGCGCCTGCTGTACTCATTCCAGGACGACAAGAGTATCTATCTTGCCATGGAATACGTGCCCGGCGGCGACTTCCGCACCCTGCTTAACAACACGGGTGTCCTGTCCAACCGCCACGCCCGTTTCTACATTGCCGAAATGTTCTGCTGCGTCAATGCCCTGCATGAGCTCGGGTACATCCACCGCGACCTCAAGCCCGAGAACTTCCTCGTCGACTCCACCGGCCACGTCAAGCTGACCGACTTTGGCCTGGCAGCTGGCGTCCTCGCCCCGTCGAGGATCGAGTCGATGCGCATCAAGCTGGAGGAGGCATCCGCGACGCCTGTGCCCTTCGGCAAGCCCATGGGCGAGCGCACTGTGGCCGAGCGTCGTGAGAGCTACCGTAACATGCGCGACAACGACGTCAACTACGCCAAATCCATCGTGGGGTCGCCGGACTACATGGCGCCCGAGGTCCTCCGCGGGGAGGAGTACGACTATACCGTCGACTACTGGAGTCTCGGGTGCATGCTCTTCGAGGCGCTGACCGGGTTCCCGCCGTTTGCTGGCGCGACACCGGACGAGACGTGGCAGAACTTGAAGCACTGGAAGGAGGTTCTGAAGCGTCCCGTCTGGGAAGACCCCAGATACTTTCTCAGCAACCGCACATGGAACTTTATCACAACGTGAGTCACTGCCTACGCTCGAGGGGGAATGTTATCTTTTTCTGCTAACAAGCCACACAAAGTTGCATCAACTCACGCAGCCGCCGCTTCTCCAACATCCAAGACATCTACAACCACCAGTACTTCGCCGAGGTGGACTGGTCGACCCTGCGACAGTCCCGCGCCCCCTTCGTCCCCGAGCTGGACTCGGAGACAGACGCGGGGTACTTTGACGACTTCAGCAACGAGGCCGACATGGCCAAGTACAAGGAGGTCCACGACAAGCAGCAGGCCCTCGAGAGCATGGCGGACCGCGAGGAGGAGATGAGCAAGAGCCTCTTCGTCGGCTTCACGTTCCGCCACCGCAAGCCTGCCACCGGCGAGGATGGCGGTAGCCCGAGGAAGCGGATAAATACCGCCACCACCACGTCCGAGGGTGGTGATGACACGTTTGGGACGATGCTCTAGAGCGAGCGGTCGAGTCCTGAACGGCGATCGTGGCGACAGTTTGCGAATCGGCAGCAGGCCTTTTACTAGTAATCGGGGTGCAGGTGGTTGTCTCATTTCTTTCCTTTCTTTTTTTTTTCTTTCTTAGTCTTTCGGTACTGCTGGCCCCTGTGTGTTGGTTGCATCTTGCATATGTCTTTCTTTGCTGGGCGTTCTTGTTTTACACCGGATCGGATAACAATGGAGGATGGGCAGCCCCCTGTTGACGGCGGGGGCATCGTATGTCTCGCAGAAAGGGAAACACGGCATGGTAGGAGTCAAGGGTAGAGGGTGCCTTGTAATGAGTAGAGAAGCACAAATAAGAGCATGCTTGATTTTTCTTCTAGCACTTGGAATTATCGTGAAGGGAGAAACTGACAAGGCGGTAGCGGTGAGGGACGGGATACAACAACCGCCCACGACGCTCTGCTGGAAGATAACTCCCCAGGGGTAGATGTGGCCGACATCGCCAATCCTAATTCTGCAAAAGAGTCGTCATCCAAGACTACTTGGTACTCTGTTGTATTTCCAAAAGAAAGTACTGGTACCCAATAGGCCTTATAGCGAAATCCACCCCGTCCTTTGCCCATGCCACCCCTACTACCCATCCACCCACACACATAAACACATCAGGGGGAAGAAAGAAAAAAAACCCCAAGACCAGACATTTCCCAAGGTCATAGATAGATAATGGCTCCCGTGACTCCGTTCATCTTTCCCAAGGCCAATTCAACCAGGGAATGTGGTAGAGGAACTCATAAAAGAGGGGGAAAAAAAGGGAAAAGAAAAAGAGAGAAACAAGAGAAACCAAGCACCGTTCCGTCTAGGCTTTGATATCATCCCAAAAAAAAGTCGTCATAACAAAACCAGGAAAGAAAAAAGAAAAGGAGATGTCATCAAAATTCCGGCAGCGCCCCTGGAATTAGAAGCAAGCCATGGGGTTCCCCATATCCCTTTGGTAACCCCTACGCGATCCCGTCATCCTTCCTGTCGTCGTCCTGTCTCCACCACTGGTCCATCCGCTGGACGACCGCAGCGTATGGTGTAATAGGTCGTAGCCTTGTCGGCTCGGGCTGACAACCATCTGGCCCAGCGAACATATATACTTACCCGTACTTCCACCGCCCATCTCGAAATCCCAAAGTTCATGACATCAGAAAGACCCCAGTTATTGTCAACCCGGCCATCTCTGCTTCGGCAAGAATTGTCCATCGAGTAGGGACATCCGGTGCACCATTGCGCCGTCTTGCAACAGAAAGAAAACATCCCACCGCACCGGGGAAATTAGAGACTCATGGTGAGCCATTCCCATTCCTGAGGACCACTCGACCCACCAGGCGCACCACCCGCCATCGGCTTCTGCTGGTTCCCACCCATCTGCACCAAGTTTCCACCCATCATCGACCGCGACTGCGCCAGGTGGTAACTGTTGGGCATCATGCCAATCATACCCGGCGGCAGGGTGCTGGGGGCGCCGGGCCGGGCCGAGTCGTTGGACGCCGTCGAGTTGCCGGGGCTGTCCAGATCCATCGTGGGCGGCACCTCGGTGGCGTTGCTCTTGCGGTGCCTCCGCTGTCTCTTTGACGATGCCGCCGCATTCCTCGCCATGGAGGATGCTCCGGGCCCGGGCGTCGTCTTTGGCGGTGCCGCGGCGATGGGGACCACGCCCTTGCCGCCCATGGCAGCAACAGCTCCGCCGGCCCCAAAGTGGCTGTTGGGAGTGGTACCGGCCGTGTTGCCACCAGAGGCCGGGCCGCCGCTAGCTGGGCTCTCGCCATCGTTGGCACTGCCGGCGCGAACGCCCGATGGCGGGTTCCCGGCCTGCTGAGCGATGCTGTTGCCGTTGCCGCTTGTATTGTTGATAGTTGTGGAGCTGGCATTGTTTGCCTTGCTGGGACCGGATGCGTCCTTGACGCTATTTGCGATGGACAGGCTCGAGTTCTTGCGAGAAGCGGCGTTGGATGCGTTCTTCCTCGACCTCGTGCTGTTTCCTCCCACGGGCAAGTTGGCTCCTGAACCCCGGTTTCTCTTCTTGATGACATCAGTCTTGAGACTGAGAGGCCGCACGACTCCGTGGAGCTTCAAGAATAAACCACAAGCGTTGCACAGCGGCTGACCCTCCGGGTTCCGCCTCCATAACGGCGTCGTCTGGGTGAAGCAGTTGGTGCACGTCGTCGGGCCACTGCTCTCGTTCTGGTTGCCGCCTCCTGCGGATCCCTGCAAGTTCGTGCTGGAGTTCTGTTTCGACATGGAAGGCGACGATGGCCGGCTCGGGGCCACGGAAGAGAAGCCCGACATCGGCCCAGGCCCCTCCCTGGGAGAGTTAGGTAATGACTGAGCGAGATGCTCGAAGCCATTGTGCTTCCCTACCAGGTGAGCAGGGGTGGACGCGTTCCGAGGCATCGTCTGTTTGCTGTTATCGTCGCCAGCCTTGAAAGACTGCGAACGGTTGAGGCCGCCTCCCTCCCAGCCGCTCGCATTGTTGTCGACATAGTCAGTCGTGGTCCCGCCCATCATGACCTGCCTCCGCGGCGGCCCACCAGGGAACCGCGCCGCCTGTGTGCTGAACTGGCCCGGCAGGGAGGCATCCCAACCCAGGGAACCAGAATCGTCTATGCTGGAGAAGTCGTTGTGCATGCTCAGATTCCGGTCGGCAAATGCGTTGCTATCCTCGTCTTCCGAGTCGGCGCCAAAGGAGAACATATTCTCGCGGGAGACTTGGACGCCGGGCGACGTCATGGAGTGATCGGACTTGAACACCTGAGTCGGGTCGACGTGCCCAAAGGAGCCGGGTGCCGTGCTATATGCCGAGACGGGCTCGGACGCGGTGCCGGTGCTGGTGAACATGGAAGTGCTGTCGCCTCCGGTGGCATTTGTGGATTGGACATTGCCATACATGAACTGCTGGCCCATCTGGGTGCTGCCCCTGTTCGAGGCGGACCGTCGGAAGCTTTGGGATCGGGTTGGCTGCGATCCAAAATAGAAGCCGTCGTTTTCGGGAGCGGGGTGGGGCGTCGACACAGTCGACTGATAAGCAGACCCCGGCGGCGAATAAATGTCTGCGTTGTTCAGAGAGGAAGAGGCGATGGAAGAGTTATTGTACATGTTGGCAAAGGGGCCGTTGGACATCATGGGTGAGGTGCCGGGTGAGAAAAACTGTTGCTGCTGGAAGGCACCGGCCGAGTTCATGATGGCGTCGCTATCCATGAACGTGTCGAGATCGAAGGAGACACCATCCCGCTGGACAGACTGATGCTGCGGCATAGTGAGCTGCCCAGTGCTGTCGAGAGAATAATCGTGGAGGTCGGAGTTGGGTTCCAGCTCCTGGCCCAAGTTGTTTCTGTTGACGGCGGGAACATGAGGAGAGAAGTTGGCCGGGCGCTTCCGAGTCTGAGGGCAAAGGACGTCATGTTAGCAGGCGGACCAAGGGCTCCAGCGGCATGAATGACTAAAGGTAGCACTGGAAATGGAGGGAGTCGCGACGGATGCGCAGGGCCCGGCGGCCAAGGCGCTGGGGGCGAGCTTGCAGTCTTGGGTGGTGGACAATAATAAAAGAGAAGCGAGACGGGCGTGGGGGCCACCACTCCAGGGTGCGGTAAGAGGCCCAGACACCGAGACTCTTTGGTGGTGCGTGCGTGTGGTGGTGAAGACAAGCGGAAATGCGCTCGGGTGAGATTCAAGGAGGGAACGGTCGGCCCCGAGAAGAAAAACCAGGAAGAAAATAAGCTCACCCGACGCTCGTCAATGCTCGTCTTGCGCGGATGACGCTCGACGTAGCTGAACTCGACATTCTGGCGATGCGGCGGCTCCGGCACCGATTGAGGTACGAACTGCTGATGCTGTTGCTGGTGCTGGTGCTGCTCGGATTGGTCCCTGCGGGACTTGATGGGGATCGCATGAGCAGCACCAGCGGACGTCTGGAACTCGGTCGATTTGGACGTGGGCTGGGGCGACATGGGAATGCCCACGGGCGTCGCCGCATTGTCGGAGAAAATGAAGTCGTCAATGTTCATGGGTTCCGGGTTGCTGTTGTTGTTGAGCATTGCCGTCTGCTCAGACGATTTGCGCAGCTGCTGGGCGATGCCGCTGGGCGCATTCTGCGCGGATGGCCGGCTCACGGACCTGGTCAATTGGGGAGACTCGGTTAGCGTTATGTTCCGCTCGTTGGAGTCATCCCCGTCTATCGGCAGGAAAAGCATGGAAATCCCCCACTCAGCCGTAGGTTGGAGTAAAACATTCAAAGACCGTACCTCATCTGCATCTGCTGCCGGTGCTTGCGCATGCTCACGGCCATTATGCGCCAGGTTAAATTCTCCATTCGGTCCTGGTTCGGCAGCTGCTGCTTTGTGCGGGCGAAGAGTTTCCAGACCTGCGTCGCGAGCGGGTCATCCTGCTGCATCTGCTCGATGCTCTGGTTCTGACCGTTGTCGGAATTTGCGTTCCGCATCATATCGAACAGCGCCGGGCCTAGGAGTTTGCTGGTGGTTGCGGCGATGGTTGCGCTGTCGTCAGCGTTGGGATCGCGCGGCCTGGAGGGGATCTCATCGTTGCCTTGTGAGCGATGAGGAGCGCCGTGGCTCTGGCCCGTGGGCCGTCTCGGGAAGCGGTAGTCGTGCTCTGTTGAAGTGGGATTCATTGTGAAGGCCGGGCTGGGAGTGGCCCTCGGGGTCGCGGTCCCGGCGGCGGCCATGTGCTGGGAATCGGTCGACGGACGGAGGATGGGAAGGTGGAGGATGGGTGGGAGCGAGAATGACGAAGACAAAAAGGTTCGTCTCCCCCACCTAGGCGCTGGTGGTGGTGGTGGTGGTGGTGGCACTGGCGGGTGACTTGACCCAGTCAGCACCCAGTCAGCGCGTGGGATGCCCTGTTCCTCAGGCGGGCTGCCCTACCTACGGATGTACCTAGGTACTGGAACTTGGGGGTAAATCGATGGCTGCGACACCGGTCGGTCGCAGCCGGAGATGGGGGCCCTGGCACCAACGGCGGGAAGCGTTTCAAAAATTAAGAATAAGAATAGAAAACGACTCCAAGGTAGCGTCCGGATTGGCCCTACTACAACGTGTCTTCGGCTGCAAAGTTCTGGGGATAGATACTAGTAGTTTGACGATGAATTGGAAAGGAGAAAAAAGGTCATCACCTTCGGAGGTGAGCAGCGGAAGGAGGCGGCTCCTGGTACTAGTAGCACTCTACCTTAGTCGGACTGAACATGCACAGACATGCCTCATCAGCGCTCCCGCCCTCCGAGGTTGTATGTATTGGTGGGTTGGTTTGTTGGAGGCCCGCTGAGCGTCAGCAAATAGTGTCACCGCACCAGGACTGGCCCGAGTTTTTGAGAGCGGGGACGACGAACGAGTTCCTAAAAGGGCAGTGAGTTGTTAGATAGGCCCCTCAAGTTAGCTCCCCCGAAGTCGCTACTCGCTAGGCTGCCTTGGAGGAAACCCGGTGGAGCCAGTCCGAGGGCGTCGCGGCCGATGCTCTCTCGACCCTGGGCTGCCGGGGCCACCGGTTGGAGTGCGCCGAGAACTGCGGCGGTGCTTGGGATGGGCAAGATGATGATTTTGGCATTCTGCGCAGAGGGCAGACCGGCGAACATTACCGGCAACCGCTCCTACGACACGACTAGTAGTAATACTAGTACTATTATTTAGCGAGTGTAGCTCCTGATCCCAACCTCGGAACTCCCGGTCAGTTTCGCCCACGATGCACCTCCAACGCTGGACGGGCCTACCGGTATGTACGATACAGCCTCAGCAGCATATGACGCCATGGCCTAGGCGAAGGTACTCGTACTAGTAGATTTCCGTACCAGCAGCCGCGAGACGCCTGCTAGAAGTAACTGCCCGGGCTTGGCCTTGCTTTCTAAGTGTCCGAGTAACTTGGACGTAAGTACGACTACCTTAAAGTAGGAAGGGCAGGGACGAGCATTGGCACCTGCCCTACCTCACGATATTTCGTGCCTCACCGAGCTCACGACTTAGGTACCTGTACTGTACGGACGTACTGGAGACGACAATGAAGTCCATGTTCAAGGAAGGAGCGATGCACCCGGCAGTATCCGACATCGGAACCAACGCGCTAGAGACGAGATGCCCCAGAAATACAGACACTGCCGTCCATTCGATGAATGCGCAACAAAGAAGCACACATGAACCATCGGCCGACCATGACAGCGAAATTTTACAATCGAAAAAAAAAAAAAANAAAAAAAAAAAAAAGCTCACATTGAAGCTTCTTATCTTGGCTTTGCCGCAAGGCCAATGACAGGGGTTCCCTCCCGCGCGGTCATCCCACAGCGCCAATACACGGCCCACTCACGGCGGCCCCCAGCATGGGACTTGGTGGCCCATCCCATGATTCCCATCTCGCATCATGCAGGCGACAGCCAGACTAGTCCGGGTCCCGAACGATTTCGCCAGTGGAGCTTGCGGGTGGCCGTGTTACGCCGCGCGTCCGTCCAATATAGGAGGAGAGGAAGAGAGAGGGGCGTGGGTGGGTGCGCATCCACATCAGGTACCGTTCAACTAATTACGGCCCTGAGAGCCCCGTTTGGCTCGTCTGCGAGGCAGCTTTATTCACCGGTTGGCGGGCTAGTTGTGGCGAGTGCAAGAGAGTCTTCTATCTTCGGTTTCCATTAGAAGAATTGATCAGGTATCAGGTATTTGGCGGCGCATCGGGCCTTGAAGGGTTCTGGGGCCCCATGTCGGCGCATGCAGCTAGGCCCGCAGGTAAAATGCGACCGTCCCTCCAGTCCCTCCGTTCTTAATCAGGGTCTCTCATCTTGTCAGAGAGAAAGAGCGCGCTGACCCTCAGAAGCAAAGGCCAGAATCAACGCGCGGAGAGAGGAACTATATGGACTAGCACTTCAAATCTCGGGAGGCCACAAGCCCGTGCGGGCGTTTGCAGGAGACGAAGAGAACATCCACTACATTGCCCCGTGTGTGTAACACTAACACAGGGAGCGAAAGGGTAACCCGCGAGCCGGGACACCAAACTGAGCACTTGCATGAAGCGACACGCTGAGTCGCTGACCCCCACTCGATATGCAACACCCGAGCCCACGCCGAAAAAAACAAGGCTGCAGGCCCCGGCCGCTTTCTAGCGTGCCCCTCTTCGTCCGGTCGCACACGAAGACACCCGAAGCTGTCCTCGAGGCCTCAACCGTCAGCGCCCTCGGTTAGCTGCTTGTGCAGTGCTCCCTTTTTTTTTTATCCAAGCCAGATGGACTACAACGGGGTAGTTAATCCGTAGTCAATCAGGCAGATACCGAAATACGATGCTTCGGCTGGGCGCAAAGACGGCGCAACGGCAATACCAAGGCCAAGGCCCGCCGGCGTCACTATAAATGGCGGTAGCCGGGGCCAATGACGGAACCAAGGGACCAAGACCCCGTCCTAGTGTATCGGAGCCGACGTCAAACCGGATCGGAGTCGGAGAGTCGCGACCAACGCTGAAGCATCGCCAATGGCCAGCACGAAAAAGGAGGAAGAGGAACCAGATTCCCTTTGCGCAAAGTTGCAGAGGCTGGACGGCGCCGCTCCGCGACACAGATCACGGAGCCCGGGTTGGTTCGCTGCAACTTTTGCGGGGACGGGCGAGGCCGCTCACGGACGCAATCAGGTTCGGCCGGTCGAGAGAGTGACAAAATTACGGCGACAGCAGCAGAGACAGCTGGGTAAATGGCTTCTGGCATGTGATCCACTTCCTTACGTGGGAAGTTTGGCTTTTAGCGGCCTTGGCACCACATGGCTCCGGGCCCTCTGATTGGGAATGACCCTGAAACGCCCGTCTGCTTCGGCTGCTCCGACCAGCACGCGACACTTCCAAGAAGTCACACTGTGCCAATATGTTGTAAGGCTCTGGATTCGCACACTGGTCGTCATCGTCATCTGCATATCCTCTGTTAAGTCTATATACAGTAGCCTGACTAGAGTACATCCTGGGCCCAGAGGCACTGCAGATCCAGGATCTGCGGCCTTGGCGCCGGTCTGATCGGCCATTGGGATCATATATCAAGCTGTATTCCGCGGTCATGTTTCAACTGTCGGGGAGAGTCTGGACGTGCCCAAGGCATACCGGTCGACGTATCGTCACGGTATGGTATACCCCACGATGATGAGCTGATCTTCAGTAGATTCGTTATGGGTTGGTACCAAGATTCGCAGTGGACTGGCTGACGCATGAAGACTCGAGTGAAAGCAAAGGTGAGTTATCAAGAGTACAGAAACACTGAACCTGGAAAATATAATGCCCGTAGACGAGGAAGATAGGACATGGTTGGTCAATAAGTAGTTTTGATTATCTCAAAGGTGCCGAGCACTTGACCGGGACCAGTTACACAGGTATGTTTGGATAAGTACCGACTAAGACGGCTGAAGTAGGGACTGGAAACAAGTAACGCCATTGATACATGCTAATAATCACCACTACTGCAGTATACATGAAAATGTCCGATTCTAATATGCTACTTTGGGGTACGCCATGCCATACCAGATCCCTGATGCAGAAACGCCAGGTTAAACCTCGTAGAAAAGGAAAACTCCGCCGATGCCACTACTCGACTGTCCGGCAGCCAAGCTGTTAGGAACCCTGCCAAAGAAAAAAAAAATGAAACTGATGCACATAGAAACCTCCCCCCTTTATCTAGGTCTCGTGGCCCGTCCACTCGCGGTGCTCATCAATCACCCATATTCCTCCCCTGAGCGCGGGGGAGAGCAAGTCACCATCGGTATCGCTATCACCGCCATGTGAGCGTGGAGATACGACACGTCTCGACGACGACGAGGCCGCCGACCTCAGCCCCATCGGCGTCTGGGGACTGGGGTGGTACTGCGCCGGGTCCGGCTCGCGCATGGTATCGTAGAAGAGCTCCCTCCCCAGGGTGCTCATCGAGTATATCGAGGATGCATCGTCCCGCTCATGGATCGCCTCCGGGACGGTGTCGAGGGGCGTGCTCCTGGTCCTCTGGCCCTCGTCGCTGCCCAGGAGTTCGGCGGGTTGGGTCTTGAGTCTCGGGAGTGGCACGGGAGGGCGCCATGAGCTGCCGTCCGGGGGGCTGTACTTCCAGTGCTGCACCTCTGCCATCTCTGCGATGGCGTCGGTGTCGCTTGATGGTGTCGTGCTGCGGACTCTCGCTTCCAAGGATGGCGACGGCTCTCCGGGATAGGTTGTCGGTTGAGGGGTTGGTGTCGAGGTGGTGGTGTTGCGCGATGGAGCTCGAATGTGGGCAGGGGCTGGTGTTGTCACGCCAGTCACTGTTTTCTTGATGTGCTTCATGTGCTGATGGAGGAACCCGCCCCCTGATTCCGCCTTCTTTCCCCGCCGCCTGGGCGTATCCGAAAACGGCGAGGAGTTCTTCTTCTTCTCCGCACTGGGCTTCCGGTGTACACGCAGCGCCCTCGGAGCCACCGTCGGAGCTGTGGATCTCGGAGCGGAAGAGGCGAGCCGGATCAGCTTGCGCTTATACAGATGCAGAGCGAGGAAGAGGAGGATGAGGATAAAGACGCCGGCGGCGATTGTCGTGCCCGCCACTGCTGCCGCCATCTTGTCCACTCCCGAGCGCTTGACCAGGAGAGGCCGCGCGGTGTCATGGCGCTGGGGGGTGATGATAGGTTGAGCGGTGGTGAAGGCTGGGCCACTCGCTGCAACGGCGAGGAGGGCGATGATGATGTGCCGGGGATGCATTATCGTTTCCATGGTAGGAGTGGTTAGGAGGTGGAGCAATGAACCGTCTTTCCGTTCATGAATCACTAGGACGAAGAAAACAAGAGGAGATAAAGGAACGTGAAAGGATTACATCTCAAGGAGCCACCCAGCCTTGGATCACCAGAGCAACACGCTCAGAAGACTCAGCGATATGGGGTAGGGAAACGCCATCAAGGGAGGACGGGCCTTGAACAAAACCAAATACAAAGATAGATCCCCATTGATGATGCCCTCCCTGCACAGACAAAAGAAGTTCATCATGGTGGTTGAGGTGCAGAGCAGCTACCACTCGGTGGTTCCACAGGCTTGGGCGCACATCTAGGGTCCCGGGTGAGGTGAGGCCGCGGCAGATGAGGCTTGAGCGGATGGATGCGTTCAATGGGATTGGTTGGTTGCTGCTCTCCAGACTTATTATAGTACGAGGTCGCTATCCGTCCGTGCCTGTGTACTCGTAGGTACCTATGGGAGAGGTCGGACGAGGCACACGGAGCAGAAGGTGGTGCATGCATATGTGCATACCTACTGTATGTGCGTGATGGTGTGTGTGTGCGCACACTTGGGGACAATCAAACAAAAAACAACGTGGTGAGGAAGAACGGCACTGCCGATGCAGTTACTCCAGGACGTGAACGTCGAGCTCAGACCATCATCCTGTGCGTGGTTGCGGCCCGGCCGAGACAGCCCTGCCCTTTGTCTTGACCTGAGACGCCGTCGAGGACGATGTCTCGCATGATGATCTTGATGGTGGAAGTGTGACGAATGGAGGAAATGGAGGAAAGAGGAATTGGAAGTAATACTGTACGGACGTACGGGGACGTACCTTAGTTACGGAATTCAACGTCCCTGAACGGGCTCATGGTGGGGACATGCTTAGTCATCCTCGCAACTTGCCCTCCCCTGGGAATGACGATGTTGCTGCTGCTTTTCCACTGATGAGCTTTCCCTTGCTTGCACCATACAACACCACCCACGCTACAGTACAGTACAATGCCCAAGGAGCGCAACTACAATCCAGTGCAGGCCCAGCGCAAGGCCGACAAGGCCAAGGCACTCAAGAAAGGTTCGTAGGACAAACCCAACAACCCCCCAAATAAACACCCCAACACACGTCCGCACTGCAAACTTACCCTCCCGCTAACCGCTTCTCTTCCCAACAGGCAAGGCAGAGGCCCAGAGCCGGCGCAACGAGAAACTCGCCCGCAAGAACCCCGACCGGATCCAGAAGCAGATCGACGACCTCAAGGCCATCACTACCAACGGCGGGAAGCTCTCCAAGAATGAGGAGCAGGTGCTGAGCGGCCTGGAGCAGGAGCTCAAGGCCGTCAAAAAGGCCCGCGAGGCGCTGGGCGACCAGGCGCCCTCGTTTGGCCGGGCGTGGGACAGAGGTGGCGATGACCGTAGACATGGCGACGGCGTGCTGGGCAAGAGGCGCCGCCGGGGATCTGACGCGTCGACGGACGAGGAGGACATACCCGACGACGTACGACGGATTCCCATGCCCCGGGACACGCCACCGCCGATCCCCAAGGATGTCATGGATAAGTGGTACGCAAAGAGACGTGCACGGAGGGAGGCAGAGAACGCGGCGAGGCAGAAGGACACGAAGGAGGAGGAGGCCAAAAAGAGCGAGGCGCCCGCCGTCGAGTCCAAGACGGTGTACTCGGCAGAACCAGTACGGCGAGATCTTCGAAAGGAGGCCGTGTCTGCCTTTGTGCCCACGTCTGTCCAGATGAAGATGGCCAAGGGCAAGGGGCAGGGAGGGCTGATTGAGCCAGAGGAGGCAGATAAGCTCGAGCGGGAAGGCTACCTGAAAACCCGCGTCCGAGACGGCAGCAGCTCACCAGTTGCGACCCACGCCGACGGTGAACAAGCACCTCCACCACGAACAGCGACTGTGGAGGAGGTTATTGAGGATGAGGAGGGTTGAGCGACAGGAAGAAGCAACGTCAAGCGAGCAATGAATTCCATTATTGCCTGTTTCGGGCAATACGGGGCAATGCTGGCATGGCATTGACGAGAGACTCACTCCATTGGCCCCCTCCCCCCCTCGGGCCGTGGGGCCAACCCGAGCCGGGGAGCGACGGCGGGCGGCAAAGCGCAGCCACGAGGCGAGTCGATATGAGAATCGCATTGCGTGCATGGCGCATACGAGTACATGCATACCATCTCTGCCCATTCTCTTCCGGACGCGATCGCAAGGGCTACCCACCACTAACAGGCATCCTGGCGCGTATGTGCACCACCCACAGAGAGTCGTCAAGAGACCGTGAGACGAGCAAAATAAATTGAAGTCGCTTCGAGCTTCGATCCAGCTCCAGCAGCTCGCCCCCTCCTCNCCCCCCCCCCCCCCCCCCCCCCCCCCCCCCTCCCCGGTTCCTCGAAAAAATACCGACGGGACGGTGGATGCTCCGGGAATAAACAGCAAATCACGAGTTTCCATTACACCAAACCCGGGAACCCCCCAAAACCAAAAGGGTTTTTCCCCGGGGGTCTCCACTCCGAAAACGGGGCCAGCGGCATCCTCCGGCCGTCGTTAACCTTGGCTTTAATAATACGTACGGATTACCTATTGAGAAGCTTTTTCTTTTCTTTCAGATCTGGGAATCGTCATAGGCTCACACTTTTTCCCAATCCCACAGCTTCTTTCTCACCTTTTTTTTTTTTTCTCTCTGCCATCATTGCCACTGGTGATTTGATGCTTGTGACGGTGTCTAATAACGTCGGCTCCCAAATGACATACTCGTAAGTCCGCCACTCGTTTCAATTGCGCCCCGCCCCCCGTCCACAGCAGATATGGACTGTCACCAGGTCACCTCGAGGGCACTCTATGATGGCCCGGACGACGTGATCCAGCCCGACGACCACCGGGCCGAAGACGGCAGCCGACCCCAAGATGGCAAACCTGACCTGGAGAAGCGCAACACCAATGTCTCGTCGGCATCGTACGACGAGACCTACCCAGAGGGCGGTCTGAAGGCATGGCTCGTCGTCGTGGGCTCGTGGTTCGCCCTCTTCGCCTCACTCGGCCTGATGAACACCATCGCCCTCTTCCAGGCCTACATCCTCAGCCACCAGCTCGAGGGCTACAGCGAGGGCACCGTCGGCTGGGTCTTCTCCGTCTACACCTTCCTCGCCTTCTTCTGCGGCGTGTACATCGGTCCAGTGTTTGACAAGTACGGGCCCCGCTGGCTCGTCATCGCGGGGACGGTTCTGAATGTGGGTGGGATTGTCGCCATGAGCTTCAGCACAGGTATGTCTTGACCTGGTCCTCGTCAATGGAAAGGGGTGTTGGGAGAGAGGGAATGATCCCCACTGACATTGGTGTGTTTCCAGAACTCTGGCACTTCATCCTATCCTTCGGCGTGGTGTGCGGCATCGGCACCTCCCTCCTCTTCACCCCGAGCATCGCCGCCGTCGGCCACTGGTTCAAAGCCCGCCGCGGCTTCGCGACCGGCATCGCCAGCACCGCCGGCGGCCTCGGCGGCGTCGTCTACCCGCTCATGCAGACCTCGCTCTTCGGCCGCATCGGCTTCGCCTGGACCACCCGCATCGTCGCCCTCCTCTGCCTCTGCGGCTGCCTCGTCAGCATCTGCCTCATCCGCTCCCGCCTGCCCCCCGCCCGCAACGCCACCGCCCACCCGGACTTTCGCATCTTTCGCAACGTCCCCTTCCTGCTCACCACCGTCGGGCTGTTCCTCCTCGAGTTCGCCCTCTTCATCCCGCTCAGCTTTGTGTCCACCTATGCTATGCACAAGGGCTTCGACGAGGACTTCTCGTACCACCTCCTTCCCATCATGAATGCCGGCTCCGTCGTCGGGCGCGCCCTGCCGGGTTACTACGCCGACGTGGTGGGACCCTTCAACACGTGCATCGGCTCTGTCATCCTCTCCATCGTGGCGTGCCTGTGCGTCTGGCTCCCCTCGGGACACACCACGGCCGGCGTCGTCATCTTCTCCGTCGTCTTCGGCTTCGCGTCGGGCACGAGCATCGCCATCGCCCCCGTCTGCTGCGGACGCCTGTGCCGCACCCAGGAGTACGGCCGGTACTACGCGACCATGTACACCGTCGTGTCGTTCGCGTGTCTCATCGGCATTCCCATCGGCGGCAGCCTGGTCCAGCGCCATGGCGGGGACTATGATGGGCTCATCATTTTTACCGGTGCCATCTACGTTGGCTCCTTGTTCTTCTTTGTCTGGGCCAAGGCGTCGGCGCTGGGCTGGAAGCAGTGGCTCGCTGCCTACTAATAAGGGGTAATAGGTAGTAGTAGGGCGGGCTCGATCCTGGGATCGCGTACTTGGGGCTAACAGAACCTCCCGTGCGATTTACTACTTCCCACTCTGGGTCCTTTTACGCTCGACTTGAAAAGTTTGGGATCTGCATATCTTTCCATTTTATTTTTGGCGTTTGGGTAGAGGCGAGGCCCAGGATGCCATGACCATCGAGTACCACCTACTCGTATAAACCCTCCGCGTCCCCGTCTGCATAGAATACGGCGTTGGTCCAATCATAATCTACAACACGAAAGAATTCTTGCAAAATTCTCTATTTCTTCTTCTAGCTCGGGATGATGGTATTCTTAACTTGTATTTATTTGTATTACATTTATTGGTATCTGTTTACTATGCTGTCTTCTGTTGGTTCTGCTGTATATGCGCATCATGCAGGTCCCTCACGGCGGGTATAATCAGGGCCTCGAGCTCCATGAGGGGCTCCTCGCGCGGCACCTCGCCGGCCTGCAAGCTCCTCACCTCGTCGTCGGACCACTCGCCCCGGCGCTTGGGCACGCGCAGCCAGCGGTCCTCGCGGCCCGGGCTCACGAAGACGACCTCCCACTTGCGGGTGGCGAGCAGGTTCCCGATGACGAGGTGGTGCTGGTATCGGGCCAGGCTGTGGCGGGCCTTGTGCACGAGGATGGAGGGGTCCGTCTCGAGCTTGTACGAGGCGATCATGCCCTCGGGGGCCCAGCCGTCGACGAGGGTCTTGAGGAACTTGGGCACCGGGTCCAGATCGATGACCAGGCTCTTGGAGCGGGCGGCCGAGGTGGCGTCGAAGTTGTCGAAGACTTCCTCCTCCTTGCTTATGCTTCTGCTGCTGCTGGTGGTGCTGTCGCCGCTCTCGTTGCCGTTGTCGTTTCCGCTCCCGCTGGCGTCATTGACCTCCTTGTTCTTGTTGTTGTTGTTGTTGTTGTTGTTGTTGTTGTTGTTGTTGTTGTTGTTGTTGTTGTTGTTGCTGCTGCTGCTAGTTGTGCTGTTCTTCTTCCTGTGCTTGACGGCGTCGGTGGACTGGATCTTGTGCTCGGCCATGCGGTCCGGGGGCACGAAGAAGTCGGACACGGCGGCGGCTAGGTAGAGCAGCCCGCGCGGGCCCAGAGGCGCCATGAGGCGCGAGATGGCGCGCAGCTCGTGGAGGTAGTCGCCGATTGTGACAAAGGGGATGGTCAGGAGGAGGTTCTCGTCGCGTGCGCGGCGGTAGGCGGCGAGCACCATTGACATCTTGTCGCGGACGTCGGACCGCGGGCGCACGCCGCCCCGCCCGTCCGCCTCGAGGAAGTCGAGGAAGCTGCCGGTGGTGGCATGCGAGTAGTGGCGCGCGTAGGGAACGAGGCTGAACTCGCGGTGCAGGAATATGACTGCGTAGCCGGCCTCGAGGAAGTACTCGGCGCTGGTGGCGCCGCGGGTGCCGGCGCTGAAGTTGTCGATGAAGCGGACCGTCTGCCGCTCGAGGGGCACGGTGGTGCCGCCGGAGGTGAGGAGGACCACGCGCCGACCCGCGGCGGCGTGGGCGTCGATGAAGGAGCGTGCCTGCTCGACGTGGGCGTCGAGGTTGCGCGGGGGAGGGTTGGTGGAGAAGTAGACGTCCTCTTCCGTGGCGGACATGGCTGTGGCTGAGGTTGTGGTGGTGGTGGTGGTTATGGTGGTGGTGGTGGTGGTGGTGGAGGAGTTGTCGTCCGAGTCGGAGAGGGAGTGCGGGCGGGAATGAATCGATGACGCTGCGGATGACGAGTATGACGTGGAGGGCGTGAGTGAAGAGGAAGAGAGTGTGAAGGAAAGAGAAAGAGCGCTGGGTTGAGCCATTTTGGCTCTTTATTAGCACAAAATGCTACAGGTACCTGGTGGTCAGGTACCCGGAATAGAGGGAAGATCCAGCTGCCTGTGCTCACAACTACGAAGCAGCTCCTGTCCCGGTTGCGAATCGCTGTGATTTTTTTGTGACAGTGGGCGCGCCTTTAAAATACAGTATCGATACAACCGGGGGGGGGGGAAGGGGTGGATACATGGCCTGTCATATATACTAGTTAGTAGTAGGCATGTGCACCATAGATAGTGATAGTCACGTCCCTCTTCCCCGGCTCCCCGGAAGGGGCCCCGGATGCGATGTCGATGAGAAGCGACCCTCGGCATAGCGACCGGCCGATGGACCGAATTCAATATGCCGAAGTGGTGGTGCCCCCTATCGCCGCCTCCTCGGCTACTGCCGGTACCAGGTCATGTGCCAGAAGGTGCTAGTGCTAGTAGTACTCGTACGGACTACCTACTCGTACTAATTAGTAGCAGTAACTACTGTAGGTATAGTATTAGTAGTAACTTTTTTCTCCCGAATTTACCCACGCTTGCTGGAGTCTACCTTGCTAGAGTCCACATGCAGCCTGTCCTCGGCGCATTTCTCTCACACATCTGTGACCGATGGCGCCGTTCCAAGGTTCACATCAGTTCCTCCAGTCGCCGCTATAGGCAATCACGCCAGGATGGGGATTCGCGCCTTTCTCCCAGACGGCGGCGGAATGGCCCGAACGAGGCGCCCCGGGCTCCCCCTTGTTCCCCCGACACCACCCCACCGCCGAAATGCGGGGCAGGAAGCGGCGCGACGCCGAGGCACCGGTCACAGCCGCCATCGACAACCCACACGTGCTGCAAAGGAGCAATCGGAAACTCTCGTTCCATTCCGTCTAGATGTGTGCTACGTGTACACGTACATGAATGATCAATACTCAGTACCTTGAAACATATAATCTCATTGACGTGAACCAATGTACCCCTCACTCGATTCATTTCGTTCCCGCCAATCTCCATGCCCTCAGCGGGAGGGCCTGCAGGTGCATCACCTTGGGCCGGATGTACCACACAAACGTCGCCAACCCGAACAGTACACACAGGATATTCACCGTGTAGTAGCCGTCGCGGAGTACCTCGCACGTGCCCCCGCCGGCCTCGCACCTCTCCTTCTCAGCCTGCAGCGCGCAGGAGAAGGGCTCGGTGATGAGAGGCCCCTTCAGCCCAGCCGCGTCCTTGCTTCCCGGGTGGCACGTGGCTTCCGTAAAGGAGTCGACCAGCTTCAGCACAAAGTATCGAGGGAACGTGCCTCCGAGGTTCGAAACACTGCAGTGAATCACACATGTTAGCCCAGCACAGTTCTTCATTCTCATCAAACGAGTCGAACTTACGTGGCGAGCAGAGTCATGTAGGTTCCCCCAATGAGCGGGTCCGAGACTCGGGCGTGAAAGGCCGAGACGGCTACAAACATGATGGTGTTGGTAAAAGTCGAGAAGACGTGCGAGAGGATCACCACGACGAGGTACCACGAGGTCACGCCCTCGCTGGGGAAGACGATGACGGTGAGCTGCGCCACGAGCGCGGCGGCCAGGCGGCCCACGAAGCCCCAGCACCAGAGGCGCATGGGCGAGTACTTCTGCGACCACATGCCCGCGTAGTACCCGAGCCCGATCTCGAACGGGAAGTCGATGAGCACCGTCAGCGCCATGTTGTCCTTGCCGAAGCCCTTGTCCAGCAGCTTGAGGTTGGTCACGCCGTCGTTGGCCTGGAACCCAATCTTGGCGATGAGGTGCACGATGATGATGGCCTGCACGTTCTTCAGCTTGAGGATGCCCCACATGATGCGGTAGACGTCCCACACGCCGTCCTCGTTCTGCGACTTCTCCTCTCGCTTGAGCAGGCCCAGGCCGATCGTGATGGCGATGTACGCCCAACCCCAGAATGTCAGGTATCCACCCAGCGACACCAGGCCCTCGTCCGACGGCGTCGACCGGAACCACTTGTTGGCGAAATCAGAGGCGTTCAGCGCCAGGAAGACCGTGTACGACATGAAGTGGCCCGCGGTCAGCCCCACTGTCTGCGCCGTCGACGCGTACGAGACATTGCTGGGGGTCAGAAGCGTAAGCGCCCACCCGTCCACGGCGATATCCTGTGTCGCACACATCAAGACCAGGAAGAACCACCAGAGCATAAAGTTCCAGACGGTGGTGCCGCCCGGCTTGCCCGTCGTCTCCATCATCCGCTCCACGTGCGAGCCAAGCCACAGCATGCCAAATCCAGACAGGAACTGGATGGGCACGATCCACGTCTTCCGCCTCCCCAACCTGGGGCTCCAGACCGCGTCCACAAAGGGACTCCAGAGCAGCTTCAGGGAGTACGGGTAGGACGCCAGGCTGAAGGTGCCGATCTCCCCGTACGACAGGTGGTTCTTGAGCAGGAACGGGACCGAGCCCATGGCTAGGCCCATTGGGATTCCCTGCAGAAAGTACAGCAAGACCAGCAGCAGGAAATTCCGCTGGTCCTGCACGGGCAGGTCGAAGAAGCCGACATCGGTCGACCCTTGGTCCTTCTTGGGCGGCTCCTCGTCGAGGGAGAAGCCCTCCCGCGACATGTAGTTGTTGGTGACATTGTCCGCGTCGAGATTGGCACCCTTGCGTCGCAGCTCTACACCGTTACTCATGGTGCCGTTCGTTTTCCCGTCGAGCGACGACGGAGGCGCTCGCTCGGACTTGGGAGGCTGCTTGCGCCTGCTTCGGGTTCCCATGGGTGCCGTATCGAGCCCTGTATCGCGGAGGGATGCTGCGCGCAGTGCAGACTAAATTGCCAGAAACTCCAAGAACGGTATAAAATCGGTCTTGCGGCAGGGTTTCGAGCCCAAGGAGCGGTCCCGGTCGTTTCGTGGGTTGTGAGAGGCTTGGCGCAGGTAGCGATGGCTGCTGGTGGTGGCCTTTGCGAGAGAGAAAGAGAGAGAGGGGGAGAGAGCGACGTAGAGAAGGAGATGTATAACAACGTAGAGTAATGTAACGAGTCGCGATATCGGCAGAGAGAAGGGCGCGTTAGGAAGGCAACAATATACGTGGCTCGATATGCACCTGGGGCTCCAAGATCGACGCGAAGCAACCGTGGCCTCAAGGGTCGGCAACAAGGCGACGACGGGATTTGATGATGACAAAAGCGTTTGGAGAAAAATAAATGAGAGGCTAGGGCCGGATGGGTCCGAAGGAAAATGCGCACGCAAGGAAAGTTGAAGGTATTATCCGTACTGGCAGAGCGACTCCATGTCCCCTCCGTCGTGACAGGGTTGATGATGGCTGTTCGGGGGAAAGATATCCAAAAGTTGACACCCCCGATTTTGGGGCGATGGGTCGAAGGAACGAACTGCGGTAGCACCGTGGGACACAGGTGGGATGCCAGGGCCCTGGAGGGAGAGGGAGTCCTGGAAGCCGTACCATGTACGCCGCCAGCAGCGGGTCCCCAACCCCTGAAACACTGAAACGCTACTATGCACAGGTACTTGGCGATACGGTAATACTACTCGTGCACACGCGGGGTCCCGTCCCTTATCGCTTATCAGCTCCGACCCAAGACAAGCTTCGACGCGATCCCCAGATCATCGCAGAGCGCGTCATTGTTATTGACATCCATAACCAACTCACTCAACCAATCTAACCCCCACCGCTGCCATGGACGTCGCTGAAGAAACCATGGGTGAAGCAGAGCAGTTGGATGAGGAAATTGCAGCATTGAAAGAGAAAGGTCAGAATTGCCACACGTCAGCCAACCCAGCAGCCAGTTCCCCGGGAGGGGGCGCAATACTGACAAGCCAAACACCGACGTAGTCGCGGCCGTCCAGAAGCAGCTCAAGATCGAGACGTCGACCATCATCTCCTCCGAGCCGGGCCAGAAGCTCATCAAGTCCACAACCTCCTCTGCCGCCGCCCGACCGTCGCGCCCACCACCGCCGCCATCACAGAGAGCCCAGGCCAAGCTCCTCAGCCAGGCCGAGAGGCAGCAAGCCCACATCCAGCAGTGCTTCTACCGAATCTGCACTCCCGTCACCACCTTCAAGGTCCGCGACCCGGACCCCAACGCTGTCGACGGCGGCCACGTCCTCGGCCTGCGCTTCGAGGCCATGTCCCGCGGCCAGTTTCTCCAGCCGTACTACGTCATGCTCAACCGCCCCTACCTTGACTCTGCGCACCTGCGCGTCCATCGGCATACCCTGCCACCTGCGATACCGTTAGCCGGGCTCGCTGCTCGCCATCTTCCCCCGCCGAAGCCCGAGACCGACAATCCTCTCAAGCAAGATCTCGACCGCTTCGTCCGGACGCTGCGGCGTGAGGTTGCCCGGTACCATAACCGGATGGGCGTGTCGGCCGACCTGAGGAGGGGACTGGGGCTGCACGTGGCCAAGGAGGAAGGGCAGGACGTCAACCCCAACGACATCGTCGAGGTGGGTATCGCGGATATCGAGGCCAAGCAGATACGACTCACGTGGGCGGACGAGAGGAGCGGTCGGCTCGTCATGGACGACGATGGCAAGGTGGTCAAGCTCGTGGTCTATGGGAACCAGGGGCGTGACTGGGAGACCACCAAGGAGCTGTACGGGAACCATGACCGCATTGAGGATGTCGTCCAGCAGCTCCAAGAGTACGCGGCGGGCTGAACGAAATTCCCAGCACCAGTTACGAACCACAATTATGAGAACGCGTGTTCCACAGGAGGCCGATCCGGCCAAGAAGGAACTGCTCCAGCGCGTGTGGATGGGGAGCTCAACAAAGCAGTTACTCGTGCTCAAGTCCTGCCGAGCGACAGCTCCCCTATGTCCAGAAATGCCATCCATCAGGGAGGGCCGGGACGCCCAAAGTGAGGTAACACCCACGTTGACAAATTTGCAGCACTCTCCAAGGCTAATGATGATCACTAGAACAGCAAACACAGCGACTGAATCAAAAGCAACAGTCAGAATTAAAGGAACTCGACTATCTGATTTGTACAAGAAGGCGAAAATAAGTACGACAGAATATAACAAATCCAATTCCAAGCCGGATCAGCGCCTCACTTTAGCCTCGTCCCAATCATTTCCTCGTTTCCAACTGTTCAATTCAGCCGATCCTTACTCTCTTTTTCCATCCGCAAATGGTCTTGCCAGACCAGCTGTTTTCGAACCGTGACGCTTCATTCCCCCCTTAGCGACCACCGTTCGAAAAAAGACTGGAACTCGGGGAAGAAAAGAAAAGATTTAGAGAAGTGCAATGACGGCCAGACCAGCAACGAGGGAAAGACCCATGCTCTGGACGTTCTGGGCGGCGCCGGCGGTGGGAGCTGGGGGAGGAGGAGCCGGGATGGTGCCATTGTTGCCGGGAGGAGGCTGGACAACCGGGGGGGTGACGTCCGTCTCGGCGGGGGGACCAGGGACGACCGGGGCGGTGGGGTGGTAGGGCGGGGTGTTCACCGAGGTGACAAGGGTCACGGGAGGGACGTAGGGGGTAGGAGCCGGAGGGGCGGGAGGTCCGGGGACGACGTCAGTCTCCTCGGTGGCGGGGACGTACGGCTCCTGGGGAGGGACCTCTGGCTCCTGGGGAGGAACCTCTGGCTCCTGGGGAGGAGGAACATGAGTCTCCTGGGGAGGGGCAGGGACCTCGGTCTCCGGGGGAGGCTGAGGCTGGTCGACGTCGCTGGTGGGAACGGCGGGCGTCGGGTGGACGGGGGCCGGGCAGATGGTGGTCTGCTCGGGGACGGTGACGGTGGTGTAGATGGTGCTGCTGGCGGGGCAGTCGGGGACCTCGGGCGCGCAGGAGATGATGGTGCTGGTCTGGGTGGCCGTGATGGTGCTGGTGGACCAGGTGTAGGACGGCTCAGGGTGGTCGGGGCAGGGGTGGATCCAGTGCCAGTCGCCGTTGTCGAGGTCGTCGCAGTCATCGATGATGACATCGTGGGGAGGGTGCCAGGTGTCGTCGCACTCGGCGCAGGGCTCGGTCTCGGGGCGGGCGCCCAGGAGATCGAGGTCGACCTCGATGCCGAGGGGCAGCTTGACGTCCAGGTTGAGGAGGGCGTCGGCGGAGGCGGCCATGATGGCCAGGGCAACAGTGGACTTCATGTTTGAGAGTGGGTTTGTGCCGTTGGGGGGCAAATGGGAAAGCGAGTGACTAGAGTTGGAGCAAAGTGCCAAAGGGAAAGAATGAATGGTTGAACCGCTGCGATGCTGAGGAAAGGAAGATCTTGGAAACGTCTTGAGAAGGGGGAGGTTCTTATACACCACGGGCCGACGGCGACAGCGATGGGCAGACCCTGGGTTCTGCCATGCTTGCGGCCCCCCAGACCACGGGGTCTGACACAATACAAGATGAGGAGAAGACAAGATGGTGGTAGCCTATCGAGCCATCTTGCGGCCAGGGCGGCCAGGGCGGCCACGCACATTGTTTGTCCGGTGCGGTTCTGGTTCGGTCGCCCCCCTCGCATCTCTAGTGAGGGACGTGTCGCACCGACGCCAGGAACATGTCTATTGAGCAATCGGCCAATGAGTTGTCTGATTGTTTGGGCAGACGCGGTCTTCTCTGGATCCAGGGTCCGCAGGGGGAGACCATCCGGCCCGCACGAGATGCCGTGTGCTAGGACCGGCTGCGCCAGAGCGAGGCGTGTTGGAGTTTTTGTGTGTCTCAAAAGTTGGATGTCGCATATAATTGCTTTGTGCCCAGCACGAGCTTCCGAGGCCCGGGGAGTTTTGGTCGCGGGGTCTAGATGCGGGCACCCGTTTTTCTTTTGTGGAGGACGCGCGAGTCCATCCTGTCGTACTCGGGTTGCTATAATTTGTGAATCACGGCTTGACTCCTGAGATAAAAAAAAAAAAAAAATGTGTGGTTCGTGCGGGCCGTACCTGGATTGATTAGCACGTCGAACGACATGTACGACACTATCCTTAGACAGTATGCAGGGCACATCAACACTCGGCACATCTTCTGACAACGGAGACCAGTTGGTCAACACTGGTACTTCAACGAACCTGTTTGTATTGTGCTCTATGCCGGCAGTTTGTTGCCGGTTGGGTGAAGCTTTTTCGAGATTGGTGAGATGGTGGCGGAGAGCGAGCACAGGTCTTTTGGCGATATTCGAAGGTTTCTGGATAGAGATTGCCCCGTCTCAGAACCCGTCATCTTTTTTTTATCTCGTCGTTCTAATCTCGGCATGTTCGTTACTTCCCATCCGGTCGTCTCGACACACGAGACGTTGCGCCGCATTGCACCCACAGTGCACTGCCTCGGTGGTTTTGATGTGATGGGAGCAGCACTCGGCCCTCCCATCTCCCTCCCTTCAGTTCGGGAGAGACATTTCGCAACGTTGATCTCAGGGTCCGATCCAGAGCGTGGCCTCCCCTTCTCTGGCCACAGCAAGTCTCGTGGCATGGCCCCCCTTTCCCTCGTGGGGAGCAAGTCGCGACGTGGTGTACGTTCGAGTCTCGTGTGGAGACGTCACCACTCCAAGGGGTCCTTTGAAATGCCCTCTCCAGCACGCTCAGGCAGTCCCTCGGGTGCAGGCTCGTGTGGTGTCTGTTTGACGTGGTCCAGAATGAAGCGGTTGATCTTCCACAGCCGTATCTGCTCCTCCAGAGTGTCCGTCCACTTGCGTATCAGAGGATGGGCCAGGGCCACTTCCTTGGTCTGCAGAGACGTGCCATCAGCAACCTCGTAGCGCGGCTGCCCATTCGGCTTCCAGTAGTCAGCACTGAAGAGGGCTTCGACACTTAGGTCTGCCCGGGCGTCGGCCAGGAGCTGTTCCGACTTGGCCGAGGTCTCAACCTTGGCGGCCTTGAGCGCCTCGGCGATGCCCTCCAGCAGGCCGACAATCTGACCGGCCTGTAGTCCGATGGCGGCGCCCAGGGGGTATCCCTCGTCGAAACCCTTCTGCAGCGTCTCCTGTTTCCCGATATGAACGCCCTCTCGGTAACCGGCGGTGGAGTGGTCAGTCTCCAGACGTCGTATGTCGGGGTGTGAATTCTGCGCATCCACAAACTCGTCGTCACCTCCGAAGACGTCGTCGAGCCCGTCATTGACCACCTCTGGTGGTGGTGCCGGATCCCCGCCGCCGTGGGCGAGGTATGTGTCTTCACCTGATGGGTCTACGGGCTGGAAATGCATGTTTCTTGATTTCAAAATATATAATGCGCGGGGAGATCTGATGTTGGGAACCGGAGTTGAAAGGGCTTAACGGGGCTAGCGGGGTGATGGATCCAGGGTAGGTAAGGTGGGGGTTGGGATGTTGCTCGCGGGGCTTCCGCCTGAGCAAAGTTTGAAAACCCCCCCCCCCCCCCCCCCCCCACCACATGAACGGCCAACAAATCAGAACATGGACTTTTTCTTCTTTCCAGCTGATGCCGACTCGAACGTATGTTTCCACGTTTGGACTCCCACCTGCTGCGAACCGTCTTAGGCAATGGATTCATACTCTCGCCTCGCCCATAATAGAACAATCATCGACTACAGTCCCATATGCGACTGCCAGAGCCGTTAGGCTTAGTTCGACTCCGTACAGTCAGAGAATGTGCGGCTCGTCGTTCGCCTGGGAGCTGATACATGAGTATGTTCAAGTTACAAACTTCCAAACCTCCCGCGGCCAACAGGCACACCCCGTCCTCCCCGTGCGCCGGGAGTCCGTGCCGCTGCACCCCCCGGCGGCCCAAACCCCGCCGCCGCCGCCGCCTCCTCCTCACAAGCCACGGGGAACCAGCCGGTTGGTACGACTTGGATCCGCCAACAACGCCTCCTCCCTCCTCATCCTCCCTCCGCAGCGACAGCAGCCCATGACAAGGGACAGCAGGCAAAGACCCAGCAGCGGGAATAGCTACTGGTAGCTGCAGGATTGCGGTGCTTCTCCAAACGTCGGAAGTGGTCTTGGCGAAAATACAGGAACAGGCCTGAGGCGACGAGGATGGATTCTGTGCCTGGCAGGAACGCGGTGGTCAGCGCACATCCCGGATGGACGACTCGGGCGGACCGCGTCGGTAGGTAAGCAAGCTGATGGGGCCGGGGTGGGTAACCAATATGGCATCCTTATTTGCGTCATCGTGATTCATGAATCGTGCCCAGCTCCAGGGCTCACCGACCGACTTGACCGACACACACCTAAGCACGAGTATGGATACTCCGTAGGTTGACACTTGACAGCACACACCCGCTTCGTTACCTTGGTACCTTGCCCGTACTTTGCACTTGGCCCCCCGAGCATGTTTCCTGGACATTGGGCCTGGTGAGATGCCGGGACTCTGGTTCGTGAGGTTCTGATGTGCTCTGGTTGGGGTGAAAGAAAAAGAACAATACAGAATCGAAGTGTGTCTAGTTATCATCGTCTCCGTCTTTGGTCACGGACTTTGGACGGCCAGTCTTGCCCCCTCTGGACACAGATCTGGCATGCCTCCAGTCTGGTGAGGCCTGTCAATCGTTGTGCCACAAGGACGGCTCTCGCTCCACTCCCACGTCGACCGCCGCGGCGGTGCAAAAGTGCAGACGGGTGACTTGTTGGGCGATTCCGGCATATGATGACCCCATGCATGCCCTGTCAATTGGAAAACCCCTTCGGATTCTCTCCCCTCCTTATTAGCTTGGGGGGTGATCCTTATGTGGTGCACGTTTTTTTTCGACACCCTCCGCCATTCAGGCGATCTCCGGGCCCTGGGGGGGGCGGTGGGTCACTGAGGCGGCCACCGAGTGGAGCGGCTGGGATTAAAAGTTCAAGTTGCAAAAGGGGAAATTGGGTGCGATCCGGAAGACGTTCCGTGGAGGGACTAGCCGCATGAGGTAAAGGGTTGGCATCCCCTTTAAGGAAGTCTGTTTATCGCAGTGGATCGGATCCATTGCGCACGCAGCAACAGCGTTTTGGCTGGACAGTGCTGGTACCTAGGTGTAAAGCGATGAACTGCCTGCGATTTTTGTTTTGGTCATTTCATGCTGCTAATGTGCTACTAGCAGTCGTACTATGTGAGTACGTCCGTTCTATAAGGTAGGCACGGCGAATACTCGTAGTAATGGCGAAACGGATCTCACCTGGAGTGATGCTGAATTCTCCGCCGTTTTGCGCATCAGCTGAGAATTGAGGCGTCGTCCGTGCAGAGAAAGTGAGAGACAGCAACACCCAATCAATCACTCATGGGTGGCCGGCCGGCCGGGGCAGCGACGGCTCGGGCGTTTTGGTGGTGTGGCTCACCGCCCCAAGCGGGCCCAACCACTGCTGGTCCCACTGACATGGAACCGGGACGGTAAAATGAAACCCTCGCTGCTGGGGAGGCTGAGACGCCCTCGTCAACGACATGGCTCCCTCTGACACGGCGACAAGGGGGGATTCCCTTTTTGGGCCTGTGTGGGAAAGCTGAGGCGAGAGCTCCCCGTTGGGCTACGAGTACGTACAGTACTCGTACACAACTGCGAGATCCAACAAAATCGACGAGCGAAGAAGACCCCAAAGACTGACTCGTTGAGTCGTTGTGGAGTTTCCAAGTTTCGAACATGGGTTACTGGTATTAATCACCGGCAAGGGTTGGAGGGCCCCAGACTGCCGGCCGGATTCCAAAGTTGGATGATTGCCGCCCAGCTTTTTTTTTTTTTTTTTTTTTTCGGTTTCAAGGACAAATAATAATATCCGACCTGTCGCAGCGTTCGCGTTTCTGGAAGGAACCCAATTGGCATTGATGACAGTCATCCCCCCTGTTTGCTTTTTCGCCTTTCCCTCGGTGGCGCTGCCGGGGGCGGCGATAGACGGTCGGTAAAGAACTAAAAGGCAGACAGCCAGCCTTTCCAAGACATGACGAGTCGCTCGCTGCTGGGGTTCTTCATTCTTTTTTTGTTTGTTTTTTTGTTGCCGGCTACCTCGTATAAGATTTAATCATTAATCATGATGGGAGAGAAGACGGCGAAAGCTGGTTCCGTTTCATTCTTCTCTCACCGCGTGCAAGCGCCGTCCGTCTTGTCACGTTCTCGCGTGTACGGCAACCTCGTCTGTCCACCACTCATTGTGAACTCGGCCGGCAGCTGGCACGGAGGACGTGCGGGTGTATCGTATTACGTTCGGGACGGGACGGGGACGGGTATAGCGATTAGTGGCTTGGTGGCCCGCCTGTTGGGAGGGTGGTCAGCGTCGTTTGGATTCGGGCGATTTTCTTCCAAGTTGTAAACCCACCGGGCGACATCACCACCAACACCATTAGCACCAGGAGCACACCACGTTTTCCCTTTCTTTGTCATATATGATGTATCCGTATAGACACATTTATTATTAGTATCGTTATTATTATTGCCATTATTATTATTACAATAGCACGTGGCACGGTAGAAAACAAATCTCGTGTGTCTTGGCTGGTCCTTGTTTCCCCCGGGGGGGGGGGGGGGGGGCCCGCTGTGGTGCCTCTGCCGCCACCGCTCGGCGCTCGTGCCACCAACCCCGGGCCTCGCGTCCGGCACCACCACCGTGCAACTCGCCAATCTTCGCGTTTCGCTTAAGTCCTCCACTGACATGAGCCCCCTCCCCTTCCGACACCGAAGGTGTGTGGAAGCTGTCAAGGATTACCGAGAAGCAGCACACCGACGCCGTATCCACCCTCCAATTAACCAAGTAATACTCCCAACTTACACGCGCTTGCCTCTCGCCCAGACTCAACACCGTCGACAGCTGTTTATCGGACAGTAATATTGCATTCTCTGATTGTACCCTGCTCCCATAAATTACCTACGTACGTGGTGGTAGGAAATGCTGTTTGTTCTTATTCTAGACCCAGCAAACCTTCAACCTGCCCGTTTGTCCCAGATCCAGCAGGGTTATGAGTAGTACCAAGACATTGAAGCCGGCTTCTTATTTCTTTTTTGTTAATTTAGTATCCGTTTCTTCTCCCCACACCCATGTCTTCTCGCCCTAAGCAAAACCCCCCCCTGTCGATCCTCGCAAGGTGAGCGCCCGCTCGCCGCACTCACCCCCCCGGGGGGGGTGTAATAGCTTCCCACCCGGCCAGGGGTCCGTTCGGTCAGCATCCATCTTCCCCCTTTTCTTTTTGTCACCCATTTTCCCTGACCGCTGCTCTTCCCCTCTGCCAGACCGCAATCGGGTAATTAATTAGAAAAAAATAAAAAAAATAAACCTGGCGCCACGCGAGCAAACGTGTCCGGTGCCCGTCGCAGGCTACAGGACAGCAACGAAACCGGAGACTGGCAGGCCGTAGGCCACCGGACGGGACCAGGGGTTCAGAGCAACCTAGAAGAAAAATATTATTCAAGGCGGGCCGGGGGGGGGNGGGTGACGACAAAAAAAATTAGGAGGACACAAGAAGAAAAAAAAATTCCAGAGCTCTGTGTCGTTCCGTCATTCCCTTGCCCGAAAGGTACCCCGGACGGGCAGAGACAGAGAGACAAGTGAGGAGGATTTAAGAACCCCAGGAGCCGGTGTTTCTTTTCTTGGCTTTACCCTTTGGAACACCAACACACACAACTCGTGCTCTCTCTCTCTCCCTCTCTCTCTCACACGCACACACACAGACACAACCACAACCAACAGCTTCTCCTCACCTGCTCCTATTCTCCTACCACTCCCCATCCAGGAACGAAGCATAGGGTACCGTACGAACTCGAACTCGCCTTGGCATCGCATCTAAGCCCAGTCCACCTACACAGCGGAAAACCAAACCGCCACATTCTCGACCATCTGTGTGCGCAAACACCAGAAGAAGGACGAAGCTCCGATCTCGCACTGGTGGTGATCGCCAGAGAGAACCCCGAAAGCCAACAAAGACCCACATCACCGACCCGAAAGATGGCACGCGGTCCATACGATACCACGGGTGTGGTGAAGCCCAACGCGCCCAAGCCGCCGCCGAAATGAGAGCCGTATCTCCTCCATCTGCCCCCAGGCCAGACCTCGTCCTCGGTGGCCGCCAGGAGAGCTCCGATGAGTCTGGCTGCCCCAGCTAGTGTAAGTGTCTCGGCTCTGGGATCTCAGGATCAAGGCCTCGCTGACATATAGAAGAAGGGCCTTGGTCCATCGACCACGACATCGACCGCCCTGCCTCACTTATCACCATCGACCACCCTACCTCACTTATCACCATCGACACCCATCCACCCACCCACTGCCCCTTCAAAAGGGATATGATACCACCAAAACAAGCGATGCTTCTTTTCTATTATTATTTTTTTAAGTTCCACGACGCCCCGACGGGGGACGCTCAGGCGACGGCGCTTCTTTCCGGTGTTTCGGTGTTTGCCTCTCTTCTTTTTTTTCTCTACAATCATATTCGGACGGGACGGACGGAAAACAAAAATTGGACGGGATCAAAAACAATCGAACAACACATATCATAGACTGGGTTAACGGGAGTGGGAGGAGGGAAGAAAAAAAAAGAACATCCATCGTCCTATAATGATGTGACGCACGGAAACACTACATACAGTTAGACTTAATCATTCACATGAAACCCCTAGAGAAAATATTATATATAATCATATATTGCAATAAGCATGTTGGAAACTCGCTCGGAGGAATATTCGGGACGGGTGATGAATATGGGAATATGATTCGATTCATTGTGAGGTGAAAGACAAAAACCACCAGAAAGGAGGCCAAGTGACACGATTCTCTCTATCAACGCCGACTACATTACAACGCCTCGCACGGGTGGAGACAAATAAACACCATACATCCAAATCTGATCATACCACGATAATGCCATATGTTCTCCGGGCGTCGTGGGGGAGGGGGAAACTAGCAAGTCCAAGGGTCGTCGTGCCTTACTCGACTGAACGGCTTTTCAAGCATTGTAAGTGGGGGGAGGGTGCGCAGGGGAGAAGGATGCCCGCGGAGGGGAAGGTGAGCGGCCACCCAGGTCGCCCGAGTCCTGCAGCGGCGGGGGCTGATGGAAACCCGTCGCGCCGACGGGGCTGACGGGGCGGGCGGCGTCGGCCTCCTTGGAGGAAGCGCCGGTGGGGGAAGGCTGGACCTGGCCGACAACGGAAGGGTCGCTGACGCCGGCGTAGGCGGAGTAGGGGTCGTACACGCTGGACTGGTAGCCCATGGGCTCGTAGCGGGAGGCAGCGGAGGCGGAGGCGCGGTCCATGTTCCAGGGCTTGGTGGTCTCGGTGGTGGTGGTGGTGGCGTTCAGACGCTGCTTGTCCTCGTCGATCTCGGAGTACGATCCGCCCTTGCCCGTGCGGCTCTTGATGAAGCGGACGATGTAGACGGGAATCCAGAGGAAGAAGGCGACGGAGAAGGCACTCAGGAAGACCTTCTTCCAGCGCATGGACTTGCCCGACTCCAGGGAGCGGCTGCGTTCTGATGCTAGCGAGTTAGAAGGGGGGTTTCTTTGGAGCGGGGGAGTGATTGGGGGGGGAATAGAAAAGGGGTCGAGAGTTTGTTACTCACCTCGGATGAAGCCAACAATAAGGCCGACGATGAAGAGCCCGACGATGACGATGGCGACGAAGATAAGCACGCTGGCCCACACGGGCAGGCCGGCAATGATGCGGTGGCCATTGGAAGTCCTGAAATAGGGCTTGTGGCGGTACTTGGAATCGTACTTGGCATTATACCGACGTTCGAGGGTGACCGAGTGCTTGAGCTTGCTGAGTGACATCTTCTCGCCCGCGGCGCTGCGGCCCACCACCATGGAGGTATGGTCGACGGGGGAGTTCATCTTGGCGGTTGGAGGCTCGGGACGGTCTTTGTCTTTGCTGGCAAGGTTATGTCGTCTTCGCAGCTGGTCGTCGAGGCCACGATAGTGACATGCGGAGCAGGAGGAGCAGGAGGAGGAGGAGGACCTGCGACTGGATGGAGGGCAGGACCTGCGTTTATTATAAGATGCGATGCTGACGGATGGACCCTGGGGCGGCGGCGGCTCCTGAACCTGCAAGATGCGGCCATGATAAGCGCGATGAGGGCCCAAGCCACGGACGGCTTACACCAAGCACCAACACTGGCAGTTGTGGGTTTGGTGATGGGGGCTTGCTGACGCCAAGGCCGTCAGCACTCGATGCCCGGAAGCGACTGTTTCCATGGACCATTTGGGGGGGTGGGGCTGAAGAGGAGGCGCATGCTCGCACAGCAGCCCTGCGGATGTCGGTAGTGGACGAATGGGAGGACGCTTCCATTGTTAGGTGATGCTTTATTTGGCATCACCTGGACGCTAGGCCCGATCCATCCAGGTCCCGGGACCCTGCCCATTGGTAAGGCAGGACCTGCAGGCGGGCTTTGTCGCTTCCAGGTTCGCTTGATGAGGTTTTGAGATTGCAGTGAGATCCATGCAATGATTAGGTGAGATCTAAAGCCTTCAGGCGCTCTCCAGACGCCGGCCGAGTTCCTTTCCCCCAGTAAAAGAGGCTCTCTGTCAGCAATCAGCACCAGGCTCCCATTCCAAGATACACGTACGAGTACTACTAGTACATGATTATTCACGAGATCCAATTCCATCCTGGCCGCCCCCCTAATTATACTACGGGAAAAAAAAAAAAGGAGCTCGCTTCCCCATAGGCCGTGATGCGAACATGAACTGCCAGGTTGTGCCTCGGTTCGGCTGCGCGTCGAGATGACCTCATCCATGCTCTTTGTGTGTGTGTGAATTTCACTTCTGCCTGAAGGTAATTCTCCTCCTGTCTCTTTTTTTTTTTTTTTTTTTTTTTT
>JPKY01000073.1:0-51195 GCA_000769265.1 Hapsidospora chrysogenum ATCC 11550
GGGGGGGGTCTCGTCCGAGGATGTACGGAGTACATGGTGGGGAGATGCCAAGCCTCGACCACAGACCGGGGTTCGGTGCATGCAGCAATGGTGGTGCAGTGTGCAGAAAGGGCTCTCTCTGGTACGGAATACTGGCGAAACTAACACGCCTCCCGCTCGTGCGAGTAACGTACTCGCAGTTGGCTTGAAGAGACGGAGTTGTGAGGGCTGGGAGGGTGCGAGGAGAGAAGCAGAGGGGTGCGAGAGTAGCAGGAGTACGATATTACATGTACATACATAGGGGACCGACCATCCATACCTCACATACGAGTAGTGCATCGTGCATACCGTAGGGCAGACAGAGGAGAATTTTCGATGCCATGCCGTCCAATGCCATGCCACGCGCGGTTCATTCCTGCCCAAGATCCCCTCCCCAGCAGAGCCGGATGTCGTCTGCTGGGGGGGGGCGCCCCTTGGTGGGGTCTGCTCCTCAAAGTATCTGCCCTCGTTTTCCTCGCGATGCCCTCACGCCCCATCCATCCATCCATCCATTTTTCAAGATTGGCAATCGACGTGGGCGCGGCGAGGCGACGGCCTCCCGTGTGGCTTGTCGGATGGCCCAGTCTTGTCATCGGCCATGACTCCCTCCAAGGGCCCTGGGGGCCCTGGGACCCCTGGGGGTCGTCTGCGTTGGTGACCTGGTGACGGTTGTGGCAGGGGGGAAGATGGGAGGTGGGAGCTTGGACAGAGGTGGGACCGCCGTGGCGATCTCTCATCGTAGGTACTAGGCTAGGCTAGGTAGTACCTCTAGTAGTAGTAGTAGGCGAGGACCCAGGTACAAACGATACTATGTGTGTGCCCGTACCCCTACCGTGATAGGCCAGCCAAAAAGTACACGCCCAGGTAGGTAGCCAGGTACCCGTGGTGGGCCTAAAAGACAGACCGCGGCATGCCGTGATTTCCGCGGTGTGGAGGCCCGCCCCTCCAAGAGCATGGAGTCTGCCTGTCGGCACCTCCCCTTGTCGACAACTGTTGCTGTTGCTGGTTCTGTTTCTGTTGCTGGTTCTGGTTCTGTTTCTGTGTCCCCTGTGCCGCTAGCTGCGGAGACTGCGTCCTTCTCTGTGCGACATTCCCACTCCATCCCCACCGCCCTCAATCTCCGCCAAGCCTGCAAACCAAGCTTCCGACCTGTGTTCAACATGGGCGCCGTATTCCGTACCGAAACTCGATGACCTCCCTACTCGTAGGGCTCCGGGCTGCCCCTGGCCGATGCTGCTGGGTAGATGGGCAGACGCGGGGGGGGGGGGGGGGGGGGGGGGGGGGGGGGGGAGTGTCTACACGTACTTATGCCCCTGATAACACTTTTGTTGCCTGGGTACTTACTTACCCAACCACTGGAATGGACTGGGCCAGGTCCCTGATCGCAAGTACAGTGTTATTGGTTCGCGGTCCTCTTCAAGGGTGTCCCTAGATCTGCAGCCCCGGGACCGAGTTGGTGCCCATGAGAGTTTGATTGAGTGGGCGCTGGGAGGGTCCAGAGTTCTGCCGCTATTACTCGCTACTAGCAACGGGTCAGGATACAGAATGCCGTATTTCGTCAGTCTTGTCGTCCACCGGTCTACTAGTACTTATCGATACATACATAGTATTACTTTCTATATGTTGTATCTGTTAATGGTACGTACTCATAGGTAACTACAGGGAGACAGCCGGCAACCAGCGGCGGGGCAAGCAGGCGTCGCCAGCGCGGTCCCAGTGTCTGAGCCTCGCGGGGCACGGCCAAAAGACAGCTGCCCAGCATTGATCGTAGTACTCGTAGCCGTGCTGCTGTGGCCAGTGTCTCAGAAACCATGAATCCAATCTGCCCCGGGTCACTATTATCGAGATGTACGTATCCAGTCGTGCTGGCGATGCGACTGATCCGACCAATGCAACTCCCGTCGGCAGCACGAGGACAGCAACCATCTCCCAAAGTTGAATCAGAGAGAGAGAGAGAGTGAGAGCCTGATGGTCAGAAGTGTGCCTTGCCCGAGTCCACTCCAACTTGAAGCATGCAGCAGTGGCCAGGCTGTGGTTATTTTTAACTCTCTGCATGCGGCCCACCGGGGTGCTGTACAGTGCAGTGCAGTGCGGGTGCGGGAGCAATGCGAGAGCAATCCTCCAGGTCTCCAGGGGACATCTTGGCCCGTCGCCTACGTCGGTACCGTCTACGATCCGGCAAATGAAAGGCCCAGGGAGGTCGCCAGGAATAATGCCGCGCCGTGCAGCCCTCCCGCAAGGCTCGCGAGTCCCTGGTCCCTCATGAACTGTGTCCGATGAACGCGGAAGACCAATCGCCTACATGTACAGACCGTAGTCTACACGTCTTGCCGAAGGCTGCATCCATGCAAAATCGCCATATTGGATCCGTATCGGCGCGGAGTAATCAATACGGATACTTGACCTACTTGGTTCATAGGTCCCAGCTCAACGAGGCCGGTGGAAATTCCCCAACCGCTAAAAAGAGTCATGCTTGAATAGGCATGTAGTACCGTTGTTTGCAGGTCCGCCATGTTGTTTTGATCGCCACTTCTGTGATTATTATTAGGACACGAAAGATCCACTCCTTTGCCGAATTGGCTGAACTACGTGGTACTCGTACTTTAGGTAGAGCTTGTGTTGTTCCTGTTGCGGCTCCTGAACCGGCCGCCGTGAATGCGGGTGTGCGCAGGAAGTCGGCCGCCCAGGTAGTTTTGCGGAGAGCTCTCCGAAGCATATCGCGTGGGGTATTATTATTATATTATTATCATCATCGTTATTATTATTATTATTACTTGGGGAGACGGTAAAACCCTTACATGCGCACTCGTACCAGCATCTCACGGGAACCCCACTTCAATGTTTCGGGTAACCCATGATGCTTGGCTTGGGCGTGGTCGGGACAGAGTACCTCCAGTAATAAGTACATGGAGATCCAGGCTTCGATAACGGGAACCGTCATCATCTGCCCACCAAGGCAAAACTTTCGTCCGTCTCCAGTCTAGACCTTGGGACAACCCTGCAAGGGCAACAAAACAAATAGACTGGGCGTGCCGGGAGGTCGCCGGCGTACCTTCCAACAACCCAGTGACAAGTGATGATAGTGCCTCGACTCTCGACCTGGGTCCTGGCTGGCTGACTGGCTGGCTGTACGAGTGCTTGTAGTAATTATGTGAGGAGAGGCCTCCCTGTGGAAGGAGGAACAAACGGTCGATCGGTCGGCCAATGGATCTGTTGTGCGCTGGTGAGGCTCTCCTATCGCCTTGCATACAAACTTGAACCTTAACCCAGTGACCGGTAGGAATTAGCCCCTGCGGACCAAGTCACAGCGCGCCATTAGGAAATAGGAACCGCCTGCCTTGAGATCCTTGGCAAGGTTGACTTCCGCCGGCACTGCAGCAAAGCGCGCCCCGCCACGGGCAATTGTCCGTCGTCCTTCACATGAGGGCGAGGGCGGAGGCCAGCACTCGGGGTCTCTGGCCGAAAGGATGGAAAAGACGCAGGCTGTCCGCGGAAATTCTCGCCTATTCCCTCGAGACACGCAGCCCCGTGATGCGTTAGCGTGGGCCTACATACAACCCTTGGGTCTTGGGGAGATCGACAATAGGTGGTGCCGTGGCAGCTGATTGGGCCCAGGGTATGCCATCTGCAGAGACGAGAGGCAATGTTCGGAGCGCACTCTCCCTCCTAACCCTATTGATTGGTCCCATCTGGCATGTTAGCGGCTCCATGCCAATCTTTGAGCCCCCCAGTCCCGCCTGCCTTGGCGACATCGGTGGAAGATAAAAAAAGAAACACCGCGACCGCGAGGCGGTGCAGACTATGCAGAGCCCATCCACGCTGCTGGAGCAGACCCACGTATCTCGATACTGCTATACGGACTACCGTGACAGTAATTCGATGTTGTGACATCTGTAGCGTTGCAGTGCTCTCCAACAGGCCGAACTGCTCAACAGCAGGATGTATGTTGAAACAGGCTCTTGGTTTCACTGCGCTGCCGGTGTCGAACACTGCCGTACATTGTAATGAAGAATATGAGATTATTGTGAGCTGTTCCCGGGGCCTTTTGCCTGCAGCGCAGTCCGGTGATTGGTCTCTCTTTCGATCGGGGTGCGCCGCGGTTTTGGCGGTGTTGTTTGCTGAAATGGCCATGATTTATCGCTGGTCTGTGATTGCCCGATGACACGCATTGACTGTGTCAGAGAAAAGCTACCTGCCGCCATCAGTCATTGTTAGCGGTCCTCTCGGGCGTCACTTGGTCGTTGTTCTGGAGTCGCATGCATCAAGGTCAGGGAGAGGGAGGGCCATCCGCGCAGGCCAAAATGCGTGACGAGGCGGCGGCCACCTCACAACGGGCCCATGGCCACTGCTGCCTGCGCGGCTTGCCGAGAAGAAGCAGCAGCAGCATGACCCGAGCCTCCTCCGTCTCATACGTACGTAGATTCCATGGCGGCTCGGACGGCTTGGGGAGGAGCCAAGGACTCGCCTCAGCCCTACGGGGTCTGTAGGACCACGTTTCTGTGCGCAGATGCCAGGCACCAACATGAACCAGGGCAGGCTGAGTGCCAATCTGCGCGCATCGTATTGAGCGTATCGGAAATCCGCCCAGGGCACCACGGCGCGGGTATGCCACTGTATTCCGCTGTATGCCACTGTATGCCACTGCTGGACCCACGAACCCCCCATGCACACAGGGCACAGGTTGCGACCAGGCAACCGGCATTGCGAGTCATAACTCACAGCCGCCATGCCGTTGGAGGTTTACACATCACGCAACCAATTCGAGATTACGGACACATGTCTCCCGGCGAGTTGCTTCCATGTTAAAAAAAAAAAAAAAAAAAAAAAAAGTGAACCCGGACCACGGCCGTGATCACGGTGCTGCTCCACGAACCCCATCGTGACCAAACAAGGTAAACGAGACAACCCCAGCAATATTGCCAGTGACCTGGATGGCAGAAAATGGAGGGTCGGGCTGCCTATAGTACTACGTAGGGCAAGGCCGCGAGGGCACGGGCCCCTTGTTTGGGGTTGTCGACTTGTCGCCAGGCTTTGGAACTTGAAATTACCAGTCCTGGTCAGCGTCGCAGTGCCCGACATAAATGGGGCGGCTCAGGGTTTCGAGATGGTCAGCATCGCCTGCGTCCCCGACAAGCTACTCGTACGTGTTCGGCCGCCGGGCTTCATGTGTCTTCTCAGCGCCATCAAGAGTTCTCCAGAGTACACGTACATACCTAGGTGAATGTATCATGGCTGAATATCGACACGCTCACTGACCCTGCATGACGCGGAAAGGCCGGCAGCTCTCGTGTTCCACAAGAAAGGTTGTGTGGCTGGTGACGATCATGATGATTGATATCGACCTGGAAAGGAAAGGGACTGCCTACCGTAGACCATGGTACAGTACACGTACATGTACTGTCGGTGACACAGACACAGGCTCTCGGCAAGGAACAGCCATTTGCCATAGGGCTGAGCACACTTCGCCGTCATTGGCGGCAGGAAATCTGTCCGATCAACGCTTCCGCCTCGGATCACATCGATAGCTTCACACCCAGCACACCCTCGGTTCCCAGCAGAGAGCCGAGTCGACGGGCCCCAGTTGACAACCAAGCTGGCCGGTACGTACCGAGATACTTGTATATTGGTGCCATGCATAGCCAATGGACATGTTCCTCCTGGGGCTCCGAGACCCCTGAACCCTGTTCCATTGGGTGGAATGCTGCGCCTTGGTCTCCTTGGTCTAGCCCGAAACAGGAAATGAGTGCGATGAAGGGGACCCCCCTGGACTTGGTCTCCACCCCTTGTTTAATCCCCTCTGGTCGGCCGCCTCGTGGGATTCGGGAGATTCGCGATATACTCCATAGTATCTGTACTACGTACGTATGTGCACTCGTACGAGTACAAGTACATGGACATTTACATCCATCATTGCCAATTGGTATCGCGGATTCTCAGTCGGCTCTCCAAGCCTAAGACGCCGGGCCCAGGAGACCGAACGCTACATGTACTTGGGGGGGATGCCAGGGATTTACCCCAGAGAACAAGAGAGACGGCATTGGATCCCACCTATTGCGCAAGCTCGGCCTTCCATTCTCCAAATTCAAGTTAACGGCACCATCACCATTTGGGTTTGTGACGAGCTCTTGTGTGCCCGTCGCTCCTTGTGCCGAATAATAAGTGCATGGCAGGGTCCGGGAAAGACTCGACGTGGTCCGTGATATGGTGGTGCTTTGCACGTTGGTGCCAGCAGCCTGGTGGCAATATTCTACGAGTACTCTGTACCCAGACAACCAACCAGATTACGGACCGTACTCGTACATGGAAAGGCGAGTCGAATCAAGGGCCGGCGCCAGCACCGCATGCCAACAGTTGCCTTCGGTCGCGTGTCTGCTATAGTGTCCGATTGGCCAAACACAAACATCGGCATCGCCGACCACTCTGCCACCAACATCCTCAATTGCCCTTGCCAGTGACGCAGTAATACTGTACGTACTCGTAGGCACGCCCACATGTCTGCGAGTGTGTGTTGGGGTCACCTCGTCGTGACGCACCTTTGATTCGGAGCTCGCTTCTTCGTGGCATCCACCTCAGCATCCGCCTTTCGGCCCCCCTCTGGCGCGGCCCAGACTCCAGAGAGCACGCATTATAAGTCCGAGCAGATGCGAGCCCATGCGTTTCAATATGCTGCCCCCCTTAGCCCCTGCTTTATTAGCCCCGCGAGTCCGGATGGGCGGGGCCAATGCAAGCACACAACGAGTAGTCTGTACATACGCCCGGCTTCGCTGGCTAACGTGCCTGTAGATGAGGGGTCAAATGGGTGACGGGAATTAAGCATGTGAGACGGACAGAGAAAGAGTGCTTGGTCTGTCTCGGGACTCCCGTGGAGAGCACTCGTCGCCGCTGTGAGTACGAGTACCGTTCTTAGGCTTGACCGTTTGAGCATTATCCGTCGCGCCACGACTTGTCGGAATCGATCCAAGTCTGGCGATCAAGTCTGGTGATTGTCGGTTCCTGGCGAATGACACACTGCGGCAGCAGCGAGGGTCCCGTCCCATTCTCGATCGGGTCCATGTTGGCAGGGCTGGGCGGGAACAGAACGCCAGAACCAGGTCCTATTTGCTGGAGCCGAGATGGACATCAATTGCTGGGATCATGGCACTTGCCGCTGACCCGGTTCAACAAACCCACCCCCCCTCCCCCCGGTTGTCGCCAGCCAATGACCCCAAATTGTGCCAGGGAACCCCATGGCATATCGAAATTTGGGTCTCCAATTGAAGTGCTCGTATTCATCGGGTTCGCATTCTCTTAGAAGGTTGAGTTATGACTCAGCCAAGCGATCCCCAAATCTTGGGAGATCTCTTGGCCGGCTCCACGATTGCGGGCCAGTAGACGTTAGGGCTGGGACCTTTGTTCGCTTGGACATCTGCCGCCGGTATGGACTACGGTAGGTAGAATACTGTGTAGGTAGTCTGTGGGTTCGGGAGCTGTTTGGGCGGATTCGTTAGTCGATGAACCAGTGGCGTACACCTCGTGTCTCATCTTGGACTCAAATGAAGATTCAAAACTTAAAACGGCGCAGGGGCGTCCTAGTGCCGGTCCGAGGTTGGGGAAATGACACAAGGCGTTAATACCCCTAAAGTCTTGTGAACGAGGTATAGGGTATGGTGATACCTTGGGTCCAATCGACCAGTGCCTGCGGGGAGAACCGTTATTACTAGACTAGTAGAAAGGGACGGTCTGGCACCTGAGTAGGTGAATAATCAACTTGGACTAGTAGTTCCATGATGTATAGCAAACTTTGTTTTGCCAGCCGAGTTCCCAGACCTGTCCTCGACTATTGTCATACAAAGTTACAAACATATATTATACCAGCACTCCGCGACAGGTCGTCTGAATTTCGGAGGGACATACTCGCCGACGGGCCGTACCTCGTACGTAAATGATTTTTGACCCTTTCAAAAATTCCCTAGCTCCGATTATCTACATGTAGGACCTCACGGGACAAGCCGCGGGTGGCTTTTGGTCGTAGCCGAGCACAGGCGCAAGTGCTGCGCCGTGGCGCTCATAGGGCTGACTTACAGCGGCGTGGAGAGGGTGTCAACCGTGTCATTGCGGTTCTTATTTGGGACGGTAATGGGTGGTGCATATGACCCTTGTGATAGGTATTCACCGTGGCATCCTGCTGCTGGCTTGGAGCTGATCACAGCCTTCACAGGGCCGGGACCTGTCGGTGGCGGAAACACTGGTTGATGACAGCTGCAGCGAAGCATCTCTTGATCGGCACCCCGGTTCCGACCAGGACTTGGGACTATGAGGGATAGCAGGGCGACTTACCTACTAGGATGTGCGAGGAGAAGCCCGGCATTTCGGCGGTGTGCTCTAGTATTATTAACTGCAGCTTCATGATTATCGACAGGGTGCATTTGTGTGCTGGCCTGGGCCGCTGGCCGCAATGTTGAGCCCCCATTTCCTGCATGTACTGGATGAGTTAGGCCATTGCGCGGTACGGAGTATTACAGCACATACTTCGTTTACGAGTAGAAATGTGTTAATACGTTTGTGGTATCCACTGACAATCTACGTTGGCGGCCGCTCCTAGTCCTCGCAACAATGCTCGGATCACTCCTAATAACATGAACATGACTGTTACAGCCCGGACTTTGTGAGTGAGGCGAGGACGTGACCCAGCAGGATGGTTGATTGGGGCCATGGACGCTTAATCCCGGAGGGAAATGCATGCCTTTCTGACCTTTGCTACGTGTGTACATGTACCTGGACCGTTCTGTGTCTGGGACATGGTTTTGCCATGTCTGAACAGGTCGTCCGGATCAGGGCCTGTCGGTCGTGATAGGTAAGAGCTGTAAGTAATCGTTAGAGAGTCGTTAATCTAAAGTTTGATAAGAGGATTTCTCCGTACCTAGGAACATTGCGAGTACTAATAGTACGTACGAGCAATATCAAGTGCGTATAATGTGCGGAGCAATCCCCCGTGCACCAGTGCGGCGGAGATGTACGAATAAACATGAAGCATACATGTATTAACACCAGTCGACTTCGGCCTCTGGTGCTCCGAATGTACAGATTAGACGCCGGAGCACACAAATTATCAGCCGTTGGAATTCATTATTGGATATTAACGGGTCTGTCGGTAAGACTTTAAAGCATCGAAGTGGATGGACAAGCAGTCACAGGCGTGCGTTGCACAATGCCTAGCAGCATCCCGTGCACGCAGCCTGCTCATCAACCCTCGCGGCTCGATGGCGCTGTCATCCGTGATCGTTACTTTTTCTTTCCGACGGGGCGTAACTCGTATGTCGGTTGATGACCCGTCGTCACCCGTGCCTTGGTTTGTAGAGTACGGACCGTGTAAAATTGACAGACAAGTGGATACATGCTCCGCTCATACATCCACTCATGATCCATCCACCGGTGAGGGGGAGGGGACGTTATTCGCCCGTCTCCCTTGCATGAGAGGGAACGGAGAAGGTCTGCTTCATCGACAGATATCCTTCCCCCCCCCCCCCCCCCCNCCCCCCCCCCCCACTGGTGCTTTTCTGTAAGGCATTCTGCACTGGCCAGTCAGCCTGATGAGATGCAGGCCAAACCACCATGAAACATCGGCATCGACCCAGAGTGCTCGCACCAGGCAGACGGGTCCGCTTGGGAAATCAGACATCGCCAGTGCAGCATGAACAACGACGATTGATACCGGATATGGCATCTAGTTTGTTGTAAGCAGTAACCACCTACAGTATCCGTAGTTCCGCAGGCTTTCATAAACAGGCAAATGTAGCTCCGCCTTAGGGACGTTGGGAATTTGCAAGATCGCCTGTGTCAAGACAATCATAGCATCTCAAACACCTCACCCTCTCAGATAGGTAGGCGGCAGTGCCGAACGTGGCGACGGCTTTGTTGGTGCGAGCGGGATGTTACGGCCCAGGGTCCTCCTGAGTCCCAGGGTTCTCGACTCCAGGGTCTTTCGCACACTCGGGCACCTCGCTAAACCGCGGAACATCTTCCGCCTAGGTAGGAGAGGGCGGGGTTTCCTGTCCAGCGCCGAGCGGTTCCTCTTGGAATTTAGCAAGTTGGGAGTCGAGCGGCTTGAAGCCATCGGCATTCGGCACATAGGTCGAAGGCTACTACTTGTAGTGGACAAGGGTGCCAAGGGCGAGGCTTCGAGCCTTCTTCTTTCTCCAGGGCGATTGAGCCACGATGCTACTTTCGCTCGAGCATGGGATTCGTGGCTTTGGCGACGATGCAGCGACTAACGACGCCATCGGGGCCGTGGAATCGGATCATAGCCACTGGACCCTTTCCCAGATTCCTGGTTCCTCCAACCAGTTAGTTAGCTTGGTCTGGAAGAGGGGGTGTCCATACGAGAAATCCCTTCAGACTTGCCATCCAGACCAGCCTCTGGGCGAATGAAGGCGTTCTCCTCTCCTATCGTCCACGGAGTCGCCGGAGTGCGAATTCTCATCGAACGAAGCTAATCTGGATTCGCCGTGGCTGCTGTCTGTGGTGCGTATTGCCTCGGCCGGTGGCGGAGAGAAGCCACCATGTAGTCCGTATCCCCCCTACTATGTCCTCTTGCGTGCGATAACAGGATCGATACTGGCCTCACGAGGCGCCAGCTGGCCATTCCGCCTCGGTGAAGCCAGGGCCAGATGAGATGACTACAGAGTTGTTCCATCTTCGCCGACATGTGCTGCCCACCACTCCAACCTCCCGAACGTTACTACGATGCAGAGAGACTCGGGCTGATTGAACGGAGAGCACAGCATGGCCATGGCTGGTGAGGCAACTCGTATCGGCGATGGGCCGAATCGTTCGGTATCCTCACACAGTAGACACAACTCAGAATCCCCCGATGTTCACTCTGGACGAGTAAACGCATAGGTGATAATCAGGCAAGATCGATGCAATGGTTCATTGATACTAAATTTGATAATTAACAGTCGAGGCCATCGTGGGTGCAAACGGATAATTGACGGAAACCCCACGTCCCTTCCATCTTTTGTTGCTGTCACGTGCCCCTCTGACGAACCCCTGCGTCATCATAGAAGTGGGTCCGCGATGTTGAACGTGGCTTCAAGCACCCGGCTCCCATTATCCCGTTGGCATCTACGTACGAGTACGGGGTGAATAGCATTCAGTGCCCCGGAAATCGACAAGCTCCCCAACAAAGTCGATCTGCGCCTACGAAAATGGGCGTGTAGCAGAGACCTCCCTGGTACTCTTTCTCCTCCGAGCTGTGATAGCTTATTCCGATGCCGAAGATGCGGCTAGGCTGGTACGCTGGGGTAAGCTATAGCTTCGCCGAGAGCAGCTTCTCATCCATCGTGACGAGTTGCCCAAGCTGACGATGATGGTCCCAGGTTTCGACAGCCCTCGCGGGCTCCGTCGTGCTGTCGGCATTCCATCAGCGGCCCAATTTCTACTCGGCTATGGTCTACCTGTCGCAGAGCAACTTCTGCCTGCTGGTTTGTCGCACTCGTGCCCTCGTGCCCCCGCGCGGTAGCTGCTCGCATCGACTGACATTGGTGGCGCTAGGTACTGGTAAACTTCACACTGCTCCTCTACAGCAGCTTCCTCTATGGCCTGACGCGACTGTGCTTCGGGCGACTGCGAGCCATCGAGATCGAGCAACTCACCGAGCGCGCCTGGTTCGCCATCACCGAAACATGCCTGGCCATGACGATATTCCGGGAGGAGATAGGCGCCTGGTTTCTCGTCATGTTTACTGCCCTCGTCAGTGGCAAGGTCTGGGGATGGATCGGCGACGGCCGCGTCGAGGTGCTCGAGCAGCAGCCGCCTTCCAACCCCCGCCTATTCCATCTGCGCCTAAGCGTCTCTCTCGCCTTCAGCTTCATCTACGATATCCTGCTCCTGCGCTACACTGTCAACACGGTGATCCAGCAGGCCCGGCCCAACATGATGGTCATGTTCCTCTTCGAGTTTGCTGTTCTATCCACTTCGTCATGGCGTACTGGGATGCGCTACCTGCTCTCGCTCACCGAGCAGAATATCATCAAGACACAGACTCGAAAGCGGCTGGCGGAGCGGAAGCGTGAGGTCGCGGAGCAGCGAGATGCCATGATTCGACAGAGAGAGCAAGCTGCCGCCGCCGGGCAGGAGGCGCCCGCCGACCAAGAACCTCTTCCCGACCCGGAGGACGTCGACGAGATGGACATTGAGGTTCCGGGCTGGGCTGCCAAGGGTGAATGGGTGCTGTGGCTTGATCTCATATCCGGTAAGTCGCCGGTACATGCCTCGCTTGGGGAACCCTTCACTGACTCGACTCCTAGACATGATCAAGCTTGGCATCTATATCGCGTTCTTTTTCATGCTCATTATGTTCTACGGGCTGCCAATACACATCATCCGAGACCTATTCATGACCTCTAGGGATTTCCTGAAGAGGCTGAGCGCCTTGTTGCGCTACCGCCGGGCGATCCAGGAGATGAATCGTTACCCCGACGCCACCGCGGAAGAGCTGTCTCAAGAGAACACTTGCATCATCTGCCGAGAGGAAATGCGGCCTTGGGATCCGGTGAACAACCCTGGTGCAGTCGACCGAGCTCGTCCGAAGAAGCTTCCATGTGGTCATACTCTGCATCTGGGCTGTCTTAAGAGCTGGCTCGAGAGACAGCAGGTTTGCCCAACTTGCCGGAGCCCCGTCACCTCCGATCGCACTAGACCCGCGCAGGCACAACCCGGAAACCGTCGCATAGGGCTGCGGATACAAGTGGGAGGGCAGGCGCAACCTCCTGCACAGGCGGCAGGCAACGCGCAAGACAGAGCGCGTGGTCTGCCAAACCCTCCGCAAGACCAGGCACAGCAGCAGCAGCAGCAGCAGCAGCAGCAGCCAGAGGCTCCAGAGAATAGACCTAGGATATTTAATCTCGGGCCTCTCAGGCTCGGCTTCGGTGCGAACGGCGCTCAGGTTCGGGAACTCGCTCGTCAGTTTGGAATGCAGCCTCCGGCTCCTGCGAACCAGGGTGGAGCACCACCACCCGCGACGGCGACGACGACGACGACCGCTCCTCGACCGAATCCGTCAGGGGACCATCTCCAGGACGCCGCGACTCTTCTGCAACAGGCTGAGCAGGCACTCCAGAACGAGATGCAGTCCCTCCAGCATCGACAGCAAGAGCTCCAGACCAGCCAGCTCCTGATGGCTGAGCTGCAGCGCCTGCGTCAGCGACAACAACACCAAGATTCAACTCCGACACACGGCCAGCAGGGAGGCCTGCCGTACTTACCGGTACCACCCTCCATCTCGCAGAACACCGGTGCCTTTCCCCATGCACCATTCGGCCAGCTGCCCGGAATGCACGCTTTCCCTAGCGCCCCAGCTCGGATTAACAGCCCGATCCTCGGCCGGCATGGGACGTCTGGGTACACCACAGCCATCCCCGCAGGTAGCCCAGACCTCCCTGAAGGCGTCGTGATCCCCCCTGGCTGGTCGTTGATGCCTCTTCAGCGGCTCGACAACGCGCATGCCCCCAGGCAACCCTCCCCCCAACCTGGTCCAGCATCAACTGGTGGGGAACAACAATCCGGGAACAACGATCAGGAGAGTACAACCGGGCATGCCAGCCATCGTAACCCCAGATCGAACGATGCACATCCCCACCCTACCAGCTCCCGCTCTGCCCCTCCTCCGCGGAGCCATCCGGCCCCGGAGCCGACCCCGGTGGTGAGCCCAAGCCCCGTCGCACCTAACTGGGGGGGCTCCGCACAGCTCCTCGGCAGCAGCAGCGGCAGCAGCGGCCTCGAGGTAGGCGACTCAGCATCCCAGGCTAATTCCGCAACGACCCGGAGCCAGAGCAACGATGGCTCATCACAGGCTGCTCGGCTGAGCGAGGCCCCCAACACAACAGAGGGTGTCTCCGCCGAGAAGGGGAAGGCCAAGGCCGTGACCGTCGAAGACGACACGTCATCCTCTGAGCAAGATGACGATGACGATGATGAGTGAAACGCAAAAGCTTAGGGTCAGACAAACTGAAGTTAAAAAAAAAGAGATACAATAAAAACCAAGGATTTTGTACTGCTTGTAGGAAATATGTAATTATGAGTGGGGACTGGGGAAAAGGGATGAGAGAAAGCTTACCTACCTACATGTATGTGAAGAGCAACACGCGAAGCGAAAGGGGCTCGAGTGCCTATTTGGTGAACATGGCGTTTTTGGATGTAGCGGCTTCGTAGTTTTGTTAGGGATGAATGAGAAGCAGCAAATGCCAGGCAAGGACCGATTTGATCCATGCGCCATTTGTTCTTGTATGTTTGAGCTAAAACACCATCCATGTGCAGCTGTTGGTGCTGGATGGGATCATGGACCAAGGCAAGGAAGGAGTGGTGAACCCCTGCAGCCAAGGCACTTAGTAGTATTAGTACCTCTGTATATTACCTTGTGCTATCCCTTGTAGACAATATTATAGATCATCTAACAACGGCTCCCAATTTCCTGGATACTCTCTCCAAAAGCGCAGAAAAAGAACCCGTAATATTTACACTGCCGTGCCTATCGCCGTACCCAAGATACTCACTACCCGTCTCTACACCCTCGCCCTCATACCACATTTCCTATTCCTATCAAGTCATGTCCCCTTGGCCTTCTCGGATTCGAGTCGGGGCATGGGGGACTCTAACAGCTGGTTGCTGCTGCTGCTGCTGCTGCTGCTGCCTTCTTGGGTTGTAGGCTTCGCCGAGCCGGAGCCTCGGGTGTCACCCCGAGAGTCACCTCGCGTAGCCGTGGAAGCTCCAGTTGGGGCGGCGCTTGACTGTCCGACGAGTGTGCTGCCGGTCGTGGGCCTCCTGCCCTTGACGGGCTTGGGCTGAGCAACCTCGGAGACGGCAGCCTGCGCAACGTACGTTGGCGACTTGGCATTCTCCGACCCAAAGGGCAGCGAGCGCTTCGGGATGACGCGGCCCTGGGCCTCGCCGGCGCCGCCTTGGTCCCCGCCCGAGAGGCGGCGGAGAAGCTGCTCAGAGTGCTGCCTCGCAAGCTTCTCGAGCTGGACCCTTGGGTCCTGATGCGGGTCCAACGCGTCAGCCAACTCGCACATGCAGTCCGTGGGCATCCATCTCCTGCCGTGGACACATACCCATTCTGACTGCGCCGGCACGCCCTCGGCGGCTGGGAGAGTCTCTGGGGGCTCGGAGCCTTGCGACTCGGCCTTGTCCTCACCCCAGAAGGACGGCCGCGAGATGGGGAGGGGCGTGACGGGCAGGCTTGGCCGCTCGGTCGCGCTGGGGAAGTCGGTCAGCTTGAAACCGCGGGACCTCCGCCCAGGAACGGGGGTCACCACGCCAAGCGGCGAGGCAATGTCGGCGCTCTTGCCCCGACGATGCCTCTGGAAACCCTCGACGTAGCGGTTGATTTGTGGAACCTCATCCCAGGCGTTGACTAGCTGGTAGGATGTCCACGGCTCAACGACGGGTGGTTGGATCTTGATTCTGGGTGTCGATGGGGTTGATGGTTCCGCAATCGACCCTTCCAATGTAGAGACTGTCGGAGATGGCTGCGGAGGAGCATGGGGTCCATCCGAGGGCTGAGGCTCACCCTGGCGCTGGGTTGGCGGCCCTCCCAAGGGAAGTGGTGGTTCAGGTGCGGCTTCAGGGAATTTGCGCGACGGCCGGGCTTGCCGGCTTTCCCACGGGAACATTGGCTTTGGTTGCCCGCCTGACGGCGCCGGTGGTTCCTTTGGAACCTCGTACCACATATTCCGTGGCGGACTGGGATATCGCTGGGGAGGCACGAAAGGCGTAGTGTCCCGCGACATTGTGTAATGAGTTGAAGGGAAGTTCATGGCTTCCGGCTTCGAGTCAACAGGTGGTGGTTGTCTGGATACAAATCAGTTCATGATTGATGACCCAAGTTTAAGCGAGTACGGAATACCTTTGAGGATCCCAGCTAGACATTTGGATTGGGATCGGTTCTGGCTTGTGCTCAGGGAGTGGTGCTTGCGTAGCGGGCGGCATCTGCGCAGCAGTGTGTACTTGGGCAGCAGGAGATTGATGGGCGTCGCGAGGTTGATGTGTGTGGGGAGACAGATTTTGATGCGCAGGGGGATGTCCCGACTCATGTCCCCCTGATGAGGTCTCCGGCTGAGTCTCTGGGGCAGCCCCAGCTGGTACATCGGCGGTAGGCTGGGGAGCGAAATCAAGAGTTTGTATATCTCCTCCGTGGACGGAACGGTGGTGCTGATGGTGATGCGCGGAATCAAAAGTCTGGGGTTGGTGACGACTCTCGTGGGTTTCGACCCCTGGGGTCGCCGTTTGAGGCTGCCACTCGCCCTTGGTGAAGTACTGAACGAATGTAGGGCTAGGTTGAGCTTGCTCGGGAGTCACCTCGGGAGGAGCATGAGGAGCTGGGGCGCTCTCCTGTGTCTTCTGGCGGTATCCATGCGTTAGCCTCTCCTAAATATGCTCGGTACAAGATACGGATGAGAACTCACCTTGACCTTGTAGTGCCTGTCATAGACTGCCCACCACCTTCCCACCATCTCATCGAACGGCGACGAGCCTTGAGAGGCATACCGGCCCGTGAACCAGGGCTTGTTGGCGCCAATGAAATGGACCATGTTGATGCTCGAGCGCAGATGGCGATAGGCCGGAACGTACTGGTAGTGCGCGGACGGTGTGACGTTGTACGAGAACCTGAGGCGGTGGTAGTCGTTGGCGAAGTACATGTTGAGCAGGCCCTGGTCGGCGCCGTCAAAGGAGATGCCCTTGTCGGCCATGGCCATCATAGCGTAGTAGTCGGCCATGTTGGGAGTGAGGACCATAACGCCCGAGTTGAACAGGTCGGGCCAGCCGATGTCGGGGGCGGCGGCGAAGGCGTGGGGGATGTCGAAGAGCTCATCGGGAGCGCGGTAGGCGACGACGTCGGCGTCGATGTAGACAATTTTGGAGAATTGGACCTGCTTCCACAGATTGATCTTTGTAAAGGCGGAGTGTAGGTCGCCGCGGTTCATGAGTTCGAGATTCGCGGGCTGGGAATTGCGAATGCGAGGTACGGGCAACACATAGTCGTAGACGGCCTAGATATTCCCAACAACACGCCGGCGTCAGCGACTTTTTCCCACCCATGCTGTGGGCTTGGACGACCATTGACGGGGTTTTCTCACCTTGAGCTGGGTTATGGCTTCGGCCGAGACAGAGTCGAGGGTGAGCAGGACGGCCAGCTTCTTGGTGGACCGAGCATCGCGCAGCGAGTGAGCCAGGACGAGAGCTCCTAAAGCTTGGAGTTAGCGGATCCATTGGAGTAGACAGGAGCAGCAATCGAGGGGCGGACCTGGGAGATACGAGTCGCTCAGAAGAAGCTATAGCAGAGACACACGCGTCAGTAACCTTCGGAAGCTCCTGCGGTGTCCATAGTGAAGGTGCGAGTCTGGGAAACGCACCGTCGCGTAGACCTGCTCCCCACCCGCCATTGCGGCCTTTGGGGGAGGATGGGATGGGGAGCCGCGCTACGGGCGAGACAGGGACTGCTGGCGTCGCATGGGGAGCGAGCGACCTGTCACGGGGAATCAAGGGAGGTCCAGGCGGATTCGGCCTACGGGCGTGGTGGAGAGGCTTGGACGGCTAGGTGATGGTCGAGGGAAAACGAAGCAGCCTGGGAGTGCGAGAGAAAGAGAATCGACGCAAACATGGTGGCCGCGAATTGGGCAAGTGCGTGCGTCCCGTCTCTCTCGTTCTCTCGTGGCGGGCGGGCGGGAGGGACACGCGCCGAGTCCGTTCTAGCCTTCTAGGTCCAGCCAGGTAGGCAAGAGGTACTTTCTAGAGGTAAGGGGTCGCTCCTGCCACCAGCAACACTATCAGTACCTGTACCTACGAATTGCCAGGTACCTCAGTGCTATGTACAGTCAGGTATGCTGCAGCCAAAAAGACATGCACTGCAGCACGGTGATGTGATGGGCCAGCATCGCTGCTGCATGCAGCCCATGCATATATCCACTGGTTCACAGCGTTCGTCAAGACAAGGTCGTGGTAGGATTAACCGTAGTGAAGGGTGTTTAGCATTGATGGGCCTCCCCAACACCATCGTCTCTGGCCCAATCCAATACTGGCCGGTTTGTCCGCGAGACGACGCCCATCTTGCGAGATGGAGGAAGCAGTGTCACCAAGTTACCGATATACTTAAGTAGTATTTGTAGTAGTACCTTGACTCAGGTATGTTAGCCACGTTGTCACAAAAACTCCACTTCAATGCAAGGTACGCTGACAGTCGGGAGTTGTGCTCACCGGAGGAATGTATCTACCTTCGGTACTAACCTATCTAGTAGCTTGCAACGTGTTGCTCTCCGCACCCAAGTAGTAGGTAATACTTAGTAGATGGGCACCCCGCATCCCCCGCACCTCCTTTCATCATCGTTCAAGCCACATGACCATCCAGGGAAGATCCCATCGTCCCTCCTCCGACGACCGGCCGCACATCCCCATCCCCAGTGAAGGGCCCGTGAGTGGTTCAAGTGGTCCATCAGGGGGGAAGTGGGTGGCCGGTCATACGACACTCCCGTGCAGGGTAGAGAGGGGCGGGGGGCGGGTCGATTGTACGGATGGAAAGACTTGTTGGGCATTACACAGGGGACTGATGAAGGCGACACGGGAATCCTTCAGGTACATAGGTAGGTACCGCGCAATCATGATGATGTTACTCAGGGAGGTCTTGGAATCACCGGCCGTTGACATGGTAATGCGGTGTAACTCGAAGTCATGCTATGCCACCCGTATATGCTGTCCAATGCTATGGCCAGCGCCCCAATCCATCGTCGCCACCATTGTCCGGAATCCTTTTTGGTCTTTTACGTGTACCTACAATACTATGGGCGAAAAAAAAAGTAAAAAAAAAAAAAAAAAGAAGTCGAAATAAGAACGTTTATAGATAATAGGTCTCACCTTGGACCACCCTCCTACAGATCCTTCTTGACGGCGTGCTCAGGCTTGTGCGTCGTCTCGTAGTCAATGTGGACGTACGCCCGCTCAATGTCCGGCAGACTCTCGAGCTTGAACTGTAGCGCCTCGGCCACGTCGTGGGTGTCCATGAGGGTGCCGTCCGGGTCCATGACAATGTCGACCTCGGCGATGAGCCGAGGGCCCGAGTGGTAGACGCGCACGGTGTCGATGCCCTGGATGGCGTCCGAGTGCGTCAGGCAGACGTAGGTGATGAGCTGCTGGGTGTCCACCGACGACGCCACCCCGACCAGCAGCAGGAACTCGCCGAACGCCGTGCGCAGCCAGATGCCCGAGATGAGCACCGACAGCAGGATCGCGCCCATGGCGTCGATCCACCACCGCAGCTTGGACCCGCCCACCGACGTCAGGATGCCGAAGCCGTTGACCAGCAGGTCGTTGCGGTGGTCCTGCCACAGGATGTTGACCTGGCTGTACCGGTCCTTGATGGCCCAGCAGTAGAGGAAGAGCGAGAGCTTGGTGCTGAAGGCGATGCACACGGCGATGACGGACGGCAGGTAGAACTCCTTGACCACGTCCGACTTGGCCAGCTCTTGCGCGGCAAAGGCGATGATGATGAAGGACACGGCGGTCATGAGGAAGCAGAAGACGATGTTGCCCACCGTCTCGAGCCGCGCCTTGCCCGCGGGGAAGCGGCGGGCGTCGACGCGCGCGATGGCGCGGTTGGAGAAGATGAGGGTCAGGTTGCTGAGCGGGTCAAAGACGGCGTCGGCCATGGTGGTGAAGAGCGAGAGCGACCCGGACGAGATGGCGGCGTAGAGCTGGAGGGCGGACAGGACAATGTTGGCGGCCAGGGACCCGTAGACGGCGATGCGGAACTTGAGCTGGTCGTCGCCGGCCTCCTGGCGGGCCTCGGCGCGGTGCTGCTCGACCGACTTGAGCATGCGCTCGATGACGGAGTTCTGGTTCTCGTAGAAGCCCTGCAGCTTGCGGGACGTGTTGCTGCGGCGCACGAGCGACGGGGCGCAGCCGCCGGTGCGGGCGGCGTCCCTCTTGCGGGACGTGTTGGCCTTGATCTGGGCAATGTCCGACTCGGTCTTGTAGGCGAACGACAGGCCGTACGGGTCATTCTCGAGGTTCACGTGGGGGAAGCGGGAGTTGCGGCCGGCCGTGACCTGGCTCTCAACGTCTGTGGCGGTGGGGTGGGAGTGACGGGCCACGGTGTCGCCGCCGTCCTTGGGGGCGGCGACGGGCTCGACGGCGGTGCTGCGGGAGACATGGCGGTTGGAATGGCGCGAGGTGCTGCGGCCGCGGTCGTGCTGGATGTTGTAGACGGAAGGGTGGTGGGTGATGGTGTTGCTCATGTCTGGCGTCATGGTGGCGGGAGGGAGGGGGGAGAGGAGAGAGAGACCTTGCCCTTCCTGATTCCTTTCAATTACAGAGTGGCGCGCCGACGGTGAGAGCAGAGCCTGAGAGCAGAGCCTAGAGGAGTGGGAAGATGGCTCGGGGCCGTTGGGCGCGGTGACCCCGGGAGCGATGACGATGAGGGGAGATCTGGCGGTGAGGGAGGTGGACGACGACGACGGCGACGACGACGACGGCGACGACGACGACGGCGACGACCACGGGTTGCGACTGTTGCCAGTCGGTGGGTGGGTAAGTATAGTAGTAGGTAATGAGCTGAGAATGTCGGGTTGCCGGTGAGGAGCAGCACTGTCCGCGCAGACAATGAGAATTGGACAAACCTAATCTAACAATTAGATGGGGGTTATCAATCAAATCAATCTGCTCAAAGTCGGTCAGTCAACGCCGTCGGTCGCCCGAGTTGGACAAGCCCAGCCGGTTTCATCGCTAACATGCTTTCGCTCTGGTGGCCGTCGAAGCTTGCCACGGGGGGCCTTTTGTCGATGACCATCTCGCCCTAACATAGCTTGGTGGCCAGTGTCGCGCGTCAATGCTAAGCCAGGAGGGGCGAGTACAAGGCAGAGTCGGCCGAAACTCGGAAATAGGAAACGTGGACGGATTTCCATCAAGGTACTAACGTTAGTATCCATCTGCATGTTAATTATTACCTACGTCTTTCCCCGCCAAAGAAAGGACTGCGACGGAGTGACGTTGGTTTGCTAAATACCTAGGCCGAGAAAGGCACCACCTCTCTTTTATACCTACCTTAGGTACTGTACATACGTGTACTGTAGTACCTGACTTGGTGGACCAATGTCCAGTTTGCCCAGAACCCGACTCTGCTACTTATTACTACGATAGGCATCTCGGGCGTCGCCGGAACACTCGAGAACGGGTCTGGCCTCTCCACAGCTACCGATTGGCTCCCCATCTATCGTCGATTGCAGGTCTCCAGATGAATGTGGATAGAGGTACCCAGCGCAGAAACACTAGAGCCCATTCTGGGATCCGTGTATCTCAAGTTGCAGTTGCAATCCGTCCCGTGTTTTGAGGGACGTCGTCTGCCGGGCGGCCGGATGCTCGGTAGAGCGGTAGCATCGGCAGTTACACGTACCTTGGCTGCTGTAACGTGGACGGGAATACGACGTCGGTGTCCTTTTAGATCCCTCAACTGTAGAGACGTGCAGTCCCGGCCCATGCCAGAGGTTAATCATGTGAGAACCATGTTTAAGAAACGCCATATAAATTTCCTCTCGTCTTGGAGATCTTCTGCACTAGTATCCAACAAATGAATCGGCCCGCTCCTATGTACAATTATAGTCTCCAAAAACCAGGTAATAGTCTCCAAACACTCTCAGAGTTTCGCCTCGACCGGCGCCTCACCCCCGCTACCGCTCCTCTTCAAGATATACTCCACCAGATCATTCATAAACTCATCCTTGCAAAGATCCGCATGCAGCTGGTGGTACGCCCCCTCGTAGCTCTTGCTAAACTTGTCCTCCACGCTGGTCTGCTGCTCCACCCACCTCATAGCCGCATCATAGCTGCACGCCTTGTCCTCGGAGCCATGCGCCAGGAAGATGCTCCGCACGTGCTTCCCTACTTTGACCGTGCCGCTGGCCAGCGCGGCCGTGCGGTCGAGCAGTGAGGATAAGCCCTCGAGCGTGCCCGTGTTGTGGCATAGCGGGTCGTCCTTGACGGATTGCACGACCGCGGGGTCGCGGCTGAGGTACTCCTCCGGGATGACATTCTTCATCTGCTGCCGTGGAAGCAGACGGCCGACCAGCCGTCCCAGCACGACCTTGATGCTGCTCGGCTCCGAGTCCGGGCTGAACCCGATGAACGGACACTCAAGGATCCAGCCGCGCACCTGGCTCACGAGATCCTGATACGCCTCGTCGCCCATCAACGTGCACACCTCGCCGCCGCCCATGGAGTGGCCCATGACGAAGAGCGGCGCGTCGCCGGGCCCAAGCTTGTCCTTGACGAAAGCCGCGACATCGGCGACGACCTGCGTCGTCGGGCCCGTCAGTCCCCAATCCGACGGCTTGCTGGCGCTGCGCCCCCAGCCGCGCTGGTCCCAGCCGAAGACTTGGATGCCCCGGGAGGCGAGGCGGGAGAAGAAGTCATTGTAGCGGTTGATGTGTTCGCTGTAGCCGTGGACGAAGACGAGCTTGGCCTTGATGGGGCCGGTGGGCTGGGGGGATGTCAGTGGTGCCACTGGTGGGATGGAGTTGCCGGGGAAAGGGGGACGAGGGGTTGCAGGTACGGACCGTCCATGTTTTGGCATACAGCTTGACGCCGTCAATCTCGAACTGGCTCTCAGTCTCGGTGGACATGATGACGACGCGGTTGGTTGTGCGGTCGAGGTATCCGAGGTTGACGAGGGCGGAAGCCTGCGCGTCTGCCACTTGCTCGTGCTCAGATAGATGGCTGACGCCGGGTGGGTTAAAAACGCGTTATTGATAATAACAGTAGTACAGGGCTACGATGACCAAAGGCGTGTTGTTGATGATTGATGGGATTGAGAAGATGAAGCACAGCAAGTACAGAGGTAAGTAAGTAGTGAGTGCAAGTCTTGGGTCTGGATCGGTGTCGCCGTTACATTCCTCAGCGGATGACATGTGACACGCAGTTGTGCAGGTCCGCGCGCCAGGATTCACCAAGTGCAGTGGTACGTGCATGCACCAGTGCAACACCGAGGAGGTTTGACTGAATAAACTAACTAACATCTTGTACTGACTTTTAAAAAGGGGTCTCCAGATAGTACGTAATAACCATCTTCAACTCTTGCCCACGGTATCCCGACGATATCGGTATTCCACCGGTAGTAGTAATTACCAGATACTTATACAAGGATGAACTTATGTACCTGCAAGAGCCGTGCTTCTCATCCGACGCTTCCCCCATCCCCCCATCTCCTAACCCGACAACTGCGACCTGCGTCCGCTTCTATCTTTTGATGTGTAGGGGAAATGGAAATCTACTTCTCGTGCCCATGGTTAGAGTGGAGTGCTTGCTCCCTGGGTCTCTGTAAATTACATCCAATATGTATGTATGGCCGCCAAGCTGCGCGAGGCCTGGTGGTACAAAAATAACCGGCCGACATCGTCGTCCTTCTCGGAACGAACTCGGCTCGGGGCTCTATAGACAACTCCCATAATGTAGTAATTGGTTGGGCGCCTTGGCGACTAAGTGATAGTCCCCTGTTACTCATCACCGCTTGGGCTCCTCCTTCGATTCGTCCTTGCCACTCTCAGCGTCCTCTTCGGCATCTTGCTCCTCCGACTCACGGAGCTCCGCCTCACGGAGCTCGGCCTCTTGTTGCAGTTCTTCAGCCTCCGTGATGCGGGCGAGGTTCGCGGTGCTCCTTTGCTGATCGGGGATATCGCCACCGCTCATCTGCCACTCCATGAGCTTGCTGAACGCACTCTCAGGATCCGCGGCCAGCTGGGTATAGCTTCCGATCTCCGCCACCTTGCCCTCGCTATTGATCACAATGATCTGATCGGACCTCTTGATCGTCGACAGTCGATGGGCGATGGAAATGGTGGTGTTACGGCTACGCAGGAGCTTAGCGAGAGCTCCGTTGACCAGCGTCTCCGATTCCGCATCCAGGGCCGACGTAGCCTCGTCCAGGATCAAGATGTCCGGATCCTTGAGAAGGGCCCGGGCAATGGCGATGCGCTGCTTCTGACCACCAGAGAGCTGTGATCCTCTAGCACCGACCTGCGTCTCCAGGCCATCAGGCAGGTCGGCAATGAAGTTGCAGTTCGCTTTCCTGGCCGCAGCGAGGATCTGGCCGCGCGTCGCCTCCGGTTTGCCGTAGGCGATGTTCTCGGCAATGGTGCCCGAGAAGAGCACCGGCTCTTGCGACACCATGCCGATACGTCTCCTCAGGGACTTGACATTCATGGTGGAGATGTCCACCCCGTTGATGCTGATCGTCCCCGAGGTTGGGTTGTAGAATCGTAGGAGAAGCGAGGCAACGGTTGACTTGCCGCCGCCAGACGGCCCGACGACACAGACATTGCTGCCAGAGGGAATCTCGAAGTTGAGACCATTGAAAATATTCACGGCCGGCCGCGTCGGATACGCAAACGAGACGTCGGAGAACTTGATTGGGCCCTGAGCAGATTTTACGGGGATGCCAGTTGTCTGGTGGATGCCGGGTTTGCGGTCCTGCAGCTCAAAGAGTCGACTGGCCGCACCAACACCTTTCATGAGCTCAGAGTAGAATCCGGATAGACCAAAGAGACTAGATCCCGCAAAGGCAGTGTACATCATGAAGGATGTCAGGTCTCCCAGAGACATGCTGCCGTTCCGGACGAAGCTACCACCCACGATCAGCATGGACAGGATGGTCATATTTCCTGCCCAGCCTGTACTGGCAAAGAACGTGGCGGCGACCAAGGACTCCTTGCGGCCGAGAGCAAAGATCTTTCGGATCTGCTGGTTGTACCGTCCAACTTCCTGAACTTCGCCCACAAAAGCCTGGCTGGTCTTGATGTTGCCGAGACGTTCTTCCGCAATCTTGGTGAGAGTTCCGAGGTTCTTCTGGATAGACCTGCTGATATTTCGGATAGCTCGTCCGTAGAAGAAGGCACCGATGGCGATCGGCGGGAACATCAAGAGCAGCAAGCCAGTGAGTTGGGGGCTCGTCCAGATCATGATGGCAAAGCCCGCACCGCCACTGAAGAGCGCTCGCAGACCGTCGCTGAGATTCTGGGTGACCGACTTGCCCACGATGACAGTGTCTGAGCTAAGGCGCGAGATCAGATCGCCCACACGATTGGCGTCAAAGAATTCAGCGTCTTGCACATATGTCCGCCTGTAGAGCTGGGATCGCAGCCTGGCGACAACGCGTTCTCCCACGATGCGCAGCAGGACCACTCTCCCGAAGTTGGCCATTGCACCCAGGGTGAGAACGGTTCCGAGGCCAAAGAAGAATTGCTTGAGGGTAAATCCGAAGAGCCGAATGTCCTCCACGTCGGTCTTGGTCGAAATGTCCAGAATGCGCCCAACGGAGAAGGGAATAGACATGGTGACGCTAGACGAGATCACCAGGAAGACGAAGGCAAGGCCGAGCCACCGGATCTCCGGCTTCGCGACCTTGATGAGTCTCAAGATCTCCCCCATACCTGCCTTCCCCTGCCCCTTGCCCTCTTTGGACAGCTTCGCGCTGAGATTGACCTGCGCCGCCTTGGCGGCCCTGTCGCTCTTTTGAAACTCTAGGTCATTTTGCGGTCGCTCTCCAGGCTCTTCTTCGGTGGTGGGGGCCTTCGACGGCTCCTCTTTCGTCTTGCTTTTGACCTGCTCCTGCAGACGGGGAGCGATGGAGAAGCAGCGCGACGCTGTGGACAATGGCCCTGACCGAGGCAGGAAAGGAGCCGGGATCGGGTTGGCGTGAATGCTAGCTCGGAAGCCTGCGAAGGAGAAGGTAGGGAGCGGCGAATGTGGTTTCGACGGCGCATGAAATAGTCGTACGGATGGCGAGCTAGAGCCAGGTCTGCTGAAAGACGGCACCTTCCACGATGGTGAAGCGGCTCGCGTGGACGCGGGATAGCTGTCCGCAACTCGGGGGAGCAGCGCTCTCCGCACTGCCCCCGACATCATGGCGATCTTGTACGGCTGACGAGCGATTCAGCTGCACATGGTCGGTCGACCGTGAATTCTCGAGCGGCACGGGACGAAGACGATGTGATGGAAATCGGCGGGTTGCGGCGGTTGTGTCAATGCGAGGTTGTGCGGGATGCCGTCATCGCCAGCGGCATTTCCTGGTCTTGAAGAACCTGGGCCCAGTGGAAGTCGGGAACGGCGCGGATGCGATGGGACGGATGGGATGCGACCGGGCGCCAAAAATTTGAGTGGAGCTTTCCCGTAGAACACCTCGGTGACGGTCGGAACTTCCTTCTCACAGGCGTGTATCCACCCCCTACTGGCGGCTTACCTACTCAAAGTGAGTGGACAAAAGTCTGGCCTCACTACCCGGTGCGACGGAACAGGCTGGTGTAGGTAGAATTTTTGTCGCCTTGTCTGTGCTGCTCGGCAATTTCACCAGAAAGCATGTACGAGTACACGTCTCCTTCCTTGGGAGCATTGTCCCGTATGCGAGCAGTAGTATCGTTGCTTTACACTTCTGATGCATAAGTAAGTACAGGATAGTGCGTGCCTTGTGCTGCCAGTTTATCGAACCTCTCGAGGTCATCTTCACCACTTCTACCACGGACTGCTCCTAACACTCGGGCTACTGCTAGCATCTCATGTTGCACGTAGATACTACCTACAACGAAGCGAGATCGTATGCCAAGCTGAAGAATTACATATACAGTTGTCCATCAAGACATACGTACGTACACCCAGTCCCAAAGCACCAACTGAAGTAAAGCCCCATCGAATACCCTCACGCGATACAATACACATCTGACCCTCGTGCCGGAACCCCCCTACCAGCTCAGTTGGACCACGCAAGGATCTCTGGCCCACTCCTTCTATGTCGACCCTTCGTTGAGCATGGCGGCCACATCTGCATCTATCCCGTCGTCGCCGCCCAGGTCGGGAAAGTCGCCACTATCATCCACCCGCCGCCTCTTGTTCGACCCGTTGGAAGTTACTGGTAGCGACTGGTAAGAAGACGCCAGATTAGACAGCATCTCGATACCCGTAGCTCCCGGTTTCTCATCAGGGGGAGCCTCCCGAGTCTCGGCAGACGGCTCAGTCTCCCCAGGAGGCGTCAACGCCTCCATCGGGGGAGGCGTGAACGCCTCCACCGCAGGTGGTGTCAATGCTTCCATCTCGGGCCTATCGGGTTCTGCCGGTGGGCTAACCGATCCTCCTTCGGCAGGAGAGGCTTGATTCTCGGAAGATCCCAAAGCTTGCATGATGCCCATCTCCACCTGTTGCTTCTTCTCCTCAATCTCACCCTTCCTCGTTGATAGTTTCGACAAGGTCTGTCTGTCGGTCTCCAGCGCCGCTCGGTTTGACTCCAAGAGTTTCTCCAGCCCAGAGACCAGCCCCGCTCTGGCCTTCACGCAGTCGGCGACAGCACTCTCAGCGTTTGCTAGCGTCTTCAAAAGACCATTGAGACGAGCAGCATACACTGGGGCCGAAGGCACTGGCGATGATGTGTCGGTTTGCTTCTCATATTCTTGGTCCGCTGACGACACGGTGGCCTTCAAAGGAATACTAAGCTTCGTGACGGTCTGATGCGCCGATACCAGCGGGGCAAATTCGGAGGGCACGCTGGACGATCCGAAGGGAGAGCCCCCGAACCCTGGCTTCGCTGTTCCCCTAGCCTTGTCAAGTTCTGCGGAGAAATGTTAGCTGTATGATCTGGCGAGCCGCTGGCAGACAGCCTTACCATCAAGTCGAGACTCAATAGCACTTTGGATGGGAGCTTCGAATATCGTCCTATCCTTCCAAACTTCAACGACGCGTCTCAGCTTCGCCTGAATTTCAGTCGGTGCGCCCTTGTAGGCAATTGCTGTCGCTTCTGCCACCACCGGAGAGAAGGCAATAATAAAGTCTTCCTTATGGCGAATGCGAGACTGTTGCGCGACCTCTGTTATGAATCCCGTTAGCCTGGATCAAGGATAAAGAAATGACTGGCATCCCTTTGGAACGTACCGTTGGCCAGATAGACAAGGCTTAAGCGTCTGGAAGCAGATGAATCCTTCAGTCGTTGCATCCACAACTGGACTGTGCGGTCGGCATGTCTCCTGTAGCCCTTTGTCAGTATCTTCTCCAGGGACTCTGTCTAACGGCATAGAAACCATCATCAACCTACCTGTGAAACATAATCCATTGGGCGGCGGTAGCAATGCTGTCATGACTCTCGTTGAGAGCAGAGAGCCTCGCGAGAACAGCATCGTCGTTGTAAGCCATCCTGCTTGGCGGATCACGGTTGGCTCAACGGGAGAAGCTGCACGTGTACCGAAGGAAGGCCGAATATTCCGTGGCGCTTGGGGGCGGCGTTGGGCGTCTACAAGGTGATTTAAATCTGAGGGCAGCTCCAGAGAAGCTTCTACAGCACGGCAGCTAAGATACAGAGAGCCGCAAGATAGCTGTAGGTGGAGAGAACCGTATCTCGCAGCAGCCAGCTGCCGGCGCTCAAGCTAACCCTTCAAACGAGTCGTATAGTGTTACAATCGCGAAGGTCCGGGATGCCGTCGAGTAGCGATTGAAGGCGGCGCGATGAATGAGGTCTGAGAAGCTCAAGGGCCGAGCAACAAGTGATAAACATTCGAATGTAGCAATCACCGGATATACGCATATTTCAAGCTGTCCTGACAGATTTATGCAATATTTGACGGAGAAGTGGGTCCGTGTCACCATGCGCCTCGTGGGTCACCGCCCGGCAGATTCCACCTCAGCAGCAATGACAGCGACGCCAACCCCGTTTACCTCGAGGCTATAGCGGTTGCGACTGACATATGTACGTGGCTTGCTGTCTGGATCGACCTGACAACACTCAAGGAACCTGAATCGCTGCACCGTCAACTCTGTTTCGTCGTTACTCGCCTCTCAGCCTTTGCATACCGTCGAGCCCCTATCGAGATGGCGGACAGATTCCCATCTCTCGACGACTTCGACTCGGGAGGTACGTTGCCACATGAGCCCTTACTGATACATCCTATCTAACATCAATATGTCAAGCTCAAACCGATATCAAGGATCCCTCTGCGGAGCCCTCGGCCGATGACTTTCTTGCCCGCGAGAAGGCCCTCCTCGGCGACGACGCCAATCAGTTTGCGACCGCGCAAGATGCATCAGCCCTCGAGGAGCCCAGCGGAGACCTCTTAGCAGGTGCAGAGCAGCCGCAGTCGACGTTTGATTCTCAGTTCCCTGATCTCGCCAGCCCATCTGCTGTGAGTCGCCCTCTCTGAATGCAGAGCGCCATCTATCCGGAAACTGACCTTGGCGTTATAGGGCGCTGGCGGCATGATTTCCGGAGGCAACACTGCTGTGACTGGCCCTTCTGTCAGCTACAACTCCGGATACCAGGCGTATGCCCAGGATGAGGAAGAGCCCGAGGTCATCAAGCAGTGGCGCGAGCGCCGCGATGCGCAGATCGAGAAGCGCGCCGAGCAGCTCGCCGCTCAACGGGCAGAGACCATCAAGGAGGCGCAGGCCAACATCGACGACTTCTACAATAACTATAACGCTAAGAAGGATAAGGAAATTGAGAAGACGCGCAAGGAGGCCGAGCAGTTCCTCGCCAACATGGACGACACCGTATCTGGCGGCACCAGCTGGGACCGCATTGCCAAGCTCGTGGATATCAGCGGAAAGGGCGCCAAAGGCGGTGCTTCTGGCTCTGGCAAGGAACGGTTCCGCGAGATGTTGATGAACCTACGGAAGGACGAGAAGGCACCGGGCGCCACGGGGTACTAGGACACTCCTGTCCCGACCGGTGACGATGACCTCTTGGGCGGTGAGGCGGCCCCGGAAGAGGTACCCAACACAGACATGACAAACGCTGAGGTCCCAGTCGATATCACTAGTGAGCAGTGAAGGGCCCATGCACGGCGCTCGCACAAAGCAAATGACACCTGGGGCGATGTAATCTAGAGACACGGAGTAAAGGGTGGCTACGTAATGAACGTTCACGGCGGTGCGACAAAAGAGAGTCAGATATTGAAAGAGTGCTACAGACGTCGGGTAGAGCTGTGAAGACTCGATTGTGACCTATCTATCAACCCCTCCTATTCACACACATCCCTCCCTCCCGTGGTCACTATTCGGCATCGATGGCGGGCTCGGTCCAGAGCTCCCAGCTTAGGAAGAGCTGCCGAACCAGTGGTTGTAGCCCATGACCTTGCGGCCACTAGCGTAAAGGGTAGCTACAATCGTGTGTCAGAACAAGTTTCGCAGTCTGAATGCCTCCCACTAACCTCCGAAAGATCCCCAGAGCAGGACAAGGTAAGGCGTCAGGAGATAGCGGCTGCGCGGGTTCTGTCGTATCGTTAGTCAGAGGATCATCGGCGGGCCAAGGGTATTTCGTCGGTCGTACGATCATCCAGAGGCGGGTGTGGACCTTGTACGCCTGCTGGTAGAAGCGCTGGTAATAAGGCACCTTGTTTTTGGCGTTGATCATGCTGTGGACGAAGTTAGCGACCTTGAAGCAATTCTCGCAACGGGATCTTCGACGGGGGCCATTGGCGCTGCGACAGAGCAGTGTCGGCTCTGCAATTGGCGTCGTCTGGGTGGGATGGCTTACCCCATCTTGACGGTTTGTAGAAGTGTCGTGCCGGAGGCGTGGGTGGTTGAGATTCGTAGTGTCGAGGTTCGCAGTTGCCCGGGTTGAGGTTCGGCTTCGGGAGTGAGGCCATAATGTAACCGGGTTCCAGGTTGTGACTGGCCAGTTTTGTCACGTGATCGTGCGCTACCAGAGCTGCTACTTTTCACTGCCTTTAGGTACCGGTACTCACACGAAAGCGCACCACTCGTGGACTTCCTTGTACTAGGTACGTTGGCTTCACAACTTGCTCGCCCGTTCGCAGTTCACCCAGCCGGGTCCGACGCCCGAATTGCATAGAACTGTCACTTTTATGCTCCTACTGGACCATTGTTCTAGTGACGCTCTCGAGGCTTCCGCCTGACCTATGTGGAGTGTCTCTTTGCCAGTTCTACTACTACAGTACCAGGCACCGGCATGGGTGATGACTCAGCCGACAACCTTCCCGATCCACCTACCTTACGGGGCACTCACGGCAAGTTCAAGGCGCGCATCTACCTCTGGCCAAAAAAAAGTTCAACAAATGCTTCACGCAACCCAACCGACCTATAACAACGACACCTCACCACCTCGATGAAGGGGTTGGCGCTCCCATCTGGCTCAATTCTATGACGCGAGCCAAATGGTGACTGGTTCGCGAGGAAGTCGGGGATGCAGACGAACCTACAGCGCATCCGAGGAAACAATATCACGACGGTTACCAACAGCTCATTAAGAATCCCACCTCGGAGAGCGACTCTCACCTGTGCTCGTCGTCAAGCTCAACCTTCCCCTGCCTTAGTGTACCCACCTCCCGCCACCGACAGCTCTACACCTCGCAATGCCTCACGTTGTACTTTGGCTTGCTCCCGGTCCCAACGATGGCCCTTGAAGCACGACCTGAACTCTTGGAGTACTAGGTTGGGCCCGGTTGGAAAGGGTAGACTAGGGCAGGATGGGCCACGGCGCTGCTTCTCCTCCACGAATACCTGCCGCAAACGCGAACGAAACGAGGCAAAAGCCGCCGCTTCACTCCGGAAAATCGAAGCCGAGCTGGTACCTGATGATCCCGCATCTTGGAAACGTCTTTTTGCCCATATGCGACTCAAGCATGGCGAAGATGGAACCTGGGCGTGCTTCGAACTCTTGAGAGGGTTGCACCGACTTCACCTTATACTTCGGGAGAGTAGCAGCAAGTTGCGCGAAGAGATTGTCGACGCTGCGTCAGTCGTGGACAAAAGAGTGGATACACTGCGTGAAGTCGTCGTCCGACTCCGAAGCTTTTCTCAAACCTGGCCCAACTTCCATGTCAATCTTCTTCACTCGTTGCTTCGGCGGGAAGATTACGACCGGGCATTGGAGTGGCATACCGTCCTGTCAAGGCAGTCTCCCTTGGGACCTGAAGCACTGGGCGGCCTCTTCTCCAGGTTCATTACTGATCCAAAGCCGGAGATGCAAGACGCTTTGACGTCCATTTACGATGCCAGCAACGTCCGCAGACTCTATGATATCATCATTCCGGTTCTGTACAACTCGGGGAACTCTCGGCTTGCCCGCGAATGGAGGAAAAAGCTGATTGAATTCGGTGATCACCCCTCTTCAGTGAGATCGATCCCATTCCTGGACTTCCTTTCTCGGTATTACCCACGTACCAGACTCACGCCTCAAGAGGTCGCCCTGGTTGACCCTGGCATGGGTGCAGAGGGCCAGTATGAGCCCGAGGACGGGCCTGGTATGCAGCACAATACAAAGAAGGGGATCTACAGCGACCGCTTCCTTGCCAAGTGGTTCGCGAGTACCTGGCTGTCTGTGGAATTCGTCCTCAACTTTGTCCACCGAATGGGTCTTGAAATGGTTGGACCTCTATCACTGCAGGCTCTAGCCCTTCGAGAACCTGACGCTGAAGCTGTCGCGGCTCGAATATCCCACCTGGACAAGCTCGACATTCGCGTTGCGCCACAGACCTATTGCAAGGCGCTGGTGTTTTTTGCTCGGAGCGGTGAAGACGAGCTGCTGAACCTCCTCCTGCAAACCGACATCCACCCTGACGAGTTCGACAACCCGAAAACTCGCCATAGGATTCTGGCCGCCGCGATTGAGCGAAAAGACTCACAACGAGAGGCGCTTCTTGAGGGAGTTGAATGGGCCGTGCGAAGCCAGGAGGCGCCCGATTATCTGAATGATCTGCTACGGAGCATGCTCAAAAGGGGGCTGGGGAAAGCGAAGCTTGTCATCGACCGCATGGCAGCTTTGAAGGTCAAAATCTCCCAAAAGAACGCGGATATCTTGCTAGACCACGCCTTCCAGGGCGTCGGGAAGCACCCAACCCGATGGAAGCGCAAGGTGCCGCCGGGGGATCCAGATGCCCAGCTTGACAGGGCAATCTATATCACCCGCCGGATCTCCTCCCATGGGGTCGCCATCCCTGTTCAATACTGGTCGAATCTTATCTACAGTCTTGGCCGCTTGGGACGTTTTGAAGAGTTGTTACAACTGAGTATCGAGTTTGTTCGGCTTTATAAGCCCACAATTCACGGGTTGATCCCAGTCCACCGCCAGGACGCGCCGGAAATTACCTCGACATCTGTCGACCCTCTGAGAGCTGAGATGCCAAGAGGTCGTGCCGACCAGGAAACCTCGCCGAAACGGAGGAGAAAGTCGGAGTACGAAGAGCTCAAGGATGCCCACCACATACCATCAGATCTGTCATTTACACACCGTCACCACCCTGTTCAACTAGTATTCGACCGAATTCTCCAGCAGAATATCCTCAGGTGGGGCTTCGATCAGACTCTACTCAAGGAACCAGCGGTATCGGCTTCGATGGACCGGCCAGCAAATAGACTGGCCGACTTTGACATTGCGTGCGGTGTCAGGATCTTGGCCTCACTTCGCGACGAGGGGGTGCTGATTGACCGGCAAGTCCTCAGATCCAGAATCGCCAATAGGATTATCCTGGGAGAGGTGCCCAGTCGCAGGCATCAATTGAGGGACGACGGTGACGTGTCAACTGAGCACGTTAAGCGTCTTGTGGACGCAGCTTGGGGCTCTGAGGTGCTCCCAAGCCTGCCCGAGTTTAACAAGGTCGTTGAGAAGCAGAGGCCGGGCGTTTGGGAAGAATACCCTCTGTTATTTCAGAATACGTACAGGGACAGAGACCGCAGTGGATCTGAACTAGAATTCTCTACGATCCCATTCATATAATAATAATATCTATGAAACATGACAACTTGAAGACTCCCTAACTCCGGTTTGCTCCGCTAGCTCTCCCTGCTTGATAATACACCATTTTAATACATGCGTGGATAAACGTCGCCGAAGATCGGGTTACCCTTCGTACTAGTAGGTTATCGCTTCTTGGGTTTCACCAGTAGAAGGATAAACATCCCCGCAACAACGAGGAATAGGAGAAGTATAATCTTCCTTTTGGTCGTCCTCCGCTGGTACCCCGAAGCGACCTTGATCTCCTTCTCGGCAGCCTTGACATCCGTATGCATGCGTTCGACGTTGTAGTCTATCCTGTCCAGCATGGTCCCCTGATCGATGACCATGGTCTGCAGGTCCCGGAACAGATCTGACAGCTCGATGATGCCTTGGGCAATCTCCTCAATCTCCCGCTCTCGCTGCGCAATGACTGCGTCGTTGGAATGCATCATCTTTTGCGCTTGTAGAGTCGACTGCGAGAACGAACGGTCTGCGTCGGATTCCTGCATGGACGGGTCCAGGTAGGACCCCGGCTGTGGGGTTGAGGAGCGCTCACCAGGAGACAGAGGGCCCAGTCCACCCATACCGCGGAGTTCTGGGACACGCGTTAGCTGACGACGAGAGGCGATTCGAATTCGAAAGACTCACTCTTGAGGTAGGCACTCTGCTTTTTCCTGAAGTTGGCGCTGGCATCCTGCACTCGTGTCGCCAATGATATCTGGAGGTTCTTCGCCATGGTCTCCTCCGCATTGCTGATAGTGCCAGTCTGCTTAGACTCGCGGACAAGCTGCTCGATGCGCTGGAGGCATCCATGGCATTGATGGAAGCCCTTTGTAATCTCCTGCGTGAGCTTCTCTATCTTCCTCTCCTCGATCCTCTTGGCGTCGTCGTCGTTGAAGCCGGGTAGGACATGTTTCTGGTGTAGCTTTTCGAGACTGTGGCCTTTGGTCGTTATTTCCGTGAGAATCTCGGTGATCTCGGCGGACATGTCTGCCCAGCGGGGAGGCAGGAGGTCCATCTCTATCACGGCGTCGCCATCGTCCTCGAATGCGCCGGCCGAGAGGAGCCCGCGGCGGTCCTCGGGCGCATAGTTGTCGGAATAGGGGGTGCTGCTGGCACCTGAAGCGCCGGTAGCGTATTTGTTCCTCGAGGTCGGATGGTGTGCGTAGGACTGCCGGTAGGAGATGTAGCTAAGTCAAGCCGTCAGCAGCTGTGATCTACGGGCATGACATGTCACGACGGAGAGACGGACAGGTTCGTGCGGTCGCGCCACATGGCGGACGCGGAGGAGACGGCCAAAGAGCCTCAGACTGACTATGGAGACAGCAGGAGCCCTGGAAAGAAGGAAATAAAGAGCAATGAAGTCGTTTGCGAGTCGTGCAGTATTGTGGTCGCAGATCGCATAATGTCGAAGCTGGCCGAGTCTGGGTTCGATGGCCCAGTCGTTGGCGCATTACGACACCCACGAGTACGTAGGTACCCCAAGGGTGCACAAGGAGGTAGCCCAGCTTACTACACACTGTAAAACTGCACTTCTAATCTCACGGGTGCCCGCTGTAGAAGCCCCTGAACACCTGGAAAAGGTGAGATATACACAGTGTAAGTGGGTCAGTCGCAACGCCGGACGTAGACTGTATACATCATCATACTACCCCTTCCGTCAAGGGGATGACAATCAGCCGCCTGCGTCGCCTTCCGCCCAGAAAGTCTCGGGTAGCTCCTGTTGGCGACCTGAAGGACCCCGCCAACCAACCTTGGATTCTCCTTTTGGTCAACCTCGTCTTGAATCCAACTCCACGATCCTCACGCACCTCCGTCGACGCACGCACAACTACCATAAACTCCTGTCGCTTCCCAGATCTCTACCATGGTCAGTTCCATCTGCTCCGACCCCTGTCAATCGTAGCAGCCAGTGCCGTCGCGCTGCAGCTCTCCGATATTCGCCCGGCTGAGGGGCTGCCTCCTGGCGTCTAGATGATAGTAACTAACGACCTCTTGCAGGCTGATTCTCTTACCGAAGAGCAGGTCTCCGAGTTCAAGGAGGCCTTCTCCCTCTTTGTAAGTTTGTTTCCACCCGGAGCTAACCCCAGCCTCGTCAGCTGTTCCGTTGCGACAGATGCTAAACGATTGGAACAGGACAAGGATGGTGATGGTGAGTATTGAGGCTCATTCCGAATTTCCCAACGCCCCATACCTCCTCCAAGGTCCGACACGATACACGATGGCATTCATTATCGAAGCTCCTCGGCCAGACGAACCCTTCCCCTGTCTACACATTCTCGCGGAACACAAGAAGCTATGCTTCGACGCAGATGATTGACTCGCGCGTCCAGGCCAGATCACCACCAAGGAGCTGGGCACCGTCATGCGGTCGCTGGGCCAGAACCCCTCCGAGTCCGAGCTGCAGGACATGATTAACGAGGTCGACGCGGACAACAACGGCACTATTGACTTCCCTGGTACGCCTTGCATGCTCCCACCCAGGAAAACCTAGGGTCCACGACTAACAGGCGTGCGCAGAGTTCCTCACCATGATGGCACGGAAAATGAAGGACACCGACTCTGAGGAGGAGATCCGGGAAGCGTTCAAGGTGCGCGACACACGTCCAAGGCCCCCCTCCCAGCTTAGGTGCTAATGGCGATCAGGTGTTCGACCGCGACAACAACGGATTCATCTCCGCCGCCGAGCTGCGTCACGTCATGACCTCTATCGGCGAGAAGCTCACCGACGACGAGGTCGACGAGATGATTCGGGAGGCTGACCAGGACGGCGATGGCCGGATTGACTGTACGGGATCCTTTCCTTTTTGCTTTGATTTTGAGCCGAAGCTAATACAACTATAGACAACGAGTTCGTCCAGCTTATGATGCAGAAATAAGAGTGGCTCGTGGGTCAAGTGTCTGCTGTCACGGGCCGCTGCGTGGCGGCCACCCAAGGGCCATGCCCACTCCCAATTCTGGTGCTCGTCATTTGACGTCGGCGTCTTAGGAGGGGGGAGGTGTTACTGTTTCCTTTCTTTCTTCGATATTAGCAATATTACGAGCGATGCGGGGTTATCCCAGGCGTAGGTACCGTACGACTAGTCAGAAGTTAGGAGGAAATAGTACGGACTTGGTGTTTGCTTGGGCTTCCATTTCCCAATGAACATGTCGGTCTGCTTGGTGTCTATGTATCTCCCGCCCAGTACTCCAGGAAGGAGTTTCCGGTCTTCTTGATCATTGGAAACAATGAAGTGTTCACCAGCCGCTGCCCACAATGTATGTGCTCTATGTACTTACCCACTTAGTACTAGTAGTGCCAGTAGTAGTAGCTACAAGATCGCACGTAGTACTACTTATATGAGCAGTCGAGGCCATTTCAACAGCAGTATTAGCGCCTTTCGTCACCGGCGCGTCCCCCCCTGTTAAACAATTTACGCAGCCCGTTCCGCCAGAATTCGGCTATCAAGCCCCTTATCTGACAACTACAGAGATTTTAGTCATTTGTAATAAAAAGTCCAACAATCAACACAGTAGCTACTACTTAGTAGTAATGCTTACTTACTACTATTACTATTACTAGTAGTAGGTACGCTCATCGGGCTGTTAAGAACAGGTAAGTATTAATGCTCATGCCGGGTGGATGTTCTTCCGGAGCGGCCAGGCCACCAACTGTCGCAGTGCCAGGGCCCAGAATGCAGACGGGCTGTGTGTACGGAGTACCTGCCGTACCTACCTGTCAACAGCACCGCTGGTGCATCGCAGCTTGGGGACTTGGCGCCTGAGCCCCACGTTGGAAATGTGTCCGCCTTCACTTCCGCAACACCACTATAGTCAGCGTCATATCGCCTCTTCCACCCCAACGACGGCCGCGAGCTCTGGAACAGCTCACAGTTTCCCCTAGGCGAAGACCTGTGTCGAGAAGTTCCACACCTCATCCTCGTCCGCAAAACGGAAAAACCCCGATCACCCGGCCGAGCTCGAGCAACTGACGCTTGCCCCTGGACGTCGTCCTGTCCGGCGACCTCATCCGTCGGACCGTCCGCCTAATCCCAGCAAGATGAGTTCCTGTATGGACGGCAACGAAATTCGAGATGAATCGTTTAGCTTGCTTACACTGGTTGTGTCGCAGTGAAACAGTTCATCCGCAACGTTCGTGCGGCCAAGACTATCGCAGACGAGAGGGCCGTCATCCAGAAGGAGAGTGCTGCTATCCGCGCCAGCTTTCGCGAGGAGACACACGATCACAATATCCGGTACGCCTCCTCCCGGGCGCCGACTTGGGCTCATCGACCGTTTTCAGGCTGACAATGGCACATCCACAGGCGCAACAATGTTGCCAAGCTCCTATACCTGTTCACCCTCGGCGAGCGGACACACTTTGGCCAGATCGAATGCCTGAAGCTACTGGCATCCCCTCATTTTGCGGATAAGCGCCTGGGCCACCTCGCCACGAGCTTGCTCCTCGACGAGAACCAGGAGGTGCTGACGCTCGTCACCAACTCGTTGAAGAAGTACGTGTGCCCATTCTTACGCGAATGCCCATCTGGCCTAGAGGCGCGGCTTGCTGACTTCCCGGCGACAGTGACCTTGGACATTCGAACCAGTATGTGGTCGGTCTCGCTCTGTGTACTCTCGGCAACATTGCCTCTCTAGAAATGTCCCGCGACCTCTTCCCGGAAGTCGAGAACCTCATCTCCACCGCCAACCCCTATATCCGACGAAAGGCTGCGCTTTGCGCTATGCGCATATGCCGCAAGGTCCCTGACCTCCAGGAACACTTCATCGACAAGGCGACCCAACTCATTTCCGACCGAAACCACGGCGTCCTTCTCTGCGGGTTGACACTGGTGACTAGTCTCTGCGAGGCGGACGAGGAGGAAGGAGGTGAGGAGGGTATTGTGGAAAAGTTCAGGGCATTTGTCCCTGGGCTGGTCAAGACCCTGAAGAGTCTGTCTACATCGGGCTATGCGCCGGAGCACGACGTCACGGGGATCACTGATCCTTTCGTTCAAGTCAAGATCCTGCGACTGCTGAGGGTCCTGGCCGTGGGTGATGCCAACACGAGCGAGCAGATCAACGACATCCTGGCGCAGGTTGCCACCAACACAGACTCGTCCAAGAATGTCGGGAACTCCATTCTTTACGAGGCGGTCCTCACGATCCTCGATATTGAGGCAGACTCGGGGTTGCGCGTTCTCGGCGTGAACATTCTCGGGAAGTTCTTGACGAACCGGGACAACAACATCCGTTATGTGGCTCTCAACACGCTCATCAAGGTTGTCGCGATCGAGCCCAATGCTGTCCAGAGACACCGCAACACCATCCTCGAATGTCTCCGAGATCCGGACATCAGTATTCGGAGGCGAGCGCTGGACCTGAGTTTCACGCTCATCAACGAGAACAACGTGCGGGTACTCATAAGGGAGCTGCTGGCTTTCCTGGAAGTTGCGGATAACGAGTTCAAGCCGACGATGACGAGCCAGATTGGAATCGCCGCGGACAAATTTGCACCAAACAAGCGCTGGCACTTTGACACCATGCTCCGCGTCCTGTCTCTTGCGGGCAACTACGTCAAGGAGCAGATCCTCTCCTCCTTTGTGCGGCTCATCGCCACGACGCCGGAGCTGCAGACGTACGCGGTTCAGAAGCTCTACACCAACCTCAAGAAGGATATTACCCAGGAGAGCCTCGCTCAAGCTGGCGCATGGTGCATTGGCGAGTTTGCGGATGCGCTCCTGAGGGGTGGCCAGTACGAGGAAGAAGAGCTGGTGAAGGAGGTCAAGGAGAGCGAGATTGTGGACCTCTTCGTTCTCATCCTGAACAGCAGCTACGCCAGTCAGGTGACGACCGAATACATTGTCACAGCTCTCATGAAGCTGACAACACGACTCAGGGACTCGTCCCAGATTGAGAGGATCCAGCGCCTGCTGCAGACTTACCAGACTAGTCTGGACGTGGAGGTCCAGCAACGTGCGGTTGAGTACGGCAACCTCTTTTCGTTCGACCAAATCCGCCGTGGGGTGCTGGAGAAGATGCCTCCTCCCCAGATCAAGGAAGAGTCAAGGGTTCTGGGTCCGGCGACGACCAAGAAATCCAAGGCGGCCAACAGAAAGTCCAAGATTGTCAAGCCCTCGGAGCAAGATTTGCTGGATATCATGGATACACCGGCGGTGGGAAGCCCGGGGCCAGCCCAAGGGACCAACAACTCAGATCTTCTAGCGGACATCCTCGGCGGCGGTACCACATCCCCCCCGCCGTCGTCCACCTCTCCCCCGCCTCCGCAGTCCAGCAACATGTCATCCATCATGGACCTCTTTGGATCGGGGCCTTCGAGCACATCCTCGCCGGCTCCGCCATCATCTAACCTTGACATGACGGGCTCCATCTCGACGCCACCCCCGCAACAGCCGGCGTCGGCGGGATACCCTTGCTACAATGGCAACGACCTGAATGTGACCTTCCAGGTTCAGCGGAACGCAGAAGGCGTCATCCAAGCAGTTGCTCGGTTCCAGAACACGTCGCTGTCGGGGACGCTGTCAAACGTGGGCCTGCAGGCAGCTGTTCCCAAGTCCCAGAAGCTGCAACTGCAGAGCATCTCATCGTCCGACTTGGGTCCGAGGGCAGACGCGACCCAACTGATGCGAGTGACTGGGTGCAAGGGGGTAAGTACCATTTCTGACGACATTCCCGTTCGTGGTGCGGTCTTTGCTAACGGGGTTGATAGCCCCTGCGTTTACGTCTACGGATAGGATACACTCATCCAAGTGCCGGGCAGGTGTTGGAGCAGGTAAACTGGACGGAGCCGTCGTAGGCATATATGGTATGGCGTGTATATAGACAGACGGCGTAACACCTGCCGACCGCGGTGGCGGGGGAATAACTACGAGTACGCAAAAGGGAGAGAGCAGGAGGAATAGAAATGTTGTTCGGGGAGTAGCAAGCACAGGCGTCATAGTTTGTTTGGCCGTCTCAGAGCTGCTGCGAGAGCGGCGGACGTAAAAATCATCAAGTTTCTTCCGAGCTAGGCTTTATACCCAAATACGATCAGCTCCCCTATGTAGCGGGCCCGCCGGGGTATTGGCACGACATTTGTTGTCGTGCAGTGTATATGATGAGACATGAATTATACCACTTGAATTAGTAGGAACTTGACAATGAGTGTAAATAATCTCGTCGGAAGATCCGAGTATCTGGACTGTTGGCTACCTTTCATTTCCTCCGTACTTCCTAATGTGTCTTTTCTCTTGTCTTTCTCAACGAGATGTTTGGCTCGTCTGCTAGCTAGTCGAGCATTCGAGTAGGCTCATGGTCAACTATCTCTGGCCTCTCATTGCGCCCTTGATTAAGCTTCATTCGACGCGCAGCATCGTATATCTTCTCCATCTTGGCGGTATACTTTACGACTTCGTCCTCATCGTCGCCTGCGAGGTCCGTGGTTAGGCAGGTGTCCAGGCCTGCCCAGCAGCAGCGATAGATATTTGAGTTGGAATGAGGAGTTGCATTGTACATACCGGCGTACTCGCTGATCAAGAAGGCGAATTCGCTAGTCTTGAGGACGGCAACATCGACGATCGAGGTGCAAACGACGTCTGCCACACACAGTGTTAAGTCACGGATCCTGTGGGTGGTCATGTATATGTATGTACACTGTAAGTCTTACATCCGAAGGCGGTCTCGCAGTTATCGCTGAAACCCTTTCCTGCGAAAATTCCAGCGCCACAGCTTTTTTTTAAAAAAATGTTCTCGTCAGTTCTAGTTTCCCATGATGGCTGTAGTAAAGTAAAACCCTTGTCTGCTTGCTTGGAATCATATAACTTACCATGACATCCAAGCGCACAACAGCATTGTGCTGCATATAGATGAAGTACTTTTCAACCTTGTGCTGGCCGACATCTGTGTTGCCCATGAAAGCATCGAGAGCGCCGCTGACGATTTTCTATGAAAGAGGGGAGAGTGTTTGGTTCATCAGCAAGTACGCAGACATGGTTGGGGGGGAAGTGTTGAGGCGTTGAGGCGCTCTAGTTTGTATAGGTAGACAGGTAGATGGGTGCAAGACGAAACAAACCTTGAAACCGCCCAAGACCGCACCCTTGGTGTCAACACCAGTGTTTCCGATGCTGAAGAATTCATCAACAGCACCCGAGATGTCTTTGCTTGGCTTCCGGGTGAGTCAGCGAGAGCGCTCTTTTCCTAAACACACAGGCCATCCATTGACTTACTCCGTCCTTTGACCTTCACATTCGCGAACCTGAGCTTGCGAAGAACTCGGTTGCCAGGGATTTCGGTCTTCTCGGTCGAGGTTGGATTCAAGAACTTTCTGTGGGCTGTATTAGTATTGTGTATCACTTTCTCACAGTCTATATATAATGAATAGTGAGCGCAGGAGTCCTTACGCGTCGAGCTTCGCTTCGAATTCGTTCAGTTGAGAGTCGAGCGCTTTCGCAAGCACGTCGAGGTCTTGCTTCGCCTTGACCTTTGCGGCCTCGTCTCCTTCCTTGATGGCCGAGCGAGCGGCAGATATTGCCTGACCCATGATGTGAATGCTTGTTGTCTGGGAGAAGGGTGGGGAGTTGATGCGATGCAGCTGCTGATAGACAATGTGGAACTCTCAGAACGGCGAGTTTGCCGCAGCGAATTTCCATGTTCGCATGCCGCCGCACGAGTTTTGGCGGCTGGCTCAGCAGTGCATGCGTGCGTTTGTGTGTGAATGCAGTGGATCACCGGATGCTGGTGCCTTTTGAGACTTTTGCTGCTTCAAGTGCAATTATAAATAGGCAGGGCAGGATGAAGAGGTCCTGGACGTGGGGAGAGAGGTGGTGGTGAAGGGAAACGGAATCTAGTCAACATGAGATTAGGAACCCCTCCTATCGAATAGGAGTACATGTATATGCGTCGCGTATACTTTATGTAGGATAGCTGCATTGGGTGGGAAGTCAACATGATGGAATATAAATTTAGCGGGGTCAGCTATACTAGTGGTTACTATCGTTAGGTTCAAAGGTAGGTAGTATCGACCTTGGTGACTGCGATCAGCCATACTCGACTTCTAACGTTAGTACATGTACTGTACATACCAATCGTACTGTCCCTCCCAACACCTCGCGTACCTACCTGAGTATATCCTCCCAGCCATGGTCTCTGTTCTGCGTCCTCCCATCCGATACAGAAACATTTTGTCCATCACCTCAATACACCAAAGATCAGCTTATCACGCCCCCTCTACCACGAGGAATATGTCCACGAAGAAGACCAGCCACCTCGAGCGCACAGCCGCAGAACCACGAGAAAAAGTGACGCAAAAATTCACGAATCAAGCCTTTTTTTTTTTTTTTTTTGCCATTGCGAACCACTGGCTAATCGGTTCCAGGAACTATACGAAACGAGACTCGCGCGTGTGGATCAGGTCAATGAGCGGGTGAGGCTCTTCCGCCTCGAGCTCCTCTCGGGACCAATCTCGGTTCGTTCGCCCCCTCCCCCCTCCATCTATGAGCCCGCTCTCTTCACAATCTGACAGAACGAGAGCTAGTTCCTCCCCGGTCAGTGGCTAGACACTTTCGTGCCTGGCACCCCCAAGGCCGGCGGCTTCACCATCACCAGTCCGCCCTCCGCGGCCTCCGCTGCCAGGCAGCACCCGTACCTGGAGCTGGCGGTGCAGGAGTCGCCGGACAACGCACCCGCGGCGTGGCTCTGGCGGCCGCGTGACGAGATTCTTGGTGCCACGGTAAAGGTGCGCGTGGGCGGTAGCTTTGTGTTTCCGCCACCCGCGTGGGCTTCGTGGGAGGAGGGCGGGAGGACGAGGAGCAGGAGGAAGCTGGTTCTGGTGGCGGGAGGCGTGGGTGTGAATCCGCTGATGAGTATGCTGAGCCACATCGGTGAACGGACGGAGGAGCTGCGTGGGCTGGAGGTCGAGATGGCGTATGGGAGTAGAATGTCCTCGGGGGATCTGGGAGAGATTGTGTTTCTGGACAGGATCACGCGGCTGTTTGGAGAGGGAAAGATTAGAGGCTCGGTCAGCCTGTTCGTCACAGGGACGTCTGCGGATGGGATCCCGGAGACGGGGAGACGGCATATAAATGGAGCTGAGGTCGAGGTACACCGCCGTCGTCTTACTATCGAAGACCTGCGACCTTGGGTTGCCATTGATGGGGAGACTGTCGAGTCGACCATGGTCTTCCTATGTGGCCCGCCGACCATGACGGACGAGTTGGCGGCCAGACTAACGTCCAAAGACGACGGGCTGGGGATGGATCCGGAGCATGTACTGACGGAGAAGTGGTGGTAGGCAATACATACAAAAACACACAGCGAGGCCCAAGCCCGCGCACAACTTTAATGCCAATTTTTTATTTTTATTTTTTTGAACGCCGTGATATCGTGATCTATCATGAGTGGATGTTGTTCCTCCCGAGTCATACCATTCACAACTGTCCCAACCGAGTCTTTCCCAGAAGGTAACTCCGCATCCCATAGGTGAGCCCTCACCCAAACTCTAGCCCAGGACACTCCTTTACCCGAAGAGATCCTCTGCTCTCTGCCTAGGGTTCCGCTTCGCCCTCCCGCCGAGTAGTTCCTTGCCAGCATTGCTACCCCCTAGCTTCGACGGAAACAGCTCCTTGGCACTCGCCGCCCCTCGAATAGAGAAACCCTCCCCTTGCCCGCCCTGCCGCGCAACACCACGGATGTTAAACCCGGTATCACGAGGCTCAGACGGCACGTCGACGACCTTGGGCCGGTCCTCCTCCCTAAGGTGGGCCGAGCCGATTGCGCTCTCCAGCTGGTCCAGTTGCCCGCCGTGGCCGGAAGACTTCTTGGTGGGAAACAGCTCCTTGGACCGGTTGCGGCTGTCTGTCGTTATGCGATCCTTCAGGGAGCGAGCCTTGATCCTATTGCCTGAGGAGCTGGCGCGATCGTCGCCCATGCTCTCATCCCCGTCGAGATCCTTCGCCGGCGAGGCAGATCTGTCCCTCGTCCTGCTTCTGCGGCCAGCAAAGAGCTCCTTGCCACGGTTCTGCTCCGCAAACGACGGCAGTCGCTCGGGCGATTCGGAGTGGCGCCGCTCCCTCGCCGAACGGGGCACATCGTCGTACATGCTGGCCTCGAACCGCACACCACCACCACCACCACCGCCATCCGAGTCCCGTCGTCCGTGCCTCTCGCTCCTCCGCCGATCCCCGTCGCGCTCGCGGTACTTGTTACGCCGGCGGCGCTCCTCGGGGTCGTACTCGGGGTTCAGGAGGTAGAAGCGGCTGCGCAGCGCGGCGCCAGGTTGCTTCCTGTCGCTCTGTACGGCGAGGCGCACGCGTAGGGAGATCTCGGGCTTGCCATCGAAGGGCTTGGCGACGAGGGTCTCGCCGGGGGCGAGGGCGGAGGGGTCTACGATGTCGATGCTGGAGAGGGCGATGAGGGCGTCGCGGGCTATGGACTCGGATGCGAAGAGGAGGTTGGCTGATGTGTCGTCGATCCATTCGACTCTGTCGGCCGGACCGTAGTGTGACTTTACGTATGTCCTGATCTCGTCGGTGTTGAGCGTGTCGACGCCGCGGATGTGCACCTTGGAGGGGACTAGGATCGTGGATTCGTCGCCGGCGGGTTCTGCCTCGCCGTCGTCAATCACCTCGCCCAGCTCTTCGGATTGTTCGTCTGGTTGCTACCGGATGGGGAAAGAGAGGCACCGGTCAGTAAAAAGGATCGAGGGGGCGCGAATCTGGAGTGGGCATGCCAGGGCGGAGACGAGCATACCAGGATATCATCGGCATTGCTGCGAAAGGTGTCCTCCACGAGCGGCTCCTGGACGGCCTCCTCCATGTCAATATCCAAATCCATGCCTGCGACGGGTTGTGTACGTCGTCCGTGTACGGCGAGAGTGGCGGCAGCGCGCGATGCTCGGTGTCGCCGTGGGTGCCGACGGCGTTGCGAACGCGACGGTGCAAAACGACTCCGACTGGCGGCGTCCCAGGCCGTCCGCTCCAAGGAGAGAGTAAGAGAATCAGAAGGGGTAGCTATGTGAATAAGAGCGCAGTATGAATGGCAATTGTCTGCGCAGTAGTGGAAATGATAATATACAGCGTACGTTGGGAGGTTGGGAGGTTGTAAGGTGGTGGGAGAGAACTGGAGAAAGAGCGCGTTGGTCGTCGGTAGGTATTGATCTCCGCCACATGGCGATCTCCTCCCACCTACCTACCTACCTGGTACGAACGTGTGCACCTGACACTTAAACCTGATTCAACCTCAAACACAAACTCACGATGCCCAACGGGGCTGCTGACCACCGCTCACGACAAAGCCAAACACGCACAACACCTTTACCGCGGTGACAATATCTTCGAAAGAGAGTCATTCATTCATTGATGTTCGTTCGTATGGCACAAAGATCGCGCTCAGCCCTTGTCTAGGTACAGATCTATCTATACGCTCCCGTTACCACTAGCACCCCCGTTACCCCAACATCAGAAACCATTTTCTTCTTTGTACGCCTTGACATGGTCGCCGTTGCAACAGGGAGACCGCCTCCGATGGGCGTCGTCCATGTCCCCGGTAGACCGGATGATCACGACCCGCTCGCCCGCTCTTGGTCTACCTCGAACCGTCAACCGGAAACAAATCATGATACGCCGCCATCTCCCAACGCCGAATGACCCAATCTATAAAATCCCGGCCGTCGCCCCGACTCCAGCGCGCTAATAAACAACAGAGAGATCACAACCAAACGCAGCTCAGCCCCGTCACCGAATCTGGATCATATCGGGCATACACCCCCGGCCCTTCTTCGCCATCGAGCCCTCGTTCTCGCCCACCGCCACACCAGTCGCCAGGCCATTGGATTGCATCTCCGAGGCGCTACGCTTCAACGACAGGCCCGAAGTCGGTGTGGCCGGCCAACTCGCGTCGTTCTGGCAGCCGCTCGTGTCGGCGCTCTCCTTTTCGTTGTCATCGTGGTCGAGGTATCTGTCGTACTCCCAGCTTGACTCCAGGCCCTCGACATACACCGGGAGCCGCTTGATCCTGGACCACGACAAGGCACCCTCCTCCACGCCCAGATACAGCGCCCGTATCCGTCCATCAGCGTCGCACACCCCGCAGTGTCTGCGCAGAAACGCAAGGCTGTAGTCTCTGTGACCAGCGGTGGCGGGGTCGAGCGTGCGGAGCATCGGCAGCCCTTCGAGTCTCCTGGCGTCGCAGATCTTGGCCTGCAGCGGCTCCCATGAGACGCCTTGCAGTGCATCCCGGAAGGCCCTGGATACGGCGGCCACGAAGGATGCTCCGTCTGTTCCTCCGATGGCTACCATCCGCTGCAGACCTCGTGATAGGCACCTCTTGTATGCGTTGGTGTCCTTCTCGAAGGGGAAAGGCTGTTGTTTTGATGGTAGGAGAGATATGTGAACTGTCCAAGGGGCTGATGGTCCTCCTGACGGATATGCTTCTGGTTTCCCGGTCTCCTCGGTTGCAACCGGAGGGTGTATCCTCGTGTTCTCCACGCCGGACATTGGCCGAGATGCCGGCGACCGGCGCCGGCGTGAGAAACTTGGTGATGACATGGTATCAGGGATGGCCTCGGCGGGGAATCCTCTGGGCAGCGGCTCCAGCGCCGGCGAAGGCGGCGCATCCGGCACCTCGAGCTTCTCGATTCTCTCCTCCAGCATCTCACCCGTTTCCAGGAGTTCCAGATTCCGATTCCGAAGATCCTGCAGCTCCTTGCCCGCCCTGGCGAGCTGCTCGCTCTGGACGCGGTTCGTCTCCTCAAAGGCGGCCATCCTGCACTGGAGCTGCTCGATGAGCTGCCAGGCAGCCGAGATGTTTCGGTACGAGCCCTTGATCTCGTTCTGCAGCTCCTCCCGGTTCCGGTCCACCGTCTCCTCCAGCTGGCTCAGACGAGGGACGACTTGGCCCAGGTCGCCGTGCTCGCCGGCCTGCTGCTCGAGCACATTGATCCGCTGCTTGATGAGTTCAATCTGGTCCCTGTTCTGGCCCGGCGACGGGGCGTTGGGGGCGTGGTAGCAGGCCAAGTGGCCGCAGTCGCACGTGGCCCCGGGCAGCGACCTGTCATGGCTGAAGGTGACGCACCCACATCGCTGGCCTTTGAGTTCCGGTAAGGTGAGGATGTACCGGCACTGGCCATGTGGGAGTTGAGAATTTGCCGATTCATCGGTGGTGTTGGTGGTGGTGGTGTTGGTGGTGGCGGTGGGCTGCGGCGCCGGGACGGGCCCCGATAGCAGCGGCGGAGGCGGAGGCGGCGGCGGTAGCATCTGCGGGGGGGACGATCTGTTGGTGGTTCTCGGCGACGGTGCCGCCATCGGGTATTATTACTGGTGTGCGGGACGTGGACGTCGAGAGGCAACGACGGCAGAATCTTGCTCGGTCCATGGAAGAAGCATTGGGGCCTTTTGCTAGAACGTCCGGTGTCGGGTATGGTACGGGATGGGGAGGAAGGGATTAGGAGCCTACAAGTAAGGAAACGGTAACTGGCAAGGGAAGAAGATAAGAAACCACCCCCATGAAATATGTATGGAATGGGCGAGCCGCTGGGGGCGGCGACAGCAATCGCCATAAATATTATTCATGGCTTCCAACTTTGCGGCAAACCGACAACTCCGACACTCGAGTTGCCGGCGCCAGCTTTTACCCTACCCACCATTACCCACCTCGGGGTATCCACCACCCACGCACCCTCCCACTGTCCCACACGCGGGAATTGGGAGCCAAAGGGACCTGCCTAGGGGCGGGCCGAATGGGCTGGTGGGAACCGTGGGATGGCGGCGCTCTCCCGAGTCGGTCTCACCATCTCTGCAAGAGACCGGCGGCGGTCTGCTTCTGCCGATAAGCTGGGTGCGTCGCTGAGCAACATCAAATCACGCAGGCGCAGCGCTGCATGACGAGCGTCAGGCTGTCCGCGGGGACCGTGTCCTTGTCCTGGTGCAAGTTTCAACGCAGTGAACGCATCGACGTTTGCCAGGGGACCCTTATCGACAGACAGACAGACAGACAGACAGACAGCAAGGTGTCATACCGTTTCGCGAGCACGAGCCTAGGCAGCCCCCATCACCCTGGCGCCCGCAGGAGGCGATGCGCGCAGGAAGTACGTACTTGTTCGTACAGTAGTGGGTGGTGGTGCCATTATCCCACGCGCGGCCAGGTCTTGCAGATTTTCAGATTCGCGCAGGAAAAAGCACGGGCCAAACAGGAGTCCAAGGTTGGACACGCCGCAACGCGGGAGGGATGTAGAGGGTGGGGGGCTCACTCTTTGGATCCCGGGCCCTGACCCAGCAGATGACAAGCGGGCGCAGGAAATGCCATTGATTATTATTTTGCGTGCTGCGTGGGAGTCTCCCTGCTGGGCATTTTTCAACATCCCTGCATGCTTCCTACGAGTACTCGTACGTACGTACGGTGTACCCACGGCCAGCGAGCGAATGGCAGCGGCTCCTCTCCTGATTTGAACTGACGAGTCTTGTCCCTTGTTGGTTTGCCTGGGTCGCGGTCACGGGCGCAACGGCCGTCGATCCGAGTCGAGTTTCCGCGCACTGGCAGGCTGTCACCGTCATCCTCATGCCTGATTGCGTCGACCCGAGAGTCCTGGTAGGGTTGGTATAGATAGGCAGGTAGGTAGGTCTATGCGCGCAGCAGATAAAAGAGGAGCAGATATCATACCGCCCGTGTCCATGTCGATCCCAGAGCTCGACACATGCGCACAAGGGCGCCTGCCGTAGCTCAAAGATGAGGGCAGCTGCTGAGTCCTGGCGGCTTCCAGTCGTGTCAATCACTGGCAAGCTGGCTGGCTAGAGGATCGTGTCTGTCTGTCACTCTGTCTGCACTCTGCCTACCCTTTGTGGCAGACAGCTCCCCACTCCCAGCTCGGGTTCCCGGGTCTTAGTCCGAAACATGACTGTACGAGTATTCCCTCGGACAAGGTCCGTGGACCCGTGGGCGACGGACGTCGTCGTTCCTGATCGGATCAATCAGTCGATGTCCATATGAGATATGACGTCCGGCACCTTACAGGACGGAGTTTCCTGAAGTCTCCGACGACCTGGAGGCTGGCAGGCAGAAGGCGGTGCCTGAGCTTCGGACTGATAAATAGATGAGTCCCGACCTTGCCAAGCGGCCCGGGTAAAACCCACGTGCGACAGTGGCACCTCCTGGGTGGCCGGACGGGCGATGGGCGGCCTCTCCATTTGTCCGACAGACAGGGCCTCTGCGAGGGGTGAGATGTCTGTCCGTTTCCTAACCCAGCCCATCGCGGACGTCGCACCCATACACGTACACGTACGTTATACTCAGGTGCGGATACACCGTACATATTAACACATAATTGCTTTGCTGTAATTGACGGTGTACCTCGGGTACCGACGCGGAGCCGCACACTGCAACCCGTGCGTCGAGACCGGCGTCATAGCCATGGGTAGCTTTGGCGATGCGGTTACCTCGCTCGTCGACACGTACACACAGTGCCTAGCCTTCCTCAAGGACCTCGGCCGTGGCAAGCAAGCCGGCGGCGAGCAGGGCTCCGAGCTGCGAAGGGCACTGCGCAAGGCCCGGTCCAAGATTCGCCGCGTCTACTCCTCCAAGCTCTCGCGCCAGGGCAGCTCCTTTGAGAGGGGTGATGGTGAGTGCACTATCCGTATAGCACCCGGACCCCGTGCGAGATGACGCCGGCCCGGCCCGGCCCTCCCTCTCCAGTTTCGTACGGTGGCGGCCCTGCCCGGTTCTACGGGTTAATCTAAAAGTGACAGCTACCTCGAGAGGATCGTTGAAGCGGGTCATTCGGAGACTCACCGAGACCTTTTCCAGCATCGGAGGCTTTAAATCGACGACCCAAGTGACCCGCGGCGGCCTCGACTATGCGTCACTCGTGTCCCTCTGCGACTCGTCGCGGTCCGATGCCATCCGCACCATGACGGATCTCTCCACGCGCCTCTCGGTGAGCAACAGCGCAGTATCGGCATCTCCCAGGCCGCGGCATTCCTCCAGACCGCGTCATGGAGGACGGCATTCCAGGCTAGGGACGACGCGGGAGAGTTCAAGCTGGGACGCCACACGGGCCAACAAGAGGCTGTCGAGGACCACCATGTCGTCCAACAGCACCAAACTCGGCGAGGTCAGACGCCCAGGTGCGTGGCACGGGCAAGAGCAGAGGGTGGCATATCCGCGGCGTCTGCAGAAGCATGATGCTCCCGTGAAAAGAAAGAAACGGTGGGGGATATTCTGAGGTTTTTGTCGACGGGCGCATTCCCTGGTTGGGTGCGACGATGAGTTCGAGATACCCCTGTAGCATATGTTTGAGCGGGAGGCGTCGTTGCTTTCTCGAGACTGGTGCGTGCAGGTACTACTAGCACCTGCCTATAGTACCTGATGTCTTGTTCATCATGGGGTCCAACATTGTCGCGGCATGTGAGCATCAAGTTCTTGCCTCGATGCCTACCTAGGGTAGGTACCTAAGTACTACGACTCGGAGTGCCGTCAGTGCGGGGGGGGGG
>JPKY01000073.1:51244-124206 GCA_000769265.1 Hapsidospora chrysogenum ATCC 11550
AAAAAAAAAAAAAAAAAGAACAAGGCACAGAGTCACACCAACCAAGGATCAAACCCGACGGCCCAAGATCACGAACTCAAAAGTCTGCTGTTGACGGTGTCGTCGACGAGCCCCGCGGTCCACTACTTAATTACCTACCTACCTACTAAGCACTAGGTAGCCACAGAGAAATTGCCCCGCCGTGTGTGCACCCAAAATCGGTGGGCGGTGGGGTGGACCCAGGGATTTCCTAGCTGCCACCATCTCAACGTCGACGACGAGCGACACCAAGCGACGGCACCGGCGAGAAACAACCCAGCGGGGAACCTCTAATAGCATACGGAGTCTTCTACTGCTAGTACCTAGTACAGGTCTGTTCCTCGCGCCGCCAAGCCGCCCTCAACCCGGAATCACCACCGAGCCTCTCCCTCCTCTCCTCCCCGGCCAGCGATGCGGCGACCCTCGTGACACGATACGCCATCAACCATGCCACAAGATCCCGCCGCCGCCCTCAGCGCACTGCTGCGCTCGGCCTCCATCCAGGACCACGAGGAGGTCCTCCGGGCCGCCAACGCAGCCCTCAAGGCCAACAAGGCCGACATCACCGCCCAGCACACCAGGGTCGTCGCCCTGCTCCACCTCGACCGCTTCGACGATGCCCTGAGGGCCATTGGCGAGGGGGGCAACAAGCTCGAGAACGCGTGCCTGCTCGAGAGAGTCTACGCACTCTACAAGACCGGCAAGCTCGACGATGCCACCGCTGTCCTAAAGTCCGTCGGCCTCGAGGAGCGCAGCGTCAGCCATGTCGCCGCCCAGGTTGCCTACCGCGCCGAGCGATTCGACGGGGTCCACGCCATCTACCAGAAGCTCAGCAGCGAGGACGCCGCCGACGAGAAGAATGATCTGAACATCAACAGCAAGGCAGCCACCGCCCAGGCCGAGTGGCAGGGCATCAACCCATCCCAACCCGCCGACGACGACGAGCAGCCAGATGCCTTCGAGGTGTGCTTCAACATTGCGTGCTCCTGCATCGCACGTGGCGCCCTTGAACAGGCCTCTTCCCTCCTGCAGCGCGCCGCCCGGCTGTGCGATGCGTCAGACGACCTCTCCGACGAGGACAAGGAAGCTGAGATGCAGCCCATACTCGCCCAGCAGGCCTACGTGTATGCCAGGCTCGGCAAGACCAAGGAGGCTGTCGATCTGTACAACTCGCTGGCGCAGTCTGAGTGAGTTCTCATCCCGCCTTCCCTGCTGATGCTTCCTATCAATGTTAATGCACGCTTAGCACAATTGACCCAGACTTGGCACTCGTGCTAGAAAATAACCTATCTGCCCTCAACACCGACAGGGAAAACCCCTTCCTCCTCCAGCGGAAGGCATCTACATGGTCCGCCAGGAGTAAAGACGCCAAGTTCTTCAACTACCAGACCGAGGCGCTCAACCGCAACAGCCTAATCATCGACCTCAAGGCCCAGAAAATCGACGGCATCAGCCGAAGGACCGCCAAGGCCCTCTACAAGACGCATCACCCATCCCCGAACCCCGCCGTGAACGCCCTCTCTGTCCTGAATGCCGTCGCTGCGACACATGGCACCTCCGGAAAGCAGCTCACGCGCGCCGTGCAGGAGCTGTCCCGCAAGCGCCCGGACGACGTCGGCCTGGTCCTGACCGTTGTGCAGAACCAGCTGCGGCAGGAGAACCACGGCGCCGCGCTGTCTACCCTTGAGGCGTTCCTCAGTCGCCTGGGCCAAAGCGAAGATGTGCAAACCACGGACGTCCGGTTCAGCCCGGGCCTGGTCGCCCTGGCTGTGTCACTCATGCGCCACCAGGGACGCGAGGCTTCCGCAAAGGCTGAGCTGGCCAAGGCAGCCACCTACTGGCAGGACCGTCCATCCGGGTCTTCTACCTCCCTCCTGCGCGAGGCGGGCATCGAGCTCCTCAGGTCCTCCAAGCCGCAGGACCTGCAGCTCGCCGGCTCCGCCTTCGAGAAGCTCTTTGCCAGGAACCAGGGGTCACACATCGCCGCCGCCGGCCTGGTGGCATCTCTAGCGCCCTCCGACCCGCAGAAGGCTGAGAAGTATGTCGCTGAGCTGCCCGAGGTGGACGATCTAATCGGCGGCATCGACGTCGAGCAGCTGATCGACGCCGGTGTCGCGGCCCCGCCTAAGAGCACAGCAACCCTGAAGCGCCCCGCACCTGACGACGGCGACAGGAAGGCCGCGTCCAAGAAGCGGAGAAAGCGGAAGCTGCCCAAGAACTACGTCGAGGGCCGGACCCCCGACCCGGAGCGCTGGCTCCCGCTGCGGGACCGCTCGTCGTACCGTCCCAAGGGCAAGAAGGGAAAGAAAAAGATGGCGGAGTCGACGCAGGGCGGCATCGTCAGGGAAGAGGAGACGCTGGAGCTCGTCGGCGGCGGGGGCGTCAAGGTCGAGAGGGCGCCGGCGTCTGGGTCGTCGAACAAGAAGAAGAAGAAGGGGAAGAAATGAACACGAGTGGCAGGATGTCCGGGTGGAAGGATGATCTGATCGAGTGCCGGGGGAGCTGAGGATGGGCAGAAGAAGAACTAGAAGAGCTTAGAGTCCTAGCCTCAGTAGTGGCTATGCCCTTCCCTGATAAACGCGAAATTGGACGTCCTAGTTCGTCTAATATCACCACCGGTTGATTGCTACTATTTCGTGAGACGAGGCGTATGTTTCATCGAGGAAACTGTGCCCCCGATGTAACGGAGTAGCACACAACATCGACTATCGGCTGACATAGCTATAAGTCTATATGGCACCGGCGCCTCAACGACTATCATGAACCATAACCGATGCAGATGTTGCTATGAACAATACTATCTAGTACCTAACGTTAGTACCTATTGAAGCGAGATGTGCATGTGTACAAAGAGCCTCAACGACTGGTAAATATCCAGAAACACCTCGCCACGCTGGCCCCGCGTTGGATCCGCTAATCTATACTATTTTTTTTTTTTGCTCCATCTCCGCGCCTCATACGTCTTGCTATTAGTACGGGGCGGCCTCGCTAAGCGTCCAGGCTCGCGAGACACTTCCGCGCTCCTTGATGTGCTCCCTGCCCGTTAACCTACTCATCTTGCCCTGTACCTTGGCCATTTTCCGTAACCTTGTCGTCTCCACCCATGTCGCCCTCTCTCTTATCACCCTCTTCCTCCTCCTCTGTTTCAATAGGAGGCAAGGGAGATCTCCGGCCGTCGGAGAAGCTCACCGCAGCCTCACTCTCTCCATCAGAAGGGACGGCAAGCCTTCGACTGTTGGAGACGCTCCTGCTAGCATGCGCCGAGGAGTACTTCCTGTGCAGCTCACGGAAGCTCCGAGCAGTGGCGGTGCTGGCGCTGGCCGCCGATTCTCTGCGCGAGGTGGTGGTCTCGGAATCCGCCAGATCGCCAGCCGCCGAGTAGAAGTCGTCGTCATCGCCGTCGCCTTGGCTCAGGGTAGGGGACAGGGGCGGATCGACTTGGTGAGATTGTTTGCGGGATCGGAGCTTCTCGTCATTCGACATGCCCTGTAGCTCTGAGCCAAAGTTGATGACCGACGCCTTCTTGCCGTGGACGACGAAGCTTCCGGTTCCACGAGAAAGCATGCTATCCCGCTTCGGCTCTTCCGAAGAAGCCGCCGGTTGCCCTTCCCTGCCTCGCTTGCTCCGGTGATGGGAGAGGTGTCCAGCACCCTCCCTAAGTGTACGTTGTAAGCTCCGTCTGATCTTGTTCTTGTCATGCTTCTCGCGGTCGGCCGCAGAAGTCTGCTCTGCGCCATCCCCGGCTGTCGATATATTGCTCTTGTCCGAGACGGCTTTACTGGGCACCGCGTCGAGCAAGCCTGCTTGCCTAAGCAAGTCTCGCTCGTCTGCATCAACATCGTCTTGGCTATTGCTGTCTCTCGGCGGTGCCTGTTCAATTTGCGCGCCCTCCGACTCGGCCGTCTTCGCTCTCGGCGTCTGTTCTCGGGTCTCGAGGGGCGAGGTCGGGATGCTTGCCACTGATCCCTCCGGGCCACTCTCGTCTGACATGGTGCGTGATGGCCCATACGGGGCTTCCTGGTTGAAGGTTGCGCTCTGCGGAGGGGTCTTGAAGTCCTGCTCCATCGGCGATCCGACATGCTCCTCCTGCTCAGCAGCGCTGGAATCGTTTTGGAGTTGGAGATCTTTGGGCTTCTGTGTGCTCTTGCTCCTCTTGTGATGTCGCTTTGCCCTGGACTCATTTCGAGAGACGGCTGCCCGTGACGTGGGCGAGGATGGTCTGTCGTGAGATGACTGGCTTGGTTCATGCTTGAGAGGAGTGGCCCTGGAGAGGGTCCTCCCCGGTAAATCTTCCTCCAGATCCTGCTTCAAGATGTCGAGATGGCACTTCTCTCTCCATATATCCATCCGTGTCCACTTCAACTGAGCAGACATGCGGCCTGCGGCCGTCAAGATCTGATCTCTTGTCCTCGGCTGGATGGGCGCAAGTATCTGGAGATGCCGAGCATTCCGTAGCTGCTCATCCAGCTCCCTTTGGGCTGCCCTGACCTTCTCCTCCGCTTCCTCGATCTTCTGCAGCATGAAGTCGCGTCTGGCCGTCTGGATATCCTGAGCCATCTTCTGGTCTATGCGACCTCGGGCAATGGACACCTGACCGGTAGGCGTGTCGACGAGCTGGGTGGCGTCCGAGTTGTCGAGTCGTCGAATTCCTCGCCGACCCTGACCGTCATAGTACCCGCCGACGCCGCGCATGCGAACACCGGAGGTCCTGAACGCAGCGGCGTAGTTGAGCTTGGCGAGCCAATCGTTCATTTCGTCCTCATTGTCAGCGAGAAGAACCTCGTCCAGCCCGCCTTGCCTGACGTACACGAAAGCATTCTTATGCTTCTTGTACGCCGTGTCATGGAGAGCAACAGCTCCGTGCGTGGACATGAGAGCGTCCGGTTTGAACTCCTCGAGGGGCGGTTTGAAGATGAGAGGAATGCCGTCGTTCCCTGACTTAATATGCCCTTCGTACTGGTGCATCAGACTCTTCACCCAACTTGTGTTGCGGAAAAAGTACAGCTGTGCGCCAGTCAGGATAGCACCCCATTCTTGCCAAGGCGACCTGGTCTTTCGTTTCTTGACGTCCTTTCTCCACAGCAGGCCAACTTTTGTGACCTTGATGTCGACAATCCCAGGGCCTGCGTCGTCTGGGTTTGTCACCGTCTTCTCCGTCATGAAGGCATCCGGTCGCGATCGAGCCGAGACGATCTGAAGGACTCCAGTTCGGAAGAAAGTCTTCTGTAGGTCCTTCAAGTTGAGGGCTGTGGCGGATCCCAGGTAGTTGTAGTGCTCCTCGAGGAGCATGGCATCTTTGAGTGACGGTCTCAGAAGATCCAGATTCCCATCAATGATGAGCGTATAGGGGTCAATTGGCTCCTTTGGCGCCCGTTTGGAAGCGTCGTGACTTGAGCCCAGCAACTGCTTTCTTTTGGTGGATTTGGCGTTGCCTCGACCGCCGCTCATGTCCAGCTCATCTTCGAGGTGGATGAACGGTGTATAGGTGATGTTGTCGTAGAAGCATTCCAGAATGTCATCATAGACCCCCTCTTTGCGTGTGTTCTTCAGATAATCCGGCTTCTGCATCTTGTACTTGTTGTTCTTGTTGAACACATCCGTGTGAAGGATTAGTAGCGAGAAGGCAATGAAGTAGGCCTGATCTGGCGAGGAGTAGATGCCAGGATTGCACTCGTCATAGCGGTTCGCAAAGGCCTCCAGGCACCGGTCGATGTGCTGGGTTTCTTTAGGGAGCTCAGCTTCCATCAAGAGCTTTCGAAGCGCCATGTCCATGGGGTCCCCGAAAAAGCTGAAGCGCCGCATGTAGCTCCTGAGAACGGCCGCGGAAAAGGGGTCGGAACCCTTGGATAGCGTCGCGGCAATGACTCCCCTCCTGACGATCTCCTCCACGCGAGCAAGGTACTTGACGGGGGACTCGTCATCGCGTCTTTCGGGTAAGGTAACCGACTCCCTCGATATCTGGAGCGAGTTACTCTTGGATGCAGCTGAGGCAGGCGTCGCAGGCGTCAGGGTACCCTGGCGGCTGAGCTCCGAATTCTGGCGTATGCGGCCCAGGCCGATGAGGTCGCCGAAGCTCTTCCGACCTGTGGAAGTTGATGTCCTCGTCGTAGGAGGGAGCAGGTGGTCGTCGGTTGAGTCGCGCCCCATTGAGCTCATGGTGGAGGATCTACCTCGTAAAAATTTCGGTCTGGTCGGTGACGATTGCCCGGATCGAGGGCCTCCCCCCTGGCCGAGCAAAGCGGCTGCGGGAGAGGGACCGGCGCGCTGCGTATTATCAGTCTCGCCTGTTTGGTTTGGGGGTATCTTGCCGCTGCGTACCGAGGACGGTCGTGGAGTGGAAGTAACATCCAGCGAAGGCGAGGAGGACGCGGCAGGTGGTGGCTTGTCCTTCTGCTGGGGAAGGTGCGACAAGGGAAACAGCGGTTCGGGAGCTTTTCTTGATCTGCGCATTTTAAAGAAGGTGGTTGACGCTGGGGATTTTCTCGGTGTTGTGGCGGGGCTCTGGTGAGATTGGCGGTCATTCGAGCTGACGTCTGACCTTGATGACTCGGACTGGCGGTTGGGCATGGCCGGCAGTGATATGCCACTGGACCCTGTCGCAGACTGTAATGAAGGTCGAGGAAGCGGTGGCTCTTCGAGAGTCGCGAGCGAAGTGCGGCCCTTGTCATCGGCGAAGGACTTTCTCGATACCAATTGCGGCTGCGGGCGGGTGGACGAGGCTTCGGCATCTCGGGGGATGTCATGAGAGCGTCGAAGTCTGGCGGCGGCAAGACTTAAGCGGGATGTTTTCTTCCTAGGACCGGTAAATTCGCCAGTGGGTGCCGTCGTGATAATCTCGGGGGCTTCAGAGACGTTAGCGTGGACGTGGTTTGAGAAAGCTGCGTGTACCCTACGCACGTCGTGGGACCGGGGGAGGCTTCTCAGCCTGCTGCTTCACCCGCAGGGAGAGCTGGGGATCGGAGGCATTCCGGAATCGCAGGACGGAGAATCGCTTGTGTCTGCTGCTCTGCTCCTGCACCTGCTCCTGGACCGAAGGAGTTTCGGGGCGGCTGGCTGACGACGCGCGGCTCCGGTAGTCGTCGGAGGCGGCGATGGCAGCATCAGCATCGGCATCAGCATCATCGGCGGAATTGCTGGGCTGAGGCATCGAAGTGGCGTCAAGTCCGGTATCGTCTGCTGCGGGCAGGTGATCGCGTTTCGTATTACTCTCGTTGGGCGTGTTGCCGCGACGGCGTAGGAAAGGCATTGCGATGTTGGGTCTGTATCATTATACGGGGAGCGGCCCCTGGTGATGGTTTGGCCGCGTCAACCTCGAGGTCTAGGATGCAGTTGCGGGTCGCCAGTTGAAGGCGGGAAGGGGAGGAAGGGGGGCTAAGAAAGAATGAATGGCAAAGACGTGGTGTTGTGAGAATGCGTAAGATGCGTGTTGCAGACGCTCGGCATGTAGCCTAGCAATGCATGCGAGGCGTTTCGGGCCACATTGAGGATATCGTTTGGCCGTGGCAGCCGCAAAAGAAAGTCGTGATCGGGCACAAGTTGTGTGCTCTTGTCGCTATCGACAGCAGCAGCAGCAGCAGCAGCAGTCTTTCCAGACCGATCCAAACAGAGACCAGGGGGCGCGCGGGTGGGGGGGGGGGNGGGGGGGGGGGGGGGGGGGGGGGGGGGGGGGTTTGGTTGACAGGGCGGTGGCGGTAGCTTAGGGGCCAGCTGCAGCAGAGTTGCTACCGTCTCAGGGATGCCAAGGGTTCAACGCCTGTGCATTTCACTTGTGGCTTGTGGCTTGTGGGCTGTGGGCTGTGGCTGTGGATGCTCCTTCCTATCCCTCGTGCCATCCGCTTCATCAAGTCCTCCGGTTCCGCAAGTCCGGTGCACTGCCTGCCTCACCTCTGTCTGGAACCTCAGGTTCAGGATGCCATCCCACCACGCTCGTTTTGACCACGCCCTCGTACTATAATATCGAGTCTCGCTGGCCCCCCGCGACAAACCAGTCTCCGTTGGCGACGCCGAAATGAAGTTCCATACCGCTATACTTCTGCCGTTGTTGGCCGCCCTCGATGCCGTCGATGCCGTCGATGCCGCCGGCATTGGTCCCCAACGGTCCCTCTACCACAATAAATACAACAACAACAACAACAACAACAACAACAACAACAACAACAATCGAGCGCCGTCGAGAAATGGACATGTGTTTCCCTTCCTGACCAAGATCCGCGACGGTGCTATCGAACTATTCTTTGGGCGTCATCCGACCAAGGACGCCAGCTCCTCGCCCGTTCCCGATGTCCTCCGCGAGAAGTACGCCAACGAGCTGGTCCTTCGCTTCAACGTCACCACGTTGGACGAGGAAGCCGCACTCTCCAAGGCCGCCGAGCGCTTGTTTCTAGATGTGTGGTCATTCACCGAGGACTATGTCGACATCCGACTCCACGTCGATGAGGTCACCCCGCTCCTCGGGCTGCTGCCGAAATCATTACACCTATCCCAGTCGACCCTGATCCCCGACCTTGCCGCCGCCGTATACGAATCGATGCCGTCGAAGGACAGTTTCGCCGACCCAATCACCCCAGAAGGACTGTACGCCGATCTGTCGGCCCCCTCGGCTGCAGCCGACAACCTCTTCTTCCAAGACTACCAGCCACTACCCGTCATCGTCCGCTGGATGCAACTCCTCGAGGCCATGTTCCCCACGTACGTCAAGTACTTCTCTGTCGGAAAGTCCTTTGAAGACAGAGACATACCCGCTCTGCGCGTCGGAGTGCCGATTCCCGCCGGCCCCTCCCGTCAACGCAAGACGATTGTGGTCACAGGCGGCCTCCACGGACGCGAGTGGATCTCCACCAGCACCGTCAACTACCTGGCCTGGTCATTCATCACATCCTTTGGGAAGGAACCCATGATTACGAAGCTGCTGGATCACTTCGACATCATCTTCATCCCCGTTGTGAACACCGACGGCTTTGAGTACACCTGGCAGGTGGACCGCCTATGGCGCAAGTCTCGCCAGCAGACGAGCCTGCGCTATTGCCGTGGCTTGGACCTTGACCATTCCTTCGGATACGCGTGGGATAGTGCCAACGTCCACGACGACCCGTGCTCCGAGAATTACGGCGGAGCACAGCCGTTCCAGGCCGTCGAGGCGAAGCGACTGGCTGACTGGGCACGCAACGAAACGGCATTCAACAATGTCAAGTTCGTCGGTCTGATTGACCTGCACTCGTACTCCCAGCAGGTCCTCTTCCCCTATTCTTACTCGTGTTCGGTGGAACCGCCCAACTTGGAGAATCTGGAGGAGCTTGCCGCCGGCATCGCCAAATCGATCAGGCTCTCCAATGGCCAGTCGTACTCGGTCACGTCAGCATGCCACGGCGCTGTCGCCACGGACGACACCGAAGAGCCAGAAAACTACCGGCGCCTCGAGGCCGGTGGAGGTTCCGCCATTGACTGGTTCTATCACGAAATGCGCGCACACTTCAGTTATCAGATCAAGCTCCGAGACACAGGAAGCTACGGCTTTTTGCTCCCCAAGGAAGACATTGTGCCCACTGGGGAAGAGTTGTTCGACGCCCTGAAGTACTTTGGCGACTACTTACTGGGGAACAATGGAATCGAACGGTTCAAGGCTGACGAGGCCCGGGAAGCTGATGGGTCCGATGGGCTCGCCCCTTCTGAGGACGACGCCCCGATATTGAGCGGGCTAGAGCTCAAGAGAAGGAAACTTCGCAGGTGAAGGGAGCAATGCGTCTTGTGGTAATGGACTGATATTCATACATAAGGGGGGGCTATATACATGGTCTTCCAGTGGTCTGATTATCAAAGTGGACCAACCAATTGGTCCACCAAGTACCGACGTTGGGAGAGCTCCTACCCAACGATGTACTTGTAGGACGTATAGCCAGCCATGCCGCCGAGGACCATCTGGGCAAGCATAGCAACCAGGAAGCCGCTGGTAGCTCTGGGTTAGCGCGTGACTCACACACACACACGCACACACACACTCTCTCTCTCTCTCGAAAGAAGCGTGGGACGGGGGATCAGTTCGGGGGGCTTACAATACACGGCCCTGGGGGCCGCGGGAACTGGCGTAGCCCATGCCATAGGCAACGCGGCCAAACATCCAGGTGGCGCCCAGGGCGGCGGCGGCGACGGGGTAGCGGAGGCCGGAGACTGCGAGTAGGCTGAGGAAGGTGGGCTGGTTCTCGATGAAGTTGGCATGGGCGCGCTGGGCTAGCGAGCGAGGAAACATGAGGGAGTCAGCGTCGGCAGGACCGGTGTAGATAGAACCCAGGTACTCATTGATAGTACCTAGGTAGTACTAATTGGATGCGACGTACCGCAGTTGAACCGGAAAGCATTATTGTCCTTGGCGGCCTGCTCCTCGGTGGCGTAGGAGATTGGGTGCTTCAGGCCGCTCTTCTTGCGATGCATGCCGGTGAGCTGCATGTGAAACATGTTGACGAAGAAGCCCGAGGAGGCCACGGCGAGGACGTAGCTGTTGGGAGGACCCCCGAGTCAGTGAATTCTATCTAGCATTGAATCCATTCGGCTGGCGTCTACGAGTACTCACCCATATTCATCGGGAATCTGGATAGGCATTGTGGCGGATTGGGAGTGTTAACTGCAATTGGTGTCGAGCGCGCGGTGGATACGTGTATATAGCAAGTGACAAAGATACCTGGGTTAGTACACGTAGGTGTCGAAGATGGAGGGTGACGTTGAATTCTCTGAGAAGGGATGTCGGTGGGGGGGCAGATATAGTACTAGTAGTAGTACTGGACTAAGGTAGTAGGACGTGGGGCATTTATACTCAGGTACCATTACCAACCTCAGTACAGTTAGTAGCTTGGATAGTACGTGTTTCATCTGGTAAGGGCGTATGTACTCCTCCTAGTTGTACACGTATTCTAGCACATACTACGGATCCTTTCAGGTTACCTTAGTAAGGAGTCGGATGTCAAATCTTTGAAATGGATCTGTAGGTACCTGGTAGCTTCAACACGTCTCCACTTGCACCACTTCCCTCCCCCCCCCTCCTTGGGTACGTACGTACCTACAGTATCTCCAGGCATCCTTAGCCTTTGCGTCACGGTCGAGAGTCCGTTCCAACCATCATCAAGACCCATTTGAGATCTCCTCCGCAAAAGACACGACACGCAACAACGGGGGGTCGCAAACCGGTGGATGGAACAGGGGGGTGCTCCTGCATAACAATATCCGCAAACTCCGCATCTAGATCCATCATTATGAAATGTCGAAATCTTGCCAACCGTCGAATCCCGACGCCAAGACCCCGAAACGTCGCACGTCGCGTGGTTCGGCGATGCGGATTTCATCAAGGGCGAATCTCCCACTCGTATACTCGTATCCGTCCGTACTCTCCAGCCCACCTGTCTTGTCGGGATTGGAACCGCGTATTTCGTACGCACGGAGGTACTGTAGAGTCCCATAGGTAGAAATGTCGCCGACCGAACGATGGAGTCGGCGGAACAGATCGCACCGGGGCGGAATCCCGCAAGGCTTCCTTGGCCCGCACTCGGCCGTCAAAGGTCCGTCCGCGCCCGTGCCCCTATATCCCCGTACGTGCACATCATTGTTCCATCGCACAAGATAAGGCATTAGTACTTACAGTACTAGTAGGTATAGTCGAGTCTTACTAGTATTGCCAAGTACGAGTAATTACAGTACGCCTGTAGGCTTGGCTGTTCATACCCGGAGCCCGCGGTCGAGCCGTCGGGCGTTTGCCACGGGACTGAGTAGTCCGTAGATACGCTCCGTGGGCCATGGTGAAATTGAGTTGAGTTCTTGGTATTTCAAAAAGTATTGATTCTCACAAGTACTGGGTACAGTGGGGGTTAACGTGGGCGTCGTGACTTCGTGACTCGTGAACCAGACTCACATCTTATCAAGTGTCAATCTCCGCATCCGAAACCGCGGACAACGTCTTCGGCTTGACATTTACCCCGTGCACCGTTCCTCCGGCCTCCTCCACACCAGCCCCAGCCCCTCAAACACCCTCTTCTCCGCCGTCACCATATCCCGCGCCGGGTGCTCCGACCTGGCACCCTCGAGGTCCATCCAGCTGCCGTCCGTCCGGTTCCGCACCCCGCTGCTGTCAAACTTGAGCCTCTTCTCCTTCTTGCAGTACCGCCGCAGGTCTCGCTGGAACGTCGTCCCTCCGCTCCAGCCCAGGACCGCGCATCCCACCGTCTTCCACGGGCTGATGATGATGTCCACTCTTCGATGCGGCGCGTCCTTCTTGGAGGGATCTTTCCAGACGACCAGCGCCTTGTCAAGGGTGTCGAAGCCGGTTCCCGCCGGCCGTCCCTCTCCCTTCCACGGTAGCGGTTCCTGTTTCCGGTCACTGTTTCTCGTCGAGAGCGTTAGGGTGTGAGTGATGTGCTCGCTCTTCTCGAGGCTGACCACAATCTTCTCGACAAGGTGCAGCGTACGGGACTCATCTGGGTGGCTGAGAACCACGTCCACGTCACCGCTCTGTGCCTTTCCGCGTCTGTAACCACCTACGATGGTCATCTGAAAGCCAGGGTCCACTTTCCGGGCGTGCGAGAGGATGACGTCCCCAATCTCCTCGACCTCTGCTCGCGGGATCTTGAGCAGGAACTCGTCGTAGTACTTGACGCCTATCTGCTGCACGCGGCTGAGATCTCCCCAGCCGTACTCAACAAGGTCGTCCAAGTCCCGCCATCCTGTGCGGCGGGGCAGTACCCGTCAGCTTGAAATCCCTTCCCGCCCCGGGTAGTGCTTCATCGTACACGCACCCGCCTACCTTTGCTGTAGAACTCGCGCGCGGTGACGTCGCCCACACCCCATATATCGTAGAACAGTTTGAGCACACACATCTTGGTATCCGTGGCCGCCGAAACCACCTCTTCCAGCTGGCCCGACTCTCTCCATTGATCGTACAGCTTGGCGATTTTAGCGCCGCATCCTGGAAGCCTGGATACCTCTATGCAATACCATTAGGTCGTGCGGGGAGCCTACGCCCTCGTCCCGGAGAAAACTCACCAGCCGAGGTCTGCAGCGGATAGGGGTACGCCGCAACCGCCGCTATTGATGAGGAATAAGCCCGAACTCCGACATTGTCGCCTTGTAAGAGACGCAGCGTTCGAATTTCTTTGAGCTCTTCGACGAAGGCCGCGTTGGGTGTGTCGACGGGTGTGGGGCGCTGGCACGAGTAGGAGGTATGCAGGAAGTCTGGAACAGGGGGCAACGGGAGGTCGTGCTCGGAAGTAGTCTCGTGCAGGAGGGGCGGCCTTTGAGCCGGTGACGCGTAAGGCCGAGTCTGTTGGTGACGGGTTCTCGGGGAGGCTGGGTTAGCTGCCGGGTCGCCGCGGTCCGGCTTGTCCGCGGCAGCCCGTTTCAATATGCTCCTGACAGGACTAGTCCCGGTGGGTGTGTCGGCGATAGGCGTAGGCTTCTCGTTTGCCACGGGCAGCTTCCTCCCCTCATAGAGAAGATAGCCTTCGGTCGGAAGCACGACGCCTCTGTCGAGGGCGTCAAGCAGCCACGAAAGCTTCACAACCTTGATGGTGCTCGATGATGTCGTCGTGGACTGGGCCTCATGCGAACCTCGAGGCCCGCCAACGGCCACATTGTCTCTGCCTCCACCACCATCCGACTCAGAAGTCCGCTGCCGCTTTGATGGCCGCTCATCCCTGTTTTCAACAGATTGTGTGGGTGCAGGAATCTCCTCCGTCTCGAGCTTTAACCGCCTAAGCTCAAACCGAGCTCGTTCAGGGCGCGTGATCCGCCCCAGCAAGATCTCCGCCTCGTGCGCGTTCCAGGTGAGAGACGGGATTCTTTCTTCTAGAGAATGTAGCTCATCGGGCTGTAGGTTGGTTGGTAGGAGATAAATGGGCGGGAGATCGAGGCTCATGGTCTTGGGCCGTGGTCTCGCAGGTCGGATTCGAGCGCGGATGGGATGGTTAGATGCTAGGTATCGACAAGCTACTATGACGCAATGGACCAAGCTGGACGTCTAACCGGGTTGAGTCCAGGCATGGTGCTGCTAGACATAGATCCACTCTGCCACAAAGGACGACCGCCATCCCCGGTCAGGTTTGATTATTGGGTGTCGTCTTTTGTGTTAGGTAGGGCAAGATAGGTTGGATATGTTCAGCTGGGGACGGCGCTTTTCCGCCTGCCGGGAAGCAGTTATCGCCACCTTCACCTAGCACGTGAGTGAACCCTGCCCAACTCCGACAAGGGCGAAGCACACTCCTGCCCAGCACTATGCACAATTCGCATTTGAATCAAGTACACCACTGATCAGCGTATAGAGACTGTCACCTTGGCGCCAGCTAGCCATTATGAGTTCGGGCTCATTTCGATGATGTGACCCGCCTTGCGTAGGGTACCTAGGTCCGTATCTATTAGGCAGAGATCCTACAACTGAAGTAAGTATGCTAGTCTATGCTGGAAGTTGCCGCAGCCAGAAATCGTAGCGGTACGATACATTTCAAAGCCTTATCTTTAGACATCCTCGAATTCGAGCTCTTCGTCCTCGTCGTCCTCATCACTGGCGTTGCCGGAGTCCCTAGCCGACTCCTTGGCATCTGGCTCAGCCTTAATGTCTGGCTCAATCTTGACCCGCTTGGCTTGCCTCTCATCCGAGCTATCACCGTCCCGCGACGTATCGCCCGATGCCTCTCTCTTGATGTTCGGCGTGCTTGCCATATCCTGGCCAGAGCTAGCCCCCGTGGCGAGGACGTCTTCAAATTCATCCTCGTCCTCGGATCCGGAGGAGTCATCTCCCATAGCCTCACGGGCGCGCTCGGCCGCTTGCTCAGCTTTTATCCTCTCGAAGATATCATCAATCTGTATGCTCGCGTTGGTGTCTGCAGATTTCGGCTGTGACTCCTTGGAGTCCACTTCCTCCTTCTTCGTGGCGGCCGTGTGAGCCCCTGGAACGGCTCCAGAGAACGACTCCCCGGTAACGGTGCTGTTGGACATCCAGGAAGGCAGCGCATTTTGCTTCGCAATCTTTTCTTTGCGAGCACGTTCGGCTTCCTTCTCCGCTTCCGAGGGTCCGTCCGAGGTCGAGATGTTGACCGCAATCGATTGCGGCCCCGTATTGGTTAGGCCCTTGACGGCCATGGGCCGGTTTGCCCCTGCATCGACCGCTATCGTCTCAACGCGTTGGTGCTGAGCATCGCGTACCACCGGACGGGCCTTGGCAAGTGCCCGGTCAAAGTCGCACTCGGGAATGTGAACACCGTCGATCTTGCGTAACAGCTCGGTAATGAACTTGAATTGGTCGTTGAGACGAGTCGACTGCTCATGTCCGGTGGGGTTTCGGTCGGCTTCGAATGTTAAGGGATGGTTGCAGCGGTGGCATAGGAATCCTTGCTCGCTGGAATTATCCAGGACCTCCATCGCCGTCCACTCGGCCTTGCAGTGTCGGCAAAAGTATTCCTTCTTCTCGTCGGTCTGGACCGTGGTGCCCTGCACCTCCTTGTCGATGGTGTACACCCGCCATTTGATCGCGTCGATGGTGTGCCTATAGTTGATGTAGTACCATGTGCGATTACTGGGTCGAGGGTTCCCTTCGCGATACTCCTGCCTGGTATGCCTGTCTTGCGCGTCAGGAAGTGTGACCCCGGGTGGCCTCGCCGAGAAGTCACGTACACAGTCAGGAAGCGGTCTTGACGCAGCTGGCCGCATATCTTGTGCAGATCCTTGGTATTGATAGCCATCAGGTATGCAAGATCATCGTCGCGGAGACTGGGCGTTGAGTGTCAGCAACGAGCTTGTGCGACCGAGAACCAGCGGCCGGCATACGCTTCGTGGAGAATCAGGGCATCTATCACGAGAATTTCCCGTGTCTGATAGAAGGCACGCATGACCGACTTCACCAAAGCCACAGCGAGATCCATGGTGCCTTCTGTGCTTGCCGCGCTCTTGGGCTATTCGGCTGGCGAGATCTTCTACAGTCGTCGTTGCTCGAGCTTGGATCGGAGGGACGGGCTGGGACGCCAGGCGCATGCGCGCGAACGATCCGGAGCGAGGCCCGCTTGCTGAGACGGAGCGACGACCGTTTGGGTGAATTCTCGGCGAGCGATTCTGCTGAGGCGCGACCTGGTGGATGTCGATGATTCAACGGACAGAGTGGCGGCGCATTGTTCGTGAGAATGAATGGGAAGCTCGGAGACTGTGGTCGCGCCTTTGTTCACGGGTCGCTGGGCCCTCTAGGTAGAGGTCGATGGCCGCCTAGAATTTACGGTAGGCACAGCAGACCATAATGGCTTCCCATATGTCGCTGCTTTCGTATTGTCTTTTGTTTCGGTCGATCCCTCCCCTTGTGTTAACGGGGTGTAAACTCCCAGAGTCCCGAGGTGGCTTCCGCCTGTTGGGATTAATTTGACCTTCATTACATAAGCGTCGCTGCGATCGGCCTACACACGAGTACAGGCATGTGTACAGACTACCGTACCTTACATATGATAAGACCGATATGATAAGATCGCAGGTCGATATCGGTCAGGAAGGCATCACAGCAACATAATTTGGAACTATTTTCAGTGCAATGGGAGCTTCGAAACAATGAACTCTCGGTATACTCAATCAGGCAATATCAATAAATATCTTTACAGCATGCAGTTCCTCGAATCTAGCCCTAGAGGTATGTACGGATCTTGCCCAGTGGCAAGACATCATTTGCCTTGAAAGTTCCCATCATTAAATCCCGGCTAACCGTCAGGATTTACACAACATACCCTCGTTTACCGTGACTCCTATGCGCCTCGGATACCAGCGGACCACGACTGCCAGTCAAAAGGGTATAGGAGGCAGGTAGATGCGGAAAGAAGAGGATCAAGCATACTTCCTCAGCTGTGATAGTATTAGTACCTGTCCTCAAGTAAGGTGGTTGTTCGAACGTATCCAACTTACATCTAGTGTGAGGGTCTTGGAGCTGTTGACTTCCTGGTCTCGGTACACTCCAACCAGACTTTCACTGTCCTGGAACAGACCGCTCTTCAAGCTGATGACGACAAACTGCATTCCAGGCCCTGCATGCTCCCGGATGTACTTCTTAATCTTGTCGACGTTGGCATTGTCCAATGCAGCGTCGACCTCGTCCAGAACGAAAAATGGACTGGGCTGGTAGCTGTGGATGGCAAAGAGCAGTGCGAGGGCCGCCATAGTCTTCTCACCTCCCGACAAATGCTCCATATCTCGGAAACGCTTCAACGGCGGCATGGCATGATACTTGATGCCAGACAGGTACGGCATGTCCGTGTCTTCCTCGATGTCCAGGTACGCTTGGCCACCCAACGGGTACGCCTCGGACCTGGTCAGGTCTTTGTAGACGTGCGTAATCTGCTCTTGGATGTGGGAGAATGCCTTGTTGAAAAGTTCATACCGCTTCTCCTTCACCTCTTTGAATGCTTCTTTGGCGGCATGGGCTGCCGCCTTCGAGTCTTCGTACTCCTGGTCCGTCTGCTTGAGTCTGGCCTCGACACTCTCTAAGCGTTCCATGGCCCTCATGTTCGGATTGAGCTTTTCGAGTTCCATTGTCAGCGTCGTAACCTTCTCTGTGAGACTTTCCTCGACTCCCGGTCCGTCCGACTATGATGACGTATTAGCTAATGTATACCGGTGCAAGGTATATATCCGAGTCTTACCTCTTTGAACTCATCATCAAGGCCAGAGTAGTCGATCTCTATCCCGTGGTCATCCAGAGCAATGTCCATCATTTCTTCATCCTCTTCCTCGTCAACATCCATGGCGTCAGGATCTTGATGCAATAAGTCATCTTCCACGGGCAGATTATCCAGACTGCCTCCGACTAGGGGAATCTGGATCTGCTCCAGCCGGCACCTTCGCAGCAGCCCAGACTTGCTTGAGCTGTTTTTCTGCACAACAGATTCCAGCTGTGTGATTTCCTTCAAACGAGCTTCGATGCCTTTGCTTCGCTTTTGCAATTCAGCCTTTGCCTCGTTCACCTTCTGCGTCCGGTCCGCGAGTTCCTCTTTGTATTCTTCCAGCGTCTCGCGGAGGGCCTCGAGCTCCGCCTGCTCCTGGCGAAGCTCCTCCTCAATCTCGGCCTTTTGCGAGGCAAATGACTTGATGTCGCGGTTGAGGTTTCGAATGGTGTCTTGGGCCTTCTTGATCCGGGCTTCGGTCTCGTTGTGCCGTGTCACTTCCCAGTTCAGTCTGCTTTCCAGCCTCTGCTTCTGGACCGAGTATTGACTTCGCTTTTCCGACACCTCCTGCTCAAACTTGCCCTGTGATGCCTCGTAGGCCCGTATGTCGCTGTAGCCTAATCTGGAACAGAAATTGGCAAAGATCTTGTCCTCCACCCGGGAAATTGCGTCCTTGTACTTTTGCACACTCTTGGCCACCTTCTCCAAGTCTGAAGCCTTCTCTTCGTATTTGGGTCGAAGCTCCTTAAGCTCTTTCCTCTGGCTGTCAAGCTCGCGCTTCTTGCTAGCATGATTCTTGTTCAACGCAGCTAGCTCATCTTTGACAACGACGAGGCGCCTTTCAAGGCCACTCAGATCTGTCTGGAGCCCCTCCTCCAACGCACCTCGCCTGTCAGCTCTCGGGAGACGTTCAAGATCTTCCGTCAACTTATTGGCGATACGCTGGAGGTTTTGGACATCGGCCTCCTCGAACCGTCGCTTGCCATTCTTGGAATCTGGCCCACGACCACCGGTCATAGTGCCGCTCTCGTGGATGACGAACCCGTCGAGGGTAACAGCCTCAACGGGGATCTTCCTCTCGTAGCAGAGGTGTTTTGCGATGTCAAGCGTGTCGCAGACTACCGAGTTTCCACAGGCGTATGCTATCGCGCGCTCAACCGATGAATCGAAGTTGATGGAATCAATGGTCAGCCTCGCCCCGGTAAAGCTCTTGATGGCGGTGTTGACAGCAGGGACTTTGATGTTGTCCAGTGGGATAAAGGTCATGGTCGGGAACCGCTGCGTTTTGAGATACGCAATGCAGTCGCTGCCGACCTTCTCTGTGTCTACCACGACTGCATCGAAGTTCCTCCCTAAAGCCACGAGGACAGCTTCCTCGTACTTTTTCTGCTTGGGTTTGCAGAGGTCCCCCACCCGGCCGTGGATTCCGGGAAAGATGCGCCTCAACGAAGTGACCATCTCTTTAATTCTTGTCTCCTTGTCGCTCTGGCGACGTCCATCATCTGCCTCTCGCAGCTTCCGGGCGACGTCTTCGAGTTTCTCTTCCAGGTCTGTCCGTTTCTGGTTGGCTTCTACTCGCTCCGACTGCAGGCGGTTGAACTCCTTCTTCTTCGAGGCGATGCTGTTGGAGAGCTCAGACGACGCGGCCTGTGCTGCCTCCCTCCTTTCGCCGATTGTGGAGAGTTCGGCCTCGCTTCTTTCAATAGCGGCCGCAATGCCTTCCACTTTGCCCTTCAGGTTGTTGACGGTAACCTCGTCGGCCTTTCTCGAGCGCTCCAGATGCTCCAGTCCGGCTTGGTTAGAGGCGGACTGCGCCATGACTTGGGCGCGGAGGGTATTGTACTCTTTTCGATCTGCGTCGCTGATCTCCCTGCCCTGCTTCTTCATCTGCTCTTTGATCTCTTTCTCAAAAAGCTTTTCGGCCTTGTTGACGTTCTCGATATCCTTGGTGACCTTCTCCACCACGGCAGCCTGCTCGTCTCGCTCCCGAATGATCCTCTGGACTTGGGACTGTGTATACTCCATACGTTGGGTGGTCTGGTTAATTTTCTCGTCAAAGGGGATGATGGAGTTCTCTTTGTCCTCGATGCTCCTCTCCTTTCCTTTGATAGCTTTCTCGACTTGAGAAACTTGTCTGGACGCCGCGTGCTGGTCTTTTCGTGCCACGTCCAGACGCTGCTCGAAGGCTTCGACGTTGCGTTTCATGTCTTTTAAGTCCTCCTGATGATTCTGGATGGCTTCCTTTGACTCGTCCATCGCTTTTTGAAAATGGTACAGCTTCCATAAGGTCTGAGTTACGATGGCGGCATCCTTCTCCTCGGTCTTCTTCTGGAAGTTGTCTGCTTCCTTTTTCTGTTCTCGATACTGCTTGATTTCGGAATTGATGCCGCGACGTCGGTGAAGCTGGAAGTTCTGGTTCTCCGCGGCTTGCTCAGCTAGGGCCTGGAGCTTCTCGTACTCTGCCTTGTACTCTAAACTTCCCGAAATTTGTTCCACCAGTCGTGTGAGATCTTGAGGGGACTGTGAGGCAATCGACTCCACGTCGCCTTGAAACACGAGGAAGTTCCTCGCTTTGATAAGAATATTCTCCTTCTCCAGGGACTCGTTGTATTGCTGGGCGGTGACGATACGGTCATTGAGACGGTACTCGCTAGCGCCCTGGTTCGTGATGGAGCGCTTCCAGCGTTGTTCCTCGCCAGCGTCGTCTTCGTAGACAGCCATGACCCAGGCGGTCTTGGGGTCACCACGGGAAGCTTTGTCGTTGCCATTGATGCCTCCGTTGGCCGGGTCGGCGGTGTCGACGGAGCCGTCATCGTTTATTTTCGACGTCTTCAAGACACGACCGCGGTACACTAAGTCCTTCAGGTGCGCGGAGCGGAGATGCGATGACTTGATTCCGAGGACGAAGGAGATGGCATCCATGCTAGGGTACTCTGTCAGCGGTCGGACACCCAAGCACAAATGCAAACACGTACGAGTTTGATTTCCCAGATCCATTTGGCCCAATGATTGAGGTGAAGTACGAATCCCCAAATAATAGGGTGTGGTGGCCCTTGTAGGACTTGAAGTCTGCAGCCAGAGACCATTAGTAGCGAGCACCGCGATTCACTCCAGAAGAAACTCACTGAAAAGCTCCAGACGGATGAGCTTCCCCATTGCGGCGATGTTTGGCGCAGCGCGCAGCGGTCGAGCAGTTCAGCAGAGGAAAAACGCGAGTGTTCGATTCGACGTCGTTTCTCAGCACCAGCTGAGTCGCGAGCGGGACTTGTCGCTGGCTGTTCAGAGATACGCAGAAGACGGCCGCAGCAGATGGTATATGTCCCTGTTCAGCCGGTTTCTCGATGCGGAGGGTTGATGGCGGAGAAATGCGATGTTCGGGTGTGAGCTGCGTGGATGGCGGGGCACACAATGTGCCCCGGTTTAGTCGGTCGCGTCGGGGGAGACGTGATGGGTTCTCAGCGTGCAGTAGAGCATTAGCGAGAGGCCTGGAGAGTCAATGAGATAAGCGCGCCGTTCATCCAAATGGTATACCTTTGTTGAACTATGCGCTCCGAACAGGTAACGAAGGACGGGAGGGAGTGGCCGCTAGATGATGCCTGTCGCGATGATGACCATGCGATGATGGAGGAGCTGGCGGACGCGACGCGGTTTCGCCAGTCGTGTGGGTCGGTGCCTCGAGTGCTCAAGGTACTAAGGTAATGCACGCCAGCCGATAAAACACAGTGTTATGCTCCAGTGTCACACTGGCCTGGGCAATCATGGGGTCAACCACCACCTCTCACCTCTCACCTCTCCGGCCCCGCCCACATGCTCCCCAGAGGGCATCTGATTCACCAGACAACACCGAGAACAATGCCAATAGATACTACTGTAAGTCTCTGAGGTGCCTACCTGATACACTGCGAACATAGGTAGGTAGAGCACGGGGCTCGCCATCAGGTCCCATGACCCAAAGTACCTCATATGCTGCAGCCACTGGAGACTGATTAGGCAGTTTGGGCCAGATAGATACGTCGCCTTCCAGCAAAGTCCTCATATGGACAAACGTGCCCGTACCGTCTCCCTAGGAGTGCGATAATAGCAGCTGTAGAGCATGTCATCAAGAAAATGTCGTAATAAAGATCATCACTAGTACTCAGTCCATGCTTTGTCCGGTGCGTACCGGGGGAGTACCGGGCAGGTATTATTAGACAGCGGCCAGATATGCACAAGGTCAAGTACTAATACCTGGTTACCATTCCCGTACAGTGCGCCACCTGGCATGGCCCACAATAAAATGCCAGCGGGGGCAGCCGTCAGCTTCCCCAGCATTCACAAGCTCCTCCTAATCCTCTTTGGGGCGACACGATATTGTTGACCTGACGAAGGGGTGGTCATGAGGAACTGCTTCTGGGGCCTCCAACACGCTCTGGCCTCTCGATTCATCTTTATTTTCCCGCCCCCCCCCGTCGCTTGCGGTTCGCCTCTTTCATCCTAATGTTCCAAAGTTCCAGTAATCGACGACCCTGAAGCCTGAATAATGGCCCACGACATCAAGCCCTCGTCCCCTGAATCAGATACGTTCCCGGCTGCTGGGGATCCCTCTCCGCCTCTCGAACAAGATACTACTTCTCTATTGAGCTCCTCGCCGCCCGATGAGTCGCTTCTCGATACGCCCGCATTTAGCGCTACGACTTCGAAGAGCCCGGGACTCTCGAGGAATCCGTCCTTCTCTGGCAGCAGCTCGTACCAGGACGACTGGGACTCGCTGCCGCCCTTGGACCGGCTCACCGTCCTCGACCTTCTCGACAATTTCGCGCTGCCCCAGCAGCTAGAGAAACTGCAAAAGGGCATCTCCGCGCAGACCAGCAAAGTCCGTCGTTCCAAAGATGTCTTCAAGTCAAAAACACAGGGAGCTCGCGAGCGCATGGTGGAGGAATGGAGGCGCCGACTGCCATCTGCTGAGGAACAGCTCGACCGATACCGGAAGCGCATGCAAGAGCGCGTCGACAAGTTGGGCAAGCAGTGGAACAACACCAAGGCCGTCAGCCTACGAGAGAAGGTATCCTTCATATGCGGCGTCATGAACATCTTCATCAGCGGATACCTCATCGGCGGCTACCCCGAGTACTTCCATCTCTGGTACACGGCCCAGCTGGTCTACTTCATGCCGATTCGCTTCTTCATATACCGTCGTCGCGGCTACCACTATTTTCTTGCCGACCTCTGCTACTTCACCAACTTCCTATTGGCGCTCAGCTTGTGGGTATTCCCGGCCTCAAAGAGGCTGTTTACAGCCGCCTATTGTTTGGCCTTTGGGAACAATGCCGTCGCCATCATCATGTGGCGCAATTCCCTCGTTTTCCACAGCTTCGACAAGGTCACTTCGCTCTTCATCCATATCATGCCTTGCGCGACACTTCATTGCGTCGTTCACCTCTTCGGTGAAGAGAAGCAACGGCAGAGATTCCCTGCCATATGGACCATCAGGAACTCTGGCCCAGACTCGCCAACCGCTTACGCAAATGTACTGTCCATGATCGCGTGGAGTACACTGCCGTACGCTGTCTGGCAGCTTAGCTACTACTTCTTCATCATCGTCCGACGAAGGGAGAAGATTGCCGCAGGACGGCCGACATCATTCACGTGGTTGCGCCGATCGTATTCCAAAACATGGATTGGGAAGATCGTCTTGGCGCTCCCCGACGCATTGCAGGAGCCAGCCTTCATGATGATCCAATACCTATACGCATGTCTCACCATAGTTCCCTGTCCTTTGTGGTTCCTGAGCCGATGGGCGTCTTCGGGATTCCTCTTGGCAGTCTTCTCCTGGAGCATATACAATGGCTCAACATACTACATCGACGTCTTTGGGAAGCGATTCCAGAAGGAACTCGAGGCAATGAAGGCTGAGGTCTCGAAATGGCAGAGCATGGCGGACCTCGAACAGCCACAGCCACTCATGCCCCCTCACGCTGATGAAGCAACTGGCGCTGTTGGCGCGCAGGAGCAAGCCATGGCCGTCCCGACTTCAGCAGCTTCGCTTAACAACGACCGCCTCGCTGCTCAGGCTAAGAGGCAGGGACCGGTTCCTCGAGCTGACACAGACGTCGCACATCTAGATGAGACCAAGGGAGCATCGACCGGCATCGACGGCGACACAAAGCACGACCTTCAGGAAAGGAGAAGTGTACAAGTCACCATGTAATCACGCCGTGGTATTATCCCATATCGGAGACAACGTGTACTTACACGGGAGGGGGCCCAGGGGTTAATTATTGTTTGGTCACTACTGTGGTTTTTGAGGTCATGCTGTTAAGGGCGTCAGGGTGGCGGGAATATCTTGTGCGGCGGATCTCTCTAGACAGTGTACCAGGCCAAGGCTCTTTGGTGTAATAAGGCCACCGATTATTTGGGCGAAATAGTTCTGTTTTTCTTCATTTGTTCTTGGGAGCACGGAGTCGGGACGTGGCTACGGTCAGTTTCCGACGAGGTCGGTCCTAGGAGTGGTATACCAGTAATTCTTATGACTTCTACCGCTTCGCCTTGAGACATCGAACCCGGCCACGAGAACTATTATTGCCCCGTAAGAGTAGTGATAGTACTGTTAAGTAGGCTACAACCATATCTACAATGCTAGCTCTATAGCTACCCACCTAGATCCAGTCAGGGACTTAGTATAGTACTACTGCAGCACTAGTATACCCGCGGTGCATGAGCCGGTCATAATGCGTCCAGAGTCTTTGAATACGTCTTAAGTCGTGATATTGAGTTGTCCATGCCTCTATGGCCGCTATGCTTACTAAAATCAACGCTCATCACCCCTTGCCCGGTCCCCTGCCCATGCCCAACATATCGTGCAAAGCTCTTGTCATTCCCTGGTCCCAATGCAGGTTGTCCGAAAACCAAAGCAGCAAACCAAAAACTCCCCGCCTCCGCCAATCGTCATGGTCCGCCGGTGAGATGGAGAGTATGCAGACCCAAATATAGATGTTACAGCCCAGGAGGGGGTTTAGGGAAAGAGAGGACCTCCTGAGGGTGCGTTGCGGTGAGGGATGTTGTTGATCTTGACGAGTCGACAGCCGTGAACCCGAGCAAAGCACGGGTCGCCAGCGGGGGTCCACGAAAGCCACGCCGAAACATTGGCCAAACGTTTCCTTTCTGGCGAGCGTGGCCGAATGGAAGCAACGGCCTAGCGGCATCCAGACGGTCTTCCCATCGGCAACGTCGGGGTCATCCACTCGAATATGCTCCAACCCACTTGTGGTGGAACTACCGAATGATGCCCCAATCGGCAAGTCTCCCTCCACCATCGCCATCTTCACGTGCACCCGGTCGGCGGCCAAATACTGACCAAAACCTCAGCGTCTCGTCACCTGCGCCTGTGACCACAACCCTTCCATCAGGGCTCATAGCAAGATAGAGGACACGGTACGTGTGGCCGGTCAAGCTGGCAACCTGCGTCATCGACGGATACTTCCACACAACAATTTGGTTCTGGCTGTAGCCGTGTGTTGACACGATCTCGTTCGAATTCTTTGACCAAGCGAGGTTGCAGACTTGGCTTCCCGTGTCGATCTCATTGACGACCGACCCTTTGACAGTGTCATGGAAGATAATCCGCCTGTCCGCGGTACCACCGCCGGATGCAAGTAGGCCGCGCTGGTGAGGCGACCAGGATATGGCCTTGACGGCAGCCGTGTGATCGGAGAACTTCCAGAGGGGAGTATCCGAGAGCTTATCCCAAACCATAAGCTTGTTGTCGTTCCCGCCACTAGCCAGTTGGCCATCTTCGCAATTCCACTTAAGACCGCAAACTTCTTGTTTGTGACCAGCGAGTTTTCTGAGCCACTGGTCCGGTGCTCGGACATCCCGATGGTATATCAGTCTGTCTCGAGAGCCAGATGTTAAAATGTGCGTGTTCCAAGCCAGAGACCCAACGCGGGCCGTATGGCCGGTCATGGTTCGTAACCTTCTCGTCTTCTCGGCGTCCCAGATCTGGACAAGGCCCTTGCCCGTGCCGATGGCGAGATGAGTGCCTTTTTGTATCCAGGAAACGCTCGTGACAGTGTCATCCTCCAGGGTACAGAGCTTGTTGACCTTGCTCGTCTGCGCGTTCCACATATAAACACTGGAGCCAAGCCCGACGCCGAGAACATTCGCACTTCCCCAGTCCACCAGGTTCAGGTAGAAGTCATCCGCCAGCTCCGGCGCGTCCAGGACCTTGTACGGAACCTTGCTGACGGCTCGCGGCTGACGACGGGGGCTGAGCAGCATTTGTTGGCTATTTAATCGGACTGGTGATAGGCTGTAGATCTCTGCCCTCGTATCTAGATTGGGACCGTGTCGACTTTGGGGAGTTTTTGTGGGTGTAGGGTGGCCAGCAATGTGGCTATGGTGACGGGGAGACAGGTATGAGAAGAGATTCTTGTGGGGAGTTGACGGCGTCAATGATGAAGGTATGGAGGCGCTGGATCCGTGATTGGGGGGCGTTCGCGACCGTGTACCATCGTTGATATCGACACGAGAAGCCGGTGGCAGAGTGTGATCGGGGGAAAGTGTAGGAGGCGTCATTTGGGGAACCGAGTCCTCAAAGAGTTCAGCACGAAGCAGAGTCGAGAAAGTGCGATTAGCTTCCTCCGCTATCCGACTGTTAGTCTTTGTTCCCGCCAGAGGGGCCGGGTTACTCACTCTTCTGAAAGTGCAGTTCTCCCTGAGGCGTTCGTTTTTTCTGCTTGGAAGGTGTCGCTGGCGACGCATCGTCATGAAGCAAGGTGAAGCTGGCTTGGAGATCCTGGCCCGATCGAGTGGGGATAAAGCTACAGACACGACATGTTAGCAGAGCGACGGCTGAAGACACTGTTTCCAATGGACTCACCGGTCCCCATTGATGCGCTGGCGTTTCCTATGCGGGCTGGCACTGGGGGTGCTCTCCCGTTGAGGACGTCCAAACTCTTTTAGCAAGGCGCTGTCGACGGCATCTACATCGAACGCATTTGGCCGAGATCCCTCGCTCATCCTGGCGCTACTCCTAGTTCGCCGGTGTGAAATTCCTTCGACATTCTTCTGCTTGCATTCGAGCCTTCCGCGATCAGACGGAGGGGGAGGTGTTGACATCCGAGGTGATCCCCCGAGGGACGCTTGCTTGGCGTCGGCCATCACTTGTCTGGGAGCTGTCGGTAGGGGAGCGAGGACAGGGTTTTCGGCATGTAATGTCATGGCTGTTGTTTGCGGTCCCAAGTCCAGGTCGAGGACCAGTTCGGAGGCAAGCCGGGTGGCTGGTATCCTGGGGCGGGAGAGGCGGGATGGGCGGCGCCCACTGAAGCGACAATGGCAGGATCGCTGTGGGAGATAGAATATTCGACAAGGATATTGGTTCGAGTTAATTGTGGCGAGGCTCGGAACGTAGGAGTTGTTTGCAGGCGCCAAAGTCGACAGGGACTATTGCATACTTTCGAGGGGCAGGTAGTGTACCTCTTGGATGGGGCTGGCGACAACCGTTGCGAAAGTCGGAATGTGTCGCTGAATTAGGGCCAGGGAGGGAATCGCTGGAGTAATCGTGGGTCTAGATGAATGCGGGAATAGGTGTAGAAAATGGCGTCGAGCGTATAGGGATTCGTGGGGAGAGATATCGCCGTGCGCCTTTCCAGGTTGGCGAGGTGGGAGATGATCGGATGGTGAAGTGAGGTGACCTGGGCGACGGGTAAGTGACGGGAGGTGAGGTGCCCCAGGCAAGACGGGCGGCACGCCAACCGCCAACCGCCAGTAGCCCCCAGCGGGTATGCACCAGCCCATGCCTCTTTGGGCGCTGCTGGCCCACGCCAACCACCAGGAGAACAATAAAACGCGGGTCGACGACAACAAAAGCGTGAAGGGCTGCGTCCTTGACAGCTCATCCGACTGCGGACGCATGCTTAATCCTGCACTCAATATTACGTATGTACTCCGTACTGCTCATACTAATTACATGGGTTCTTGGAATATTAAGTATTCACGAAAGCCTCATTCGAACCGCATTCAACCAAACAACACCCAGACCAGAAATCCAGTCTTACTACCGAGTACTCGTAGTCCGTATTGTATGTACCGTAAATAAGCCGATTCTTCATCTTCTGCTCATTGCCTCCAATTCCACTCTGTTATTATTGTTATTGTTATTGTTATCATCACTTTGTCTGAGCCCTCGTGTCACGTCGCGTTCGCGAAGAGATGCGTGAAAGAGGAGGGGCTTTGCTTCTTCCATCCCTTGGTTGGACGCAAGGGCATTTCTTTTTGTTGGTGTTTTTGTGTTATGTTTTTGAAGCGCAGGAGCACATCAAGCACCAGCAGAGGAACGACAGGCCGCACTCCTGGACGCGTCCCTGTGAGAATGGAGAAGTGGTTGGCTCTGGCGCGTCCAGATCAATTAAACCCCCCCCCGCCACATAATGAAATCACAGTGCCAGCTCTGGCGGTGCCACGATGCTTTAAGTGGGGGATTGGTGGCTGGGACTGCAGGAGCTCGTAGAGTACGGTAAGTGTACAGTGCGCAATTTTCCCGTTTTGTTCCTCTAACACCCTGGTCGCGTACTTGACGCGTCTGTTTGGTGTCAACCCTGTTACCACTCGCAGTGCCGCCTACGATTGGCCAAGTCCTCCACCTAGTCGCGGTGAGACTTTGACGACCCATCTCCTCTCCCTCGTGTTCTCCTAGTACGAAGTACGTCGAGAAGCAGAGCAAGTACTTGGACACGCCCAGGGTGGATACTCAAGGTCAGGTACCCCCAGGGTGTTAGCCGGGTGGCTGGAAGCAGCTTCAGTAGATGCATACTAGTAGTAATAATTATGCAGCAAATGCTTACCTTACACAAAATTTCCAATCTGGAAGTCAACTTGTTCGCCGTTGTAACTCGGTTGTTTCAAGGTCATCAGTCATAATGATTAGTGTATCTATGCTCCTCGGCGCGGTATAAAGAAAAGATATATAGAGAGCAAGGCCGAATGGCCAGGGACACGAGACTTTGCGCTCGCTTTAAACAGGCTGCCGGAGACCAGATCCTGCTTGAGCCGCCTCCGAACCACCATCGTTGTTGCCCGAGTAGCGTGGTTGTTGGGCGGACAATGAGCCTACCAGTAGCGACTGCGAGGCCACCGTTTGGCGCACACTCAAGCCTGAGATTCGGCTTGGGCGAGAAGACGTTCGCGCCAGCCATTGCAGACTTCCTCAAAGCCCCCGATCACCTCCCCACACACACCCGCGCATTCCCTGTTCTGGAGACGCTCCCCCCAGTTCCCTCGAGTCAGCCAACGCTCGCCCTCCTCCCGCAGCTCATCGTCTCTCCTCATCTCGGCCACCAGCTCCTTAGCACTCTTCAGCCGTCGTGTTGCCGTGGCCGTAGTCTGGCGAGACATGTGCAAGGTGTCCGACAAATAGTTCAGAGTCTGCACCAGATCCGACGTGATGGAGTGCAATGCAGTCAAGGAGTCAAACGCCGCAGTGGATGGCCGCGGCATGCTGTCGGACAGCGACACAAGTAACGGCACTAGCTCATCGATGGCTTCCCAGTCTGGCGGCGGCGCCATGGGCGACAGTAATGGAAAGGTCAGACTGTGGATTTGCCGAGTCTGGTGCGCCAGGTGCGTCGTAAGCGCCGAGTGCGCTGTTATCAACCTGGAACAACAGAACGTTAGCTTGGTCGCCTGTGCGGAGTCGGTACGGTTGGTTCCCACCTCGAAGCGCTGCCCTCGACGCTCGACTGCGATCCCAGGTCGCGGAGGGACTCTGTGACTCTCTGGACGACATCATCTGTCGGGCCCCCATAGTTCCCTGTCCCCCGCCTCACCAGGGACTCGATTGCGTCAACTTTGGCCACGAAGCTCGGGGGGATGCCAGAGGAGTCTAGATCCGATTCCGAGCCATACTCGCTCCCATCGTACGCGCTCCCTGTCCTTTGGTGATTTTTCCGCCGGGGCGAGGGGATACCCAAGCTCGCATCCCGCGGCCCCGTCGGGTGTCCACCTCCACCGTCGTCATCGCCACTCGCTGCGGACCCAATCCCATCAGCTCTCTCCTCTTCATCGCCATTAACGTCAGCCTCATCTTCGTCTCCAAAGTCCGAGAAGGCATCGGCTAGCTCATCGGCAAGATTTCCCATGCCATTGTGGCCACCCGCTCCACCGCTCCCAAGCTCGCTTATATCGAGGGTGTCTTGCTGATTGAAGCTGTTGCGATAGGGAAGACCCGGATCGTTCGACTGTCGTCTTGCCTGTGGGGATTCTTGGTAGGCGTCGACGGCAGACGACTGCCGAGAGTGCCGCGGAGTATGCGGTGAGGACATTGTGGGCAGTCGCAGGGAACCAGTCCCCAGCAAGCTGTCAACGCGCTATCGAAGTTTGCCGTATCGTCGCCAGGATGAAAGCTCGGGAATAGCGTTGGACTGTTTGGTGCTGCACCGGAAGACTTGAAACCGCGCGATTTTGCAGATTCCAAGGGCTGTTGGCGAGTCGGCACAAAGGGAGAACACCGCATCTTTGGAAGTTGAGGTCAGTCATCCTGGGTCGCGCGTTCCAAGCGGTGGTGCCCAGGTGGGTCCGGAGCTGCCACGTCCCTCAATCGTAGGGCCATGCTGCTGCCCATGCAGGCCTGGCAGTGAGTGTAGACTGCCGAGTCAGGTACCTACAGGTAGGTAGGTAGGTAGGTAGGTAGGTAGGTAATTAGGTACTACCTACCTAGAGTAAGAGACCCTCACACAACCTTGGAAAACACCCGTCCATGAAAAGCACCTCACCTGCCTGCTCTTCCCGCCTTCTCCTCCGCCACAACCTTGGTCACGACCAGTTAGGTTCACTGGTCGCACCATGGCGACCTTCAGACGTTTTCGCCCGGACGATGTCAACAAGTTCTCCAAGTGCAACCTGGACCCGTTGACCGAGACGTATGAGCTGAACTTTTACCTCCAATACTACTCCAAGTGGCCATCACTCTTCCAAGTATGCGAGGACATGAATGGCAATGTCGTTGGTTACAGTGTGTTTGCCATACCGGTGTCAACCGCGTTCGGAGAGCTTGCGCTGATTGGAGTCGGCAGTAATGGGCAAAGTCGAGTCGTCCCCTGACGCATATAAATTCTCAGAGCACTATTTGCCGTGGCATGCGCATATCACAGCCCTCACAGTGGCCCCGGAGGCCCGAAGGCTAGGGATCGGAAAGATCCTCACCGAGCAGCTTGAGGCTGCGGCTGACGCGAACGACGCTTGGTTCGTTGACTTGTTCGTCCGGCGAAGCAACGTCCGGGCGATCACATTTTACAGAAACCTAGGCTACAGCGTCTTTCGTGTCGTCAAGGACTACTACGGAGACCATGCTACGGATCCGAGTAAGGGTAGCGAGGACGCATTCGACATGCGGAAGCCGATGAAGAGGGACACGAAACTACAGCACATAAGGGACGATGGCGAAAACCACGAGGTCAACCCAGAGGATGTCTGGTGAGGATGCTTCGCAGGTCATGTCACGATCCGTCCTGCACAGCCACGCCGCCCGGGATCATTCGGCGCCGTCCCAGACGTGATTCACTGCTCACCCGGCTTTCCTTGACCACTTGGGATGTCTATCGGTGATGACGGAAGACGACATTTGGCCCGAAACTCGGAAACCCCAGTGGCATTCGACACCGAGGTGGCCAGCCGGCAGCAGAGTAATGCTTGTCGAACCAGGTCACGCCGGATTCACAGCAGGAGTTTCGCCCCATGAATAGAAAAAGAGAAAAGGAAAAAAAAAAAAAGGGAAAAAAAACCCCCCGGTTAATTATACTGTTAAATCACGCTGATTGCCTTCCGGCTGACGTGTGAGCCAAAGGCTACCTTAATCATACTGCATTTGCCCGTGTCCCTCAAGGCGAATGCCTGAGACTTGTTCGCAACCGTCAATGTTATCGGCGCTTTACGCTCTGCCAACAGAGGCGCCACCGCGACACGGTCTAGTAAGTAGTCACATCCGCACTTTACGCTATTGCGCGATCGGGCATTGCGAGTGATTTACTTTATCCATACGCTAGTCTTGTCGGCCATTTTCAACTCGCGCTCACATCAAGTTCAACCTGTTACTGCTGTGTCCTCGCACTGCGTTACGAAGGATAAGTGTTTGAGCTTCTGTCCAGGTATACCTAGGGATATGCACGAACTTTGAGTACTGGCTTCAGGTAGTACTATTAGTAGCTACCAGTGGAATCAATACAATTTATTTATCCATGATTTCTTTTCCTAAAAACAAAAAAAAAAAAAAAATCCGCCTGTATTTGGCCAACTGCATGTGTGGTGGATGCAAGTACGTACTTACTTGTTTGGCTCCCATGTTTGCCGCCCTTGAGACGCAGAGGTGATACGAGACCCGCTTAATCGTCGGTGTTTCGCCCTGGGCTAGCCTGATATGCGCCTCCCCCTACAACAAAATCATACCAGGCTGTGCTACAGCTGATTTTCTCTCCCTCTTTCCCAGCTTCGCGTCGACCGCATCACGACATTGCCTCATCGACCTCCATTGACACAATATCTTCCGTCGCTGATTCAAGTGGCCCATAATGGCGACCACCGCGATGGATTACGAAGACGCCAACGGCGATCGCTACGAAGGTATGCGGCTACTCTTACCCATTTTGCCTTCGTCGACGTGCCTTCTACCACCCTTGGATGATCACCTGTCCACGCCCGACTCCAGCATCGCGTTCCCTCCGTACTCTTGAGCCAGCTGCGAGCAACGCTGACTCTATTCCTCACCCCAGACGAGGCCCCCCGTTACGAGCGTGATAACAGGAGCGCTTCCCCTCGTCCCGCGCGTGACGACAACGACGGCCCACGTCGTCGCTCCATCTCGCCCAACGCCCAGCCAGAGAAGTAAGCTCCTGACTTTTTATCACACCTGGCATTATATCCTGCTGATCCGATTTCTCCCCTTCCACAGTGCTTCGAAGCACGCACCTGGCGTCAGGGACGATGATGATGATGGCGCCGTGAACCCCGGCTCCAACCTCTTCGTCACTGGAATTCATCCTCGTCTGACCGAGGCCGAAATCGCCAAAATGTTTGAGAAGTATGGAGACGTGGAGAAGTGCCAGATCATGCGTGATCCCCACAGCAAGGAGTCCCGTGGCTTTGGTTTCGTCAAGATGGTCACTTCCGACCAGGCCGAAGCCGCCAAGGAAGGCCTGCAAGGTGAGGTCGTCGAAGGTCGCACTCTAAGTATTGAGAAGGCCCGCCGTGCCAAACCACGCACCCCGACCCCCGGCAAGTATTTCGGTCCACCGAAGCGAGGTATGTGTCCATTTGACCCAAAGCAAACGCCGTGGCGCCGTCAGCTCACTCCTCATTAGACCCCCGTCCTCGCTACGATGATCGTCGCCGTGGAGGCGGCGGAGGTGGCTACGGCCGCGATGACTACCGCCAGCGCGGCTACGATCGTGGCGGCTATGATCGCCGGTACGATGACCGCAGCTACGATCGCGGATACGATCGTGGATACCGAGATGACAGGCGCTACGACGATCGGGCGGGCGGCTCAAGCCGTGACTACGACCGTGGCTATGATCGACGGGACCGCGACGACGGCTACGGTGGCCGAGACCGCTACGGTGGGCGCGAAGAACGCGATCGCTACGGGTCGCGGGGCGCCCCCGGCGGCGGTTACGAGCGCGACCGATACGATCGTGCCCCTGCCGAGCGGGATGCCCGGCCCCGAGATGCACCGGCTGGCGCTAGCTACGGCGATTCCGCACCTCGCCCCGAGGCACGCGACTCATACGGAGGTTCGGGCTACTACTGAGTGTGTCCCACCTACGTTCCCGCTAATTTTTTCAGGTCCCGACCAGGCGATGGGTTAAACGACTACCCGACCCACGCTTCACGCTCTAATTAGGAGCCTGGACCTGTCTTGTGTCACACATTCCTCCTTTCATCTGTCATATTTGTTCGTCGTGTCTGATTAAGGAGGTTTTCCGAAGGCCTTCGCAGCTACGCCGCCAGGCCTTGAATTCTGGAGTTTAGTTCGATTCGTCACGGTTTAGGGATAAGGGAAACAAAAATAGGGCAAGAGCGTCCGGCCATGGCCGGTTTGCTTCCTTGCTGGTCGGAATTCGCAACAACATGGGTTGCATACCTACTATGGACCACTGTGGCAGCCTCCGGATCTTTGCAGAATCAAAAGTCCCATCATCAAATTCGTCACGTCTTGCGGCAGCCCCCTACGCGGAGCGAGCATCAACCCGCCTCAGCACCCACAATCGACCCTACCCGAGTGACAAATATCGATATATAAACACGCCGCTTGCCGGAGGGTACCATCTTCTTCAACCTCATGTACTTGACCTCAAATCCTTTCGCGACTACTACAAGGTGGGAGTGTGCCCGTCAGCACAGGCGGCGGAGGTGCGGTGCTTCACTCATATACGGCAATTTGTTCGCAACTCGCTTCATTGACTTCGCGACCGGGAGCGCCTTGCAACACCTTAACTCGCCAAACCGCGCCACGTCGACCTGTCCGTAAATGTCGCCTCTCAATGGTCTTGACGCCGTAAACACGCCCCCTTCACGCCATCTATTCAATACATCACTTCCCTGACGAGCCTTCGGCAATATGCGAATTTCGAGGCCGAGCCCAACGTCTCCCTATCATGGCAAAGGAGTCCGCGTCCTCGAATCCTGCAAGTAGGTACGACGATAGTTGAGAGCAGAGTAGGGGTTAACGTTACACGAGTCAGGGAACAAATGAGCGAACCCCAATTGGCCTTGATACCCTAATATCGAGCCGCTGATGAGAGCACTGCTGCTGTCCTTGTCCAGTCGGCATGTGGCCGAAACACGTGTTGACAAATGTCTCCTACCTCTTTCAGACGAGCTTCTCGGAGAATTCAGCATGCCGCGAAAGGGTGACGTGATGCCACTGCTCATACTGCGGAGGCGTTTGATCCGTACGCCACCTGTCAAGACTACCCGAATCCAAGCAGAGCCCTCGACTTCACCATCGCTACTCGTGAGATGAGGGGAGCTCGATCGTTTGTGCTCGGATTTCCAACCTGATGAGGCTTGGAGCCGTTAATGAGGGTCTGCAGTTCTTCATCCCCATGGTCATGCAGAACGGGAACGAGGTTTTGAGCTCTTTGGACATTCCATGCAAGTTCACTGTTTCTCCCTCAATCCCGCTCACAAGATGATAGAAAGACGAGGCGCCATGAGCTTCGACTCCTGCTTGATCTAATTCGAATCCGGCCCGTTTCGATTTACATTGGCCCCGATCAACCAACCCACACCAGAGACAAGAGTCCCTGTTGCGGCTTCTCGCAGCTGATCCCGTCTTCTCACCCGCTGCTCCTCTCGTTTATCCTCCACTTCAGAGGCTTGCGTTTGTGCACCACCGTGAGCTAACCCATGGAGACTAGGCAAGGACGTGAGGTTCCGTTGCGCAACTCTGGCCGTGGCTCGTGACAAATCAAAAAGCGACATCGGTGTCTCTTCAGCCTGGCGCGCCGCTACCGAGGCAGAGATGTTGCGGGGAGGGTAGGCATCGCCTTGAGACGGTGTGTCGAAAGAACCGGGAACATCCCGCATATCGCCCGCTATGTCCCACGCTGCTTCCTTTGCTGCCTCTTCAGTGATTGCAGAATCTAGTTGCTCTTCGCAGTGGCGGAAGCTTTCGAGGATGGTCTGGAGTTGAGGTGCAGGGGCAACCCGGAGCGCCGTTGCAAGACACTCGAGCCGTTGCTCCAGATGACGGACTTCGGGGTTACCGCTCGACGTGCCAAGGTGCGTCGGCTGCTGTGTCTTGGACGTCCGGACGTATTCGCCAGCTCTAAGCGCGGCTTTCCACGACCAATCATCTGCTGCCTGATCCGAGCCTCCGAGGCGGCTCACAACGTATGAATATGCCGTCTCAAAGTCATCCTCCCTCAGCGCAGCCGAGATGCATGAAGCTACGATGCGCTTCTCCGCCTCCTCCATGGCCACATCCTGATCCTCGGTAGGGGTCGATGACTTCCTCGCTTTATTTCGAGCCAGGAACCCCGCGATGACCATGTTGATGCCTATTTCCAAGAATTCTTGGAGGCGAGTATAAGCACCACGGTTTTGCTCGAGAACTTTGTCAATGATGGAGACAGGATCAGAGTGTACGCGGAGAACCACGGGACGAAAGGGTTCTCCCTGTTTGAGGACCAGCCTGTAGCCACTGAGGGAATGTGCCGCACTTAGGAGGGCCTCAATCTGCCTTGTAGTGGCAAGCGACTTTGGCGCCAGTTTTGGGAGCGCATGAATTCTGTCGTGTCATTCCGTCAGCGATAGATGCCCCGTTGTTTCGTAGTTAGTCACGCAGAACATACATATCATTACACCTTTTAAGACCTCCTTTTGTTCTATTGGGATTTGATGCGTTGTCAAACGCATCCAGAGCAGCTTGGTACATGGCTTCCTGGACGCTTTCGGCGGGGAGCGGGATGTCGCTCGCGTCCTCGTACAGAGACTGAACTGTAGAGTAGCCTTTCCGGTGTCAGTACGAACATATTCACAGATGTCCAAGAAGAGTTTCTTACGACTTTGGGATAGCATGGCCTTTAGAAGTTCAACTTCCACATCATGCTTCGGGATGGTCCCAAATATACCCCTTCCACGTTCACCAGATTGGGCATCACGAGAGCTGGCTCCCCAATTCTGTAACCAGAGTATGTTGCGGCGCACGCACAGCCAGTGGTCGTCGCCGTTATTCTGCGTATGGAGGGACGCAAGGCGAATAAGCTTCAATAGCTCATTCCTCTGTTCGCGATGGTCTTGTAACAGCACCAGTTCCCCGGCTCTCTTCACTGTGCAGGATATGCCCATGCGAGTAAGGACATGAGCGCTCAGGATAATGGCCGTGAGGAAGTCGATCGCGGTCTCGGTCGGATCGGTTAGACGGTTCGACGTCTGCAGCAGATCACTCCTGAGAGATGTAGCAGAGAGCTTCGAACAACTGCTGTTAGCTGCTTCAGAACGTGGGATTTCCGGCAAGTTCTGAAGAGCTGCTTCTAACGGTGGAGCGTCCGGCAGACCTAGAAGAGTCCGGGCCTTGAGCATGATCCGATATGCGGCCTCCAGGGCTTCTATCGTCGGCTCCGCTATCGAGTATGCTGAGCCCAGAATCGCCCTGGCAAACGTTTGATCCAGATACTGCAGTTGGGATTCTCCCAACTCAAGCGTGATGCCATCGCAAAAAACCACATCACGCGGTCCGCCCCAGTGCTCGACAGCTCGGACCATGACTCTCCATGACTTAGAAGCTTGTAAAAGCAGCCACTCCAACATCTGCTCCCATCCAGCACATCCCACCCTAGGCGACACAGTCTTCTCGCTGAGTTGTTCTGATGAGTCATCTGCAAAGTTCCATCTCGAACCATCGTAGAGCCACGGGCTCAATATCCCTCTCAAATCTCTTCTGACGAAATCATATTTATCCTCGGAAACGCCGGTTTGTGACAGAAGGTAATGGACGGCCGCTCGGTCAGGGAGCTTCTGGAAAGCAGCCAGGGTGTAGGGGTTTTCCTCCGCATAGTATTCGAGACTTCTTCTTGTCAAAGGAAGTATCGTCGAGGCCATCCAAGTCCTTACGGCAGGACTGTGTCCCACAAAAGGCAGGAGCAGGTCTGCGAGATGGCCGAGCATGCCCGCTTCCTCATCCAGCTTGCAGGCGCGCCGAAACAGAAACCGAGTTATAGGGTCATGGTTTTCGGCAGGCGGCAGTTCCGAGCCAGATAGCTCAAGGAGTCGGAGCTTCCGCGTCTTTCGAGACGCCTGGTCCTCGGTCAGGTCGTCGACAACCGTGGTATCGATAGATTCCGGACTGGCCTCCGGCTGGGAGCCATCCTCGCCGGCTTTCCGTACAAGGTCAATGTAAGCGGACGGTGCGGTCGTCTCGGGGAGGTAGGTTAGAAGAATGCGCAGGAACAGTTCGCTGCTCAGGACAGTACTGTATCGCGCCCTAAGGTGGTCGAGGCTCTCGATGTTGGCATGGGAGGCAAAATTCACAGCGAGTAGCACCACCTTGGCTGGTGACAGAGACTCCATAATAGCGAGATTTCGGAGACGTGTCTCGATACTCGATGTCGGATGCTTCGAACCCGGTCGGCGCTTGTACCTGGAGCCTGGTCCCTAGGCAAAGGTACTCAGTAATCGGCGTTCCAAGCATTTGTTAACAAGTATTTGAGCTTACACTTCCAATTACCGCTACCGTGGTAGTGCGAGAGGCACGAGCGGCTCCTCAAATCGCGTCAAGAATACCATGAGTGAAGTTCGGTGCGTTCTGTTAGGAACCACAGAGACGCTTTACTGACGTTCGCCGAGGGGCCAGTATGGGGACTTCCACCTGTCACGAATCCCCCAATGATTGAGTGTCCACGGCTGGGTAGGGATATTCTATGCAGCTATCGGGATGATATGCGTTATCTCTCGATACCAATCGGTATCCATTTTGCGCTAACAGGTCACTGGTACCGACACCCGGCCATTAGCCGGAGTTATGTAGGCCTCCTCCGTTAGAAGCATAGCCCGGAGCTCAATTGGTTTCGATGACCCGGACGACAACATCCCGTCCGCCAACCTCAGCGTCTAGAAGCACTTCGGCAAACACACATCATGGCGTCAGGATATGGCATGTATGGCGGTGAGTTGGACTATCCGCAACCCCCAGCGACCTCGAGTACCCCAATTGAGCCCGGAGTCACCAATACTGACGGCCGTTGTCTACAGGCGTTGGCCGTTGCTTTCCCTTCTGGCAGGAGGTCCTCGGCTGCTACGTCGCCAACACCTCGGGCGATGATCCGTCGGGCAAGAAGAAGTGCGCGCTAGCGCTGGAGGACTACTACGAGTGCTTGCACCACAAGAAGGAGGTTCGTAACGCCGATTGGGCGGTCCTGAGGGATAAGGCTGGCCCGGCTACGAAGCCAGTACATGCGCTGACGTGACAATAGCACGCGCGAGCCGTCGCACTTCAGGAAGCCTACAACCGCCGTGGCCATTCCGCCCCACGAGACGATGCGCCGACCGCCAATCAAATACGGAATCTAGGACTCTTGGGCAAGGAGGAAGACACGAAGAAGGTTCTCGGAACGCCCTAGCGGGTCGACGGTCCAACGGATGCGGAACGTCTGGCGGAACGGAAATGGTTAATAGCAGATGGAATATCAAAACGTATACACTTCGAAAACCACGAGCCCCGGTACTGCTGTCTCAGTTCGCCATACGGGTTCAGATCGTTCGACGCCCAACAGATGACCTGCGGAGTTTTCCACACGAGACCCAGATCTCCAAGCCGGTACGAACCCCTCTGCGGGGTCCATGCGATTCACCGCGAATATCTCGATATTGAAAACCGCCTTAGTGCCTGGTCAATGATGGGTAGGTAATATGCAACAAGTGGCAAGCATCCTAAGCGAGTTAGCGGCGGTTCCTGGCTCGGGTGTCCAGAGGGGTTGAAGACGAGATACCGACCAAAAAGCTTGTACAGCCGGTGCAGCTGATTCCGAAGAGACGCGTTAACCCATTTCAACAAATGAACCTTCTTTGTCGCTCGCCGCTTTTGTACTGGCTGGGATAGCCTTGGCTGGAGGATACTCTCAGACAAACGTCAACTGCTGCCGAGCGCTGCTCCATACATGTCATTCTGTGTCTGTTTCAACAGCTTGTGGCTCGCTCCTCGGTTTTTGTGGCTACATCTTCCCAGCACCGGTCAACGCAGCAGTACGGCTGCTCCTCCACACCAATGGTTCTATTCTGTCCTGTCTCGCAACAATGCCTTACTCTCACGGGCTCCCCGAGTCCATCCATTAGCCTGCAACCAGTTCCCGAGAGGCTTCCTGAGTTTCCACATCCGGAAGTTTCCTCCATGTGGGTTCAAACATTACTCAATCACAGGTTGTCTAGACCAGGTGGTTCGGACCTTCCAGCCATCTCAGGCGCAGCATCTTCACGGTTGCAAGCTGCTAGGTCCAAAACATCGGTATATATATTCCATCTAGTGCTGATTCGCCTGCTATGCCGCTGTACGTGGCGAGCTTTGGGCTGGGAAAATGACCAGTATGAGGAGGTACCTTAGGTATGGAAGTGCCGTCGGGACTTTGCACCTGCTGCCCGCCCGGCGACACTCGGTGGTACCTGCCACGCAGTGATCCCGTCTATAAGGTAAGGCACATGTACGGTAAGTACTTGCCTTACCTTGGGCACCCATGAAGCAGCTGCCACATCATCTCTGAATTTCGGAGACCCTCCAAAACTTCACTTCACATTTACTCGTACTTACCTATGCGACAGACGAGGCAAATCGAAGACGAGAATTCGGCAAATGCTACCAACACACGCTCTCTCCAAGGCATATCAAGGCGTCGTTTCCAAAACTACGGTCCCGACAAATCAAACGAGACGTTCCATACGACGATGGCGGATTCTGGCTGGCTACGTATGCTTGGAGTGCCCCGAAGCCACCCGCCGACAAGGACCTCCTCTCCTCTCGCTGAACTGTCGATGCCACCCTCTCAGGCACAATGCCACGACACGCAGAACTTCGAGACTTCCGCCCCAAACAGAAATCATCTCCGGTCTCATCGTTCCTTGGCAACCATTTCACGGAGTCCCAGTTGGCAAGATCAAGCCACTCCACCATCAACGCCTAGGGTGGTTGCAGATGAGGGCCGTGGGCTCCCCTTGGTCAAGGCGGCGGACCGGGTCTGGGAAGAGCCATCGATAGATCGGATTGCCGACTCTCTTTTTGCTGCCATCATGTCCAGCCCTGCTCCGAAGCCTCTAGCTCCGGAGTATAGCTCATCTATCCTTCACGTCCTCGAAGCATACCGGGGGCTAAAGAAGCGCCTGTCCGACACCGAGTCTCAGCTGGCGCAGGAAACTAGCTGTCGTCAACGCCAGGCCGAGAGTTTCGAGGCTCTTGCGTCTGAGTGGATGGCTCGGGAGGCGCAGTACAGAGCCCAGATCGAGCGGATGGGAAGTGAAGTTGCCCACGGGGGGATCCATCGCACCCCCCAAGCGACGCCAGTTCGGAGGCTTTTTGGCACAGCAGCCAAAATTCAATACGACGCGTCCAACTGAAGTAGCACTGCTGCAAGCTCTACAGCTAGAGGAGGTATGGCGCAAGGTACTCCATCACTTTCGAAGCTGGGAGGATCTAGATCCAGTCGGTACGCAGCTGACAACTTTCCAAGCCCACCCCCTCCAGTTGAATGAGGCTGACCGTTATACTTCCTCAGTTCCGTCGGTAAACCCTCGATGCTGACGAGCGACGGACGACGTTTGTCTCAGCAGGCCAATGTCCGTTCGACAACAGGCACGGTTTAAATCTAATCCACCCCCTTCGGATGCTCGAAAACGTGGATGGGAACGGGGGCAATACTGTAGAAAGGAGAAGCTCGCTTCTGGCTCTGTGATGGCGCGGGATAACCCGGCTTAGGCGCAGGCGTCGATAACGCAAGGCCCTGGCCGTATATAATAGTTCACGTCATTATCTCCAAGTGTACGTATGGGCAAGATGCTTTGACATCACCGGACAAAATCGCACATACGCATCGTGATGACGAACCCAGCTCAGCAATTCACAGGATTGCCCAGGCCTCATTATTGCGTATTCGTCGAGTTTTCGTCGTCATGTGTCGCGGGCCACGAAGGACCCAGTTCCAGATAAACTCATTCCCAACGTTTCCCCCGTTGTTCGACGGGAGAGCCCGCCACTCGCGAGATGCCAGGACAGCTCGGGGCCTAGAATAATCACGAAGTTTCGATTCGTTCTAACGGTATAGTGACGAAAGCGTAGGTAGATAGCGTGCGGGCGCCCCGGGTTGGCGTACCCCTCGATAGCCGGCGTTGCGTTGATGAACCTTTCTCGACCATCAAACCAATGCAGTTTCCGAGAAGGCGTGACTGAGTAATTTGATACGGTGCGTCGGTTTGGCAGCAATCCACGTAGGCAAGGCTTCGACACTGTTTCCAGCCTCAACCTCATGGTCCCCCCGAGTCCATAACTCCACGATTCCTAATTCATCCCACCGCGTGAGGCTGCACCCTCCTTGTGACAGTTAAGAGTTGGCGCCGATCCCGTTTCGGCTTGGACTCCCTCGGATGGCAAAGTTGGTCATCAGAGGCTTACAGTATTGTGGCAGGAACATAGAGCCACACAGAGCCATGGTCTCTCCAGGAATCTCGAAGCACGCCCATGCATGTGCTCTGTAGACCGCCTATGTGATAAATTCCACAATGAGTTGATTTGTTTTGTCGTCTTGTCAGTCTCGGTGAAATTTATGCGTAGACCGTCATGATACGACGAGTATCGAGAAGCCGGCGTTCTCTACTGGCAAAGCACTGGACCGCATTGTCTCCCCCAATTCATCAGCGACGAGAGTACCGTAAAGCGCAGGTCCGCGCGAAAGAAGATGTCGGTTGTTTCGACACCCCAGGGACTTCTATATGTCATTACATGTGCTCTCCGGGGTCAATTCTTCGCCATAATCAGGTGCTCCAGGCGTAAAACAGGGAGGAGCACTCGCTGTGTGTCGTACCGCCAGACAAGCGCAGACTACCAGCTTCATTAGCTAGTACTCGAATGTGCTCCATACATGGAGTGTATCCGGTCTGTAAGGTGGACGCGGCGCCACATCTGGAACGGTGCGCGCGGTACGTTACGTATGTACGATGGGGTGGGTGGACACGGGAAGAATACTCGTACCCTGCACAGAGCATTTACAACAGTACCTTGCCCATCTCCGACCAAGCCCGAAGCCGTCGCGGGCCACACGAGGAACCATGACGGGCTGATACCGTAGAACCCCTGGGGGATGGGAAATGATGAGATGTCGACGTGGCCGAAGCCCAGGCCGAAATATTTCGGCGCGAGGCACTAGTAGGCACCGATGCGTGCAGTCGGTCACCACTAAGATGCTGGCGATGGCCAGGAGAGGACAGGCATTGGGGAGATCATTGCGTGTGATTCCCCGGGGGAGGAGGGGAGAGAGGAGGGGTGTGAGCCACCGGCTGGTCCGGCTCAAGGTCGGGGAACCAACCAGGCCGTCGGGGCCGGGGGTCGAGATAGTAAGAGTACGAGTATGTAGGTAGGATTCCGTTGACGGATTGGGCGCGCGACAGGGTGCACGGTTTATTATGTCGGGCACTTGCAAGGCTTGGCAGGTCGCCGGGCGCGGATCTTGGTGAGGACTGAGGATGGAGGAGGAGGAGGAGGAGGAGCCAATTGGTACCACCCAACCGTCGCCGTTACAGGTGTTGCTGCACGGCACCTGGCACCGCCGCAGGGTCCAGGTTGTTTTTTTTAAGCCCCGAAAATCTTAGGGGTGGGGCGACGGTTGCAACGGTTGAACGGCGCCGCCCCTGATCCTCGGGTCATGTCAGATCACCGCCGCCATCATATCATGCATGCATGCATCCCATCGGCCGCCGCGAGTGCCCAACAAAGTACATGTCGTCAGCTGGCAGCTGCTGCTGGTACGTGTACGTACGCGCCATTCCATTAATTATCGAAGGAGGGTACTCGTATGTATGTATGTACTCCGTGAAGCCTAATATTAGTAGGGCCCGCAGTGACGCTGTCATTGGCGCCTCCCAAGTTGCTGGTTCGCATAGCAAGTGTACTGTACTCCGTACGTAGGGTTCGTCCGCCTTCGGACATACCTACTAGTAGGTATGTTAGTTACCCCATCGTAATCCACCAATCCTTCTCCCCAAGCCCAAATTGGGTGATCCGGAGAAAGAGCCGCCGCATACATATCGTCGCCGCTGAGACCTTACATCTGTCCCGCGGTGAGTTTGTCTGATGGATGAGACCGCCCGAGAGACATCCCCATCAGTAATCACCGTGCAGGTTGCAGGGAGAGGAGAGGGTTGGGGGCGGCGGTCCCAGGGTGGGTTCAAGTTCGCGGTGTGCAGCTTCGAGGAAGCTCCTTTGCGGCGCGGTGCCGGTGTCAGGCTTCAGCTCTCTTTGGCTCGTTCGGCAGAAGCGCTGGTGCGGACGTTGAGTAATCTCAACGGTCGCGCCAGCAGGGAACAGGCAGTAGTGCTGGACCTGGGTGCCGGGGAACATGGGGCGGGATTGGCGGCTGATGGGCGACCCTTGGGGGTGTGAACAGTGTGGAATGTCCTGATACAGTAAAAGGACATCAATCTCGTGTAATAGTCCCACACAAGTTGGCGGGACAATTACAAGAAATTAAAGTCGTGTCACAGTGCGTATCTTTGACCCTCTTGGCACCGGTGGGCCAGCTGGAAAGTTCAAGTTGACAGATGCAAACGATTTACAGCTCGGACGACGAACCCACACCCCCCACCCCAACCCAAGCCGTAGAATTTGTCATTCCCCAAGTGGCCAGTTGCCCTTCCGCATCCGGGTGTAGCATGCAGTAGCCGATCCTCAACGGCTTGGACCTGCTGCACCATACTACATACAGTGACAGTAAGTACATATTCCCGATGGCCCCGAGGCCTGTGGTTGGTGCGGCGTGAAGGCGGCAGACTGATTACCGGTGATACTCCTTGTCACGGAAATCCCGCGTCCCGTTCGAACAGGCATATGTTTCTCAGAGGAGAAATAAAATGCTGTATGTTGGCCGTCGGGTGACCTCGAGCCCTGCTGGTGCAAGGGCGTGCGGGTAATCCGCAGCATGAATGCACGCACGATATGATCCGAGATGTAGGTGACAGGTCGAGTCTGTCTCATCGGATTCTCGCCGGGCCTCCATCAACTACGACCACTATAGGTACGGATACTACCTACTATTAGTAGTAATTAGCAGTACCTACTTAGGTACGGACACCACATTTGTCCAAGGTACTTCCAAGTTAGGACGACCATCCCCCCACCACCGTTCCTACCTCGGTACTTATCTGGTCGTCATCGTAAAGAAGAAAAAGATATCTGGCACTAGTAATAATTGAATAATAAAAAGAAAACCGTACGCCATTACGGGATACTTGATTACAACGCATCACTCGTACGGGCATATAGATTATTATTACTCCATTCTCTGGCCACCTGAGGGAGTACAGTACATAAGGTACGTAGGTACTTGCATTGTGGGTGCGGACCTTGGTGCCACGAGTACGAGTACCGCGGTACTACGTCCGTACTAGTACGTACACCGATCGTGTTCGTCATACTTCCGTCCTCGCTGCCATTGCCATTACGTTTCCTGGGTTCAGGACCACAGTCGGAGCTAGAAGCTGGGAAAGGCGCACAGAAGGAATCCCTCGGGGCGCAGCCGCGAAGGTTACTACGAGCTACCTTGACTAGTACATGCCCCTTGGTGGTGGTGTCAGCTTGTCAGGATCTAAGTTAATACTAGTAGCCAGGGCATGGGGCTCGAGTCGTCCGACCAACAGATCCACCCAGCCGTATCCGTACAAACGCACAAGACTCGCAGTACTGCCGCCGTTGGAACCTCTGCCGCAAGTCTGTCTGCACACCCCGCAGCACATCAGCTCTCTCGCCGTCCTCAACTTTCCTCGCTCGTCCAATCACTACCCTGGTCCCCCACCGGCGCAGATCAGAGTTGCAAGTCACCCAGACATTTGGGCCGAAGCCCCAATCAAGATCGACGGACCTGCCGCCTGTCCTCTTGTGGCCTATCGCGCCGCCACCCTTGGTACCTCGACCACTCCCGGACACAGAGAGGGCCATCTATACAGCACGGGGTTCGTCGGGGGGATCTTTGGGGATAAGCGGCGCCATTCCAACCGCAACCGGTGCCGCACATCCTGGTCGACCTGATCCTGCCTCTGCGGTGTCCACCAATTCGCACTATTGAATAACTGCCAGCCTTGCCGCGTCCCTGCAAGCGGCATACACGTACTAATTTGGCTCGAGTGAGCAAGCGCTGTTACCAAACTACATTCGAGTGGCGCAATTCCCACCCATCTCCTCTTTTTAAGCGGTCACGTCGTTGGCGGCGTACGGGCAGAATCGCCCGGTAGCTTTGGCCCGGCCTTCTCCTGCGCTCTCTCTTTTAGTCCATCCTGACTCCATCGCTGCTTGGCTTGGCCCGAGCTCTGGGTCCCTCGGCCCCAACCAAGTGCCTCGTAGTCTGCGCATGTCTCAGCTATCGCATCCTTAGCTAGTACGGTAGCATTGGTGGTGAAGGAGGATTGGTGAGCCTGCCCAAGTCGGCCAAGCGGGATGCGTGGGCGACGCAAATCTGTGACCGCTGTTCATCCTCCCCCAGACACAGACAGCCCATTGACCAGAATCGACCAGAACCCAACAGTTCGCAAGCAACAATCAAGTCGGAAATAATCCACACAAGAAAATCGACATAGTTCGTAATTGATGAAACATATGATGTACTCAATTAAGCTGGCCACGAGGTCCTATGCTTCTTAAAATAAAATACAATAAAGGATTATGCGAAACGTCCTTCCCGGGTATCGTTGATGGTTAAGAGACCTTCTCCTGCTCCGTCATCTCGTCGTCCCTCGTCAAGTTGCAACTGAGAAACACGTCCTTGAAAGATTATCCCAATACTCGTCCCCCACTACCATCATCATTGACCGTCTCGTGCTGGGTCTAATGTAATCGGACTGCTCATCTGCCGCAGCATAAACGAGAGGTCAAATCTACCGTCTCTCCGTCCACCAGGGATGTCACTCTCTTGTCTCTGATTGCGTTGCTGCGGTTGCGGGTGTCGTTGCGCCAGCGGTAGTGGTTGATGATGCAGCAGCTGCTGCTGCTGTTGTTGTTGTTGTTGTTGTTGTTGTTGTTGTGGGTGGTGGTGGGAGTAAACATGGTGATGATGGCTCTCGACTGTATTAAGCGTCGTTAGAGGCTCTTCTCTAGGCACGTCGGGGACCCGGCCCTCGGAATGCAAAATAGGCGAAGGGGACGACAGAGTTTGGCCGCTCGATTCGGATCGAGGAGAAACTGCACCAACACCATGCTGTTGGCGACTCCTGGACGAAGGAGCCCATTGTCGGGGCATAGTGAATTGGAAAGGGTCACTCCAAGGTAGCAGCAAGGGGCCACGCGGCGTTGTAGTGTAATTGGGAGCCCCGTCCGACTCTGCTGTTCTGGCGGAGCCTGGCGAGGACAGCGGCGAGTCGATCCCTGTGTCATGGCCAGCCTGGCCATGTACATTATAATGATAGCCAGTGAGGTATAGGTCCGAGGACAGCGTGCGCGGAACCATTGGCGGCGCCGATGCCTGATGGCTGTGGGAATGGGGAGTGTCGGGGCGGAATTGGTCGTCGCTATAACCGTTGCTTCCCTCCCTCCTCTGTTTCCTTCTGCGGTTCTGCTGCCCGTTCCACCAGTTCTTTATACAGTTGTCGCTGCGGCCGGGTAGTTTTCGAGAAAGATTCGCCCACTGCTTGCCGTGGCTGCTCACATAGTCGAGGATGAATTGTCCCTCGGCGGGTGTGATGGGGTCATGGTTGAGTTCGGGCTTCAGCTGCTGTTGGTAGCGCTCTCGGCACTGCTTTGCGTTCCGTGTCCCCATGCGCTTTTCAATCTTGACCCAGTCATACTCCAGTGGGAGGACCAGTTCCAATAGCCTCGCGTCCTCTTCGGCGCTCCATGGGCCGCGATTCCTGGGGGCCATGGTGCGAGAGAATGTGGACGCGAAAGTTCCGAGCTATTGTCCAGTGTTGATATTGATGTTCCTGTCGACTTTCGGTTGAGTGCGTATATCCCGTGTCTCCCAGGACAAGACGGGGTTCTAGTTGGGATATGTGAACCACCCCGCTTGGGCCGTAGCCAGTTGCCGGCAGATTCGTGTCTTTGCAGACGGTGTCCGGCCGAGAGTTTCACCAACAATCAGGCGAGTGCCTTAGCAATGTCGACCAAGTACCAAGTCCAACGCACTTTCGTGTATAGGCGATAGTGGAGGAGGATACTAACGTTGGAACGGGTGAAGTAACAGGATGAAGTAACAAGTGTGTATGTGGAGATATTGCTGACCCGGGAGATAGTTTGATGCGCAGAGGTATCAAATGATGTTGGGTAAGAGAGGCCTGAGTACTAGTGATGTAGGGGAAAGGAGTAGACGGAGTCAGGTTTGTGTAAGGTACTGGTAGGTTGAAGAAGGACGGCACCTGCCACCTGTTAAGGTTTGTGGGGAGAAGAAAGGGCACGGAGGATCAAGGACGACTGGGCAGGGGAGCGGCGATCCCAGCAGATATATCGAGACAGGGGGGAGGTATCCGTAAGGTACCTAAGATACTTTGGTGGGGGTGGTCGTTCTGGTTTTGGCTTGGGTGTTGCTTTATGGGCTGGGCGTGTGCTTACCCGTGGGCGCGCCACCATGGATGGGGGCATACCTGCTAGTACTGTAAATACGTAGGTACTGGTACTAGTAAGGTAGGGGATGGATCCCCATACGTGTATTCGGAGTCCGTCTTCAAGTCCCATCGCCCAGCCCTACTAACTCGAAACTCGCACAGAAGCGGACCGTTCTCCCCAATCGCCAGGTCTGTATTCGAAAAGAAAAGAAGAAAGAAAGGGACAGTGCTAGAAGGGAAAAAACTGTTGGGCCGTCGTGTGAGCATCGAGGAAGGCGCAAACTCTGTAAGTGCAAAAGGCAAGAACCAGGTAGCAAGATGCATCTAACCCACGACGTAAGCTATGGAAGCTTATACTTTGCGCGTTCGCTCGAGGCAACTGCGTATGCGAGTCGTGGTTTTACTTGGGTAGGTTATTACATGTAGGTATGTACCAGTTCCTCAGTAGTAGTCAGTGCCTGCATTTGCCTCGCAAATCGTAACCAGACCATCCTATCACCCTACCTGGTGTGCTCGTTAAGATGTATACATGTATTCAACGCTTCCTCCGACCTGAGGCTCCATGCCGTGTGCAGACAGGTGGCTTCTATTGTACATAACCGGCCCGCCTGGCGAGACCGGATGAATTCGACATTAGCACGATGCTAATTCACAGGCAGCCTGGGAGCCCGGGATCCCGGTGCAGCAGAGATCAGATCTGATCAGGGCCGCAGGGAGGGGAGGGGTGGTTCGGGTGGTGGGGTGGCGATAGAGGAATCAGGGGTGGGGGTGGGGGAGTGGTGGTGACGTGAACGGAGGGTACGAGTGTACCTGTACGTAGTCGGACGGACGAAGTCTAAGGTACTTGGTACCTAGCGTTAAATCCGATCTGTACGGACTATCCGTGTCTGTAAGCTCACTTACCATACTCCATCGATCGTTGCCCCTTTGCTGCGACACAACGTATTCGGTAAGGTCAAACACACAACGCCTGCGGTCAAGTCAAACCCACACGACGTCTCCGGCAAGGTCAACGAACGAAGCCAACCCAGTGCATTTGCCGGGTGTGAACTTTGTAACAAAGTGCGGCTGATGTTTAGGTGAAAGCCGTATAGGGTATCCTCCGGATCCACGATACAGGGACGTGAAGAGAATCTCGGATGCAGCTCGGGCACTATATGCCAACTGCTGTCCCTTCGCTTTCGGAGAGGCTGACCTCTTTACGATTCCTTGCCCGCCCGCCGACCCCCGACAACCTGTCCCCTTGACACCTTGCGGCCCGGGAGCGACCTCTCGTCCAAGGTTCTTCGAAGCTTGGAGGCGTATGGCTGTTGTTGCCTCGGGGCCCTTTGTGTCGCCGCAACTGTCCGTCGAAACTCAGATCCCCGACGGCCCGGCGATCAACCATTGCAGTCTCTGTAAGCCGGCCTCTGGCGGCCTGGTTAGAACCACTAAGCCTATATGTACTGAATGACGCTCCACCACGTTCCACCCACATTCAGACGTGCGCCATGAATCGTTCTTCGCTAGGGCCAAGCTTGCAGCTTTGGGGACGCACTCTTAACTATCCATGTTCCTGGCTCGACCACCAGCCTCCAGTCCCGACACAATACGCCTTTCGGACGGATAGGTTTATATTGGAACAACACTGCACCCCGCTAGACGGTGGGATGAGGGTTCTCTCCGGGCCTCCCGCCCACAAGAACAGCTGCACTATTACAGAATGACAATGATCACGGAAGCACGCATGTGCCATCTATGGAATTTCGATACATGCGCGTGAGGTCGCGTTGTGGCTTCATGACTCGGCTTGCGCAAAGCTAATGTATGTTGAGCCTGGAATACCTAGACGGCACACCAGCAGCGCCCCTTTATCCCGTCACGACGGAGTCTTTCGCATGGGCATGGGCCTTCCGTAACCTTGCGAGCTGCAAAAGTGCTCTCTCCAGCAAGTCGGACGGACAGGCCTCGCGCAGTGCGTCCCCAGTCGGCGCCGATGAAACCTTGGTCCAAGGGAACACCCAGCACGCTGCGAGAAGATGATGTGGAGTAGAGAAGACTTCACTGTTATAAAGTAAAGCTACTTCCTAGTACGTAGTATTGTTGCAAGATAAGGTAACTCCAGTACCCGCTCAGCCCGGCTAATTGTCTCTGCTCCTTTCAACCCCGGGGTCTGCCCTCGGTGCGAAATGGTACGGGGCTTGCCCGCCCCGGGAGTATTCGTGTGAACAATGGACAGCGCGCGCAATGCTTACGGCTTTCGCCAAACTCCAACCACGCTCGAACGCCAAACCGTACCCACACTGTCGATGCATCACTGATGCATCGTTCGGCCGCGCCGGGACTTCGCCATAGTTCCATCGTCACAGGTAGATGTCTCCCCCTTCACCTGCAACCCACTTCCGCCACGCCTCCTCGTACGCTGTCTCCACGTCGCGCACCCAACGACGGGTATCAAAGAGTGCACACTGCCACTTACTCTCCCAAAGAAGCTTCCTTATCTCTGCCAGCCGCCCTCTTCCCTCTCCGTAATCTTCGTCGGTCATGTCGTAGCTCAGCCCCCCAGCCAAGACCGTGGCCATCTGCTCGTACTCCAACTCGTTGCTTGCGATGAGTTCTGACGCAGCCTTGCGCCCGTCCTCCGACTTTGGTAATGCCCCTTTCAAGATGGAGGCTGCCATTCGAGAACACATCTTGTATGGATATCGAGGATAGGTCAGAAGAGGGGTGCTCGACCACAGAACGTCCGCTGCGGTGGTGTGTGCATTACACTCCGGCGTGTCTAGAAACAGATCGCAGACCCTCGCACGCGTGATGTGTTGGTTCTTCGGTGCCACATCGGTAAAGACAAGCCGGCTCGCTACTTCTGGGCCAGCCCATAGCTTCGCCGTCGTGGTAAGGTTGGTCTCCCCCAGCTCCGGAAAGCGGAGCAGCCACAGTACCGCCTTGGGCACCCGGGCGAGAATTCGCAACCAGGACCGAAATGTTGTAGGCTCAATCTGGTTACAGGAAGCAGTTGTTAGACGCGCCTGGTCACTAGAGCTTGGCATCGCATCACGTAGATGGACACAAAAAGAAGGGGGGTGACGGCCGGGGTTGATATACCTTGTAGAGCTGGTTGAAATTGCCCAGTATGATGGCATCATCTGGAAGAGAGGGGAAAAGTTCTCTTCGCATTTTCCATCTCCGCCTCTGCTCTTGTTCCCACGTAATCTGGCGCTCGCCAGCTTCGCAAGACTGCGCGTGGTCGCAGCAGAAAAAGGTGTCCCCCGTGAATATGATGTTCTCCGAGTAAACCCATCCTTCGGCATCACGCTCGGTCTCGTCGCAAAAGACATCTTGAATGCTGACGTTATTCCGCCAAGGACGCAGAGTGCTTGGGGGGATTGCGGTTGAATCTGCGAGGATATAGTCACACCACTCGGCACCCATTGTCCCTGCAAAGCCCATAAAAGACATCTGAATTGGCGCGGGTCTAGCGGCGAAGATCTCGTTGCGCGCGCCGCGTGTGTAGCCGTTCAGATTTACAAGAATGTGGACTTCATCTCTCACAATTTGCCGGACCAGTCTATCAGGGGACCAGTTGCTGACATCTCGGAAAATCGGTGCTTCCTTCTCGATCTTATGTCGGTAGACTGACTTGTCGCTGGCAGTCGTCGCGTAACAAATAGCACGCGCGCGATTGGGATCGTGAAGCCCAAAAACGGATTGCATCCTGGTAGGTCCCGTCGTCTTAGCTACATCAAATATGACGGTGATGAGGAGCCTGAAAGTCTTCTTCCAGGAGGGGGAGCTTACAGATGGGCTAGCGGGTGATTGTTGAAGTCTGACGAAACATAACCAATATTGAGCTGGGGGCATGGCGGTGGAGGGGGCGGGTATAATTCTGCCGGTATCCAAGGAGACCTTAGAGTTGAGCAGGTTATGCGAAGGGCATTTCGTTGTGAGATGGCCCGTATATCTTTCGGGCCCAAAGGGCAGGTGAATGTGTGGAATGGAAGCACCGTTGGAGCTGAGGGTACCGCAAGATTTGACGGGATTGGTAGCCGGCTGTACCGTGGACGCGTGGCTTCTGAGAGATCGAGTCCATGGTACCACTTCCACAGCATGACCCGGGAGGCTCGCTCTACAAGCCGCAGAAGGCGAGATCCTTCCCAAGGTTTGCCTCTCCATTGTCGTAGCCAACCAGCGACGTCATCCATGCTCACATCGCATGTGTTTGACAGCTGCTGCGCAATGGCTTGAATGACATCCTCCTGGAGAATGTTATATCCCCACTGCGACGCCTCTTGGAGCTGCTGGCCGACGATCTCCACCACCCGCTTTGTCAGGCCACTGCCACTGCGGTACACCTGGGCATCAACTAGTCCACCATCTTCACCAACGTGCCAACGGTCGAAGCGCCCAGATTCCAGGAACACTCCGCCGCGACCTCTCCAATCGCAGACAGAGTTCAAGGCAGTCAGCAGCCCACAGACCGCCTCAGCAAACTCGGGGTTGGATTTGACGGCCCGCCTGTAGTACGTTATCGCGTCGTTGATGCGGCCTCTGTCCTTGACTGCGTTGGCCAGGTTGGTCAAGGCAATATCGAAAGTCCCATCACATGAAACAGCCTGTTCGTACATTTGTATGGCTAGATCCAGTTGACCGATGTCTTTCAGAAGGCTTCCGAGATTTGTATGGAGGTGCACGTGTTTCGGGTCGAGTCCGAGGCCGTATTGGTAGTAGGCTAATGCCAGGGCGAGACCGCTCCCAGGTGGTACTCCCGGGATGCCTGTCTGAGACATCGACTCGATCGTCGGGCTTGTTGAGTTGGGCACCGCCTGCTGTACTCCCGCTAGTAAGATGCCCACATTATTTGCGGTCGACGGGCTCTCCTGCAAGGATAGCGAGAGATAGTAGAGGGCTAAGATGTCGCCTACGCCGGAAGAGCGTCGTAGGATACCTGGGGCGGGGACTCCGCTGGACATGGCGTCTTGGAAGATCTTGGCCAGAGATAGAAGCGAGTTACTCGTGGTCTGACTTGCCGCTCGTCTTGGTGGACCCTCCGCTACAAAGGCCAGGCCCGGCAATTCGCCAGTCCCTGAGAAGACAAGTTGCGCAGTTTGTCGGGCCTTTTCAGGAGGTAGCAGGAGAGGTTGGACGGGCTGCTGTGACGCGGTATTTGGTTGCCCGGCTGGGGAGAACACTGCCTGGATGCGGCGCACTAGGTGGTGTATACCGTCTGCACGGCGCCCAATGCTAATTAGCACAGCTTCTTCAAATGCCTCTGAGGCACGGTCGATATCCTTCAGGCTGTAGAGGATGGTCCCCTTGGCATGGACTAGGGCAAGAATTCGTCCATTTTCACTCCCAGGAAGGGCATATCCGCTCGACCCGAATCCATTCACTTCGAAAGCAGACTTGGAACCGTATCCAGGTTTATCGAAACGCTGCTGTACAGTCAGCATCATGAAACTGATAGCTAGGCGGAATCCTCACAAAGTTATAATCTGGGACGTAATGGTTGGGCCCCAACTTTGACACTGTTTGTGCTGGGGCTGCTCCTGGTAGCCTAAGAGCTTCTTGCACGTAAGAAATGATCTCGACGGCTTCTTTGCTTCGTTTCCTGTACAAAAGCCCGACAAGATGCTCAGCAGCTTCGAGGTATCCCGGGTGAAGTTTAACAGCCCTCAGCCAGTGCTGCTCGGCCTCATCCTGCCTGCCAAGACAGTACAATGTCGCAGCAATGTCAGTGATAGCAACGACGTGACTGTGTCGTACGTCAGATTCGGCCGGCAGTCTTGGTGTCTTGATAGAAGGCCCTTACCTTGAATCACAGGCGACTACCCGAGTGAACCATTGGAGAGCAGTTTCATAGTCCTCGAGGCCATAGTGGAGACAACCACCCAACAGGATGCCATCCACCCATTTCCAACCACTTTGCTCACACAGAGTGCTCAAAACCTCGAGGCTGGACATCGCGTTGGTCACTGGATGGAACAATCCATCAGTATGCAGGTCCTCTGGATGCTCCACGTGAAGGGGCCCAAAAGGCGACGGAGAATCTGGGCCTTGATGAGGGTCGACTCCAAAGGAGGTACCGGGCTGAGCAGAAAACACTGGCGGCGGGTGCATTTGGTGGCCTGCGTGATCCAAGACATATCCTCTGTTCGGACCAATCTGACCATGACTATTTCCGCTGTTCGCCCGGTGGGTTGAAGGGTAGGCTCTAGACACCCCGGTTTCCCCGAAGGCGGTAACAGACACGGGGTTGGGAGGTTTCGGGTATACGAATGACTTTGATGATCCCTGGGAGCGGCTGCCTGTCCGACACTGCTGAGATTGTCGGACTGATTGAACATGTGCCAACAGATCCATGTAAACTTTGTGGGCGTGTGCCAGTGCCTTCTCGCGAAACCCGAGTTGGACAGTCGGTGCTGGCAAATGACCGGGAATACTTGGCCTTCTCCCAGGATCCAAGGTCAAGCCCTCAATGTTCAAATGCGGTGATTGCCCAGTCTTGCAGGCATATTCCAACCTGGTAGAAGTCTGACCAGCTGGCTGTGGCCTCCCCCCAGAAATGTCCACATTGACTAGATGTTTCCCGGTCATCATGGGGTTGGACAATATAGCCGGGAACTGCCCAGCACAGTGATAGCCGCCCAGAGCATGGCCGGGCTGCCACGCGGGCTGACCGAAAGGCAGAGTTTCAGAATTTGGCATCGGAGGCGGACAAAAAGCTCGAACGTTATATTCATTGGCTCGAATCACGGGTTGATAGATGTTTGGAAAAGAACCAGCATTCCCAAACTGCGGCGGTTGATACGAATGCAAACCGCCGGTGTCGCCTTGCTGTGGCATATGTTGCCATAGCGATTCATTGTTGAAGACCCATGGCGCTGCGTTTGGTCCGACGTGCCCGGAGTGAGTGGAAATACGGGACCCCGTTGTCCAGGCTCCTTGCAAAGGTTGGTGGAAGTGCGTTCCGGATGGGGGATAAGAACCAGCACCAGAACCTCGAGGAGTTACCATATGCCTGGGAGGCGGCGGCGCTTGAGCTGGGGGGGTGGAGGATTCATCGTATGCTGCATCGAGGGTTCCGTTTGGAGCCTTTCGTCGCATATGTTTTTCGGAGCGCGGAGGATATGGCGAGCTTGAGAATTGTGCGGCTCGACGGTATGACTGCGAGGTTCGAATCGGAAATGCCCGGGGGAACGGCAATGTGGAATCGTAGGATCGTGGGTGAGGTTCGACAGAGCCGGAATTGGAGTGAAACGGATAGTAAGGCTCGAGGTTCGTAGGTCGCGGCATTGCGCAAGGCTGCATCTGTACCAAGGGGAACATGACTCTGCGAGTCTTCGGCGGCCACCAAAGGCGGCACGACGAGAGGTGACGGGAAAGAGAGATCAGCAAAGATCACGGCCTGCCCCTCGAAGCAAGGCTGACGAAGTCGCCGCGCTGCATCTGGGGCTGACCGCGTCGGCGAGCATCTGGCCAACGCTGGGGACAGCTAAGGCAGGTCTCGCGTATCTTCGGTCGGTCAGTGGCGGCAAACGATGCACACCTCCTTCTGCTCTTGCGATACAGGAATGCGCCGTGAGGCCAGCTGGCAACGAAGCAGCTTGAGCTTTGGCGCGGTGTGCGAGAACAGGCATCGAGAGCCCAGAGCCCTTGCTTTGAGGCGTGGCCAACGCCGGTGCCAAGAACAATAGCGAAGTAGGAAGGGAGGTGAGCATTGGTCCTGGGCACGGGAGTCTTAAACCTGGCGGTCACTAATGGACCATTTAACCAGCAAAGGTACCAGATGGCCTAACTGCAAGGCAAAGTACTAGTAGTACGGACTACCTCTACGAGCAATACTCAACGTACTTATGCAGGTGTATTACAGCATTGCTAGGTACTTATGACACAGACTGGTACCCCCACAGGTACAGTACAACTATTAGTACAGAGTACAGTAGTACTAATAGTCAGTAGCACTACGAATAGGACTTACTAGATACTTACTTCTACCGGTACTAAGTGCCTTATACATCACCTACGTAGTGCTAATATTCAGGTACCGCAGTATTCATAATTCATATATGGATTGCAGGGCCACCACTAACTGTACGTGCTTACCTATATAAGGTAAGGAGTAGAGCTACTACCTGGTAGTAGGACTACAGGTACTAACTTACTGGTCGGAAAGGAAGGAACGAAGCAGCCGGAGTGCATCATTCAAGACGCGGGGCTCAGGCCCGAATCCGGTCACGAAGAACCCGGAAGAATCATCATCACTAGCATCCATCAATTTTGCTGCCTTTTTGACCCTATCCTTATTTCCTCGTTTTTTGGCGTACAGGTACTCGGTTAATACCAGTCAGTACTACCAGGTAGTATTGTAACTTGCCGCTGTTCATTGCACACTCCCACGCCAGTGGTACAACATACTCGTACACGTAGGTACCGGGTGTGCTACAGGATGTATACAGTACCTACTAACATAATGGTAGTGAGTAAGTCCTACCTACCTACGTGCTCAAGTATTCTCATTGGTCGTCCGCTGGAGATGGCGTTCTTTTCCTTTTAGCTTGGCTCAGATTACATCCTTCAACGCTTGCGACTCCGGAACCTCCATGTGTTTCCCCATCTAGTTCCCGGGCGCGACGTCAGGATCTATTCATCTACCATCTGCTATCCACTTCGTCCACCAACCCCGAATCTGCCAGCGACGTCGAATGCCGAACCTTTGAGGGCTGTATCACCTGGACGTACGTGCATGGGGAGTCGGTGTAAATTTTCGAGGCCTGTAGTTTAGCAGTTTAGAGTAGATCACAAGACTCCAACCTGCAAATAAGTTAGTGCTTTGAATGGAGGACACTGGGTATACTGACTGCTGGTGGCTTGCAGCATAACCCGGCAGCGGCTACAGCATCATTCTCCCCTTCACGCTCTGATGCGCATAAGCTATGGGTTCACGGATAGTAATGTAGACCATGTTGATGGACCTCCATCCCCATGCGGTCGCAGTGACCTGGAGATGGCGGTGAGTACAAGGTCTGTACAATGCTCAATATTCCTTGGACAAAAATTGAAATTACCACCGGGCAAATTGGTAAATTTCAGAGTGTAGTCAAGGTGTCAAGTGTACATGTCACAGACGGGCCGGCGTATAGGGATGGAGATCGTAACGATGGGTCTCATTCGGAGACGGTAGGCGTCGCCACGGCAGCTATTTTTGGCGGCTATCACATTATCCTGACCCGATCATTTACTCATCAGGAACTGCAGCTGTTAGCGCCATGCTATTCAAAGCAATCTCGAGGTTGAGCCAGACTTACTGTCGATCTCCCCGTTGTCAATGGCCTCGGTGACGACCTTAGGAGGCTTGCCATCAACCTGGCATCCCACGCTGTATGCAGTGCCCAGGACTTCCTTCACGGTGCCCTTGAGTTCCTTGGAGAATGACTTGTAGCGCATGGTCCTGGCAATCTCGATGATTTCGTCGAGGCTGACCGACTTGTTGTGCTTGATGTTCTTCTCCTTCTTGCGGTCGCGGGGCGGCTCCTTCAAGGCCTTGATGATAAGGGACGAGGCCGTCGGGACCACGGAGACAGCTGCCTGTCGGTTCTGGATCGTGAGCTTGACGGTGACGCGCAAGCCTTTCTATTGCCACTGTATCAGTTGCGTGTATCGCGTCGCCAAGTTCGCCTTACATACCCAGTCACCGGTGGCCTTTGCGATGTCTTCACCAACCTTCTTCGGCGACAAGCCCAGGGGACCAATCTTGGGAGCGAGCGCCGAAGAAGCACCAACCTCGCCACCAGTGGCGCGGAGGTGGCTGCAGAAATATCAGTACAAGCACTCTGGAGTGAACGGGCTTGGTGATACGTACATGACCTTGACCTCGTTGGGATCGAACTTGGGAGCTGTTGCGGCTAATTGTCAGCTGAGAAAAGAGAATGGCACTGGATAGAACGTACGCATGTTGGCGATTGGTAATGCGGCAGAGGCTCGTGGTTTGCGTGCCGAATGTCTGGACTGTCGTCGTGGGTGTGGAAGGAAAAAAGTATTGGAGACGCGAGCATGGAATTTCGGAGTGTGTGCACCTAGATCTGCCCTAAGGCCCCAAAGGAGAAAGCGCTTCACATTCGCGGAGCAATGGTTACCTAAGCCAACGAACTTGCTCCCAGATCCTCCACGTGATCAATTCGAGTTGCAATTGTTCATGACCAAATCAGCCAACGCATCGGGATACCATGGATTCTGCACAAACAGGAATGGCTTTAATCTTCTCAATGATTATCGCATGGCTAGTTAGGAGATTGGACGTTTCCAGCACAAGCCCCTCTATGCACCCACGCGTCTCATTGTAGCATACCATGGCCGTCCGACTTGCTAGGCCCTCTATTCCCTGCCAACGGCCGGTGGGAAAAAATGCACTTTCGGCAAAGCTTGCTGGTCTCAGGTCGTGCCGCTCACCGCAAGCCTGTCACAAGTTAGTTATGGGCGCGAATCATAGTGCCGTCGTCGAACGGTGAACATACTTCATCAAATGATCCATGAACGTTTGCAGCGAGACATCGTCGGTGAAGATTGTTTGCGAAGTCGTAGCTCCCACTCCGCCATATGCACCGGTCGTGTGGGTGGTGGACGGGTTCAATTTTGAGAGTAGGAAACGAGCCTGGGATCCTCCAGCGTCGCATACAATGAACCTAGGTAGCGGGAATCGATCGGTGATCAGATCCTAAGAGACATTAGCGTGGTAATTCAAGAATTGGAAGCGAACAATGGGCTCACTCTGGCATCCTCCTTTGGTTGCTCGAGCAGAGCAGCAAAATTTTCATAGCCTTCTTGGTCCTGGTACCCTGCCTTCCGCCACTCCGCAATAGTTTCTCCGTGGAAAATCAAGATGTGGAAAAAAGTGTCCAACAGCAAGATATGGGTCGGTTGGATTGAAGCCGAGTCCAACAGAACGGGATGTCCGCCATCTTGGTCAAAGGTGTACGAGTCCAAAGTGGGCTGTATCATGACCAAGGAGTTGCTGACGTCTTCATGATTGAGAACGTGCCGGTAGAATGCTGTTTCGTCGGGAGAATTGTTGAAGACTTGTAAGAACTGGCTTCGTCTCAGGTGAAACATGAACTGAGGATAGAGCGTGAAGTTCTTCTCCAGTCTAAAAGACGACGGATCATCCTTCCTGTAGTCGGCAAACCTCGAACACAGTCGAATCAGCATGCGGTCGACCCATCGTAACACGTCTGGTCCATCGTCGACTTCCGCTTTGAAGACTGCGATTCTCGACATGAGAACAGCGGCAGCTTCCTGATCGAACGATTGCGCAATGGCCGGATCTCCCGCTGGACCACTCAAACTACGTGCGACTGTTGTCACACGTAGATGAAACTGCCCTGACGAATGCTGGTAGTATGTCAAGAATTGCATCATGCCCTTCTGCGGGGTCTGCTGTTGGTGTGCCGACGGTCCTTGGCTGGAAATTTCAAAGTACACGCCATAACTGGCCTGCGGGTCGATACCGCACATCTTCCATGAGCAGGTATTGCCGATACCACACTCTGTTTCGCCCACGGATACAGACTTCTTGTTGAGTGAGACGGCATGGCCGATGAGGCCGGTGACTTTTAGTTCCTTGGTTGTGAGAACTTCCAAGACGGCGTTGAAGCCCATGAGTAGGTTGTCATCACCGTCCTTCTCGAAAATGCGCACAAATGATTGCTTGAACATGGACGAAGTGAAACTATCGGTCAAGATCATATGACCGCCAGTTGAGTTGCAAAGGCCTTTCATCTCAAGCAAGCCAACCTGGTCGAGGCAACCGGCAAAAATGTCGATGATGTGGCCGTTGTGAGCCGTGCGTTTGGCTAGGTTGTCATAGAACTGCATTAAGTGAGGGTGTGAGCCGGGATGCTTGATCTTGTCAACAAATTATTGCAAGTCCATACCTTTAGGGCCTTTTTGAAGTACTTGATGTTGTCCCGATCAATGTCATGGTGGGATCGAATAGGCTCTCGCAATTCAGGACCGACAACCATCCCTGGGCCCTCAGTGGCAGGCCCACCAGCGAAGAGCATGATACGGGCTCCGGCATTCTGGAACGAGGATTCCAGAAGCCCAACTGCAACACTCAGCGCGACTCCAGTGCAGCGCAGATTTCGCCGGTCATTGGCTACCGGCCAGGGATCTTTCTGCAAGGTCTCCAGGGCTTTCGTGAGCTGAAACTCCGCTTGCTGAACAGGAAGAAGGAATCTAGAGGCTGGACCCATAGGCATTGGCCTCCCCGGCTGAGGTTGCATACCGGGACGCATGCCCGAAGAAGACAAGCCAAGCATTTCTTGTACCTGCTTCGCAGAGTAATCTTTGCTCCCCCGGAAGACATACGACTTGGCGCACTCCTCGTATCCGATTTCGTGGACGTGGGCCTGTCATGGAATCAGCCACCACGACCTACATTGTCGGTTCGCGAAAGACCCACCATGGTTCCGTATGTAATAAGGCCAACCAATGCATTCTCTGGGAGCAAACTAAGGCTCATGACCAAAGACTCCTTCAGAGATGACAAGCTGTCCTCTTCCTGGCACATATCCACCACGTAGACGAAGATCGGGGGCGCAGGGGCTGGGCGTGAGAGACGATACTCGATTGTTGTGTTCGCTGGGTGAAGCTCGGGAGGGATCGCATTTGCGGTGATGTCCTTATAGTGCGGCGGTAGCTGGTTTCTCGATAGGCAGAATGGGCAAATCCAGACACGGGCGCGAACATCGACCTGGCTAAAGTAGTGTTAGCTACGTCTGACTCTCCTCTTGCCAACGCCCGGTTAACAAGGTAATGAGTAGGTCAGCCTTACCAGAACGGATTCAACACGGAGCGACATGGCTGCTTGCATGTTACCGGCTCGAATTGGAGCAAAGGCGTCTCGGGCTTCTCCTTCAATGGGGTGTACAGCGCTCCAATTGGTGCCACAAGTCTCGAAGCCTCCTGGGCACGCCGTTAGGTGTGATAGACCGCTCGAGCCTCGAAACAACCCACCATTCGAGAGCTGGGGAAAACATTCCAGCTCAACCTCACTCCGTCACGGTCCTCCACCTCGCTCCACTGCTCCTTGAGAGCTTCGTAATCCATTACGGCGGACGTCCACTGCCCTGAAGGGCAACCCTTGGGAGGAGTCGTAGCGTTGTCGGAGATAGAACTTCTGGTTCCGAGTGGGAGACGGTGATTGATTCCTGTACGTGCGGTAACTGGCGACTGCTCGGGCGTCGTTACGTCGAGATCGTAGATGTAAGGAGGGAGGTGAACGGTGAAGCACCACGTGTTACGCGATTTACGTGGGTGGCAGTTGACAGCAAGCCATCTACCGCTGGCCCCACCCACACAGTCCATTTCTTTCATTGACTTCCAGCAGCTACGAGTACCCGGTACTACTGGTAGTAATGTACTACGAGTAAGTAATTATTACTACTTTTACACTGCCAGGTAATTGCGTTAAAATCACCAATCCTATCTCTTTAAATTTGGTCTGTAACTGCGCATTGATTTGCAGATTGATTTCGGATGTGTCTAGCACCATGGCATTGCTCAGCTCGGGATATAAGCGTTACCCTCTTTATTTCAGTGGAAGCTAAAGTACCTCGATAATATCGTGTTACCTTATATACATACAGCTACGTCCCGTCCAACATCTTATTACAGTATATAAAGTACCGCCGATATATATATTACAGGCTAAGCCTTGAAATGCGAAGCTAGCTATGCTAAGCTAGATAAAGGGTAAACTCGAGATACGACGGTAGCATAGAGGGGAAGCGGTGAAAAAGCGCCCTTATTTCTTCTATCCTTTTTAGTTTAATTCTTACTTAGCATAAAATAAACTCACAATTATTTCTATATTTTAAGTTCAGTAAAATAACTAAATTTGTATATTATTATTACGGTTCACTTTAAGTTTACGTAACAAGGAAGGACTATTAGAGGTTTATCCTAAGCTAAAAAGTTAGAGTTAAAGGGAAGGAGAGCGCTCTCGCTTCTTCACCGCTCCTCTAGCGCTACCGGCGCGGCGCTTTAACTATCCAACTCAGCACAGTCCAGCTCGTGGTCCAGGCCTAGCCTGTAAGAATTATGATTTATAGTTAGTTTTTGCACCATGCTAAAGAGTAAATATAATCTTATTAAAGCTTAATTAAGCAAAGCTACGAAGCAGGTTTGCTATAAAACACATAGAAGTGAGCGATACCTACTAGCTTTACTTCTTTATAGGAGCCCACTGTTACGGTTCACTTCGAGTTTGCGCAACAAGGAAGGACTGTTGGAAGTTTATCTTAAGCTAAGGAACAAGGTAAAGAAGGGGTAGAAGATTGACCGCTTCTTTGTCGCTTCGTTGTCGTGGGCCGTAGTTTCTCCGACCAGGCACAGCCGGGTCTGCATCCCTAGGCCTAGCCTGTAACACCCACGGCTTATTAGAAAGTCCGCTAATTAGTCAGATTCGAAATCTAAGCATCTTATTAGCCTAGTAAACTTGTTTTTTACACCTTTCCTCTCTAGTGGCTTGTTTTGCCTCCTTCCGTAATGCCTCTTTTACCCCATTGCGCGCGTACCCCTAAAAGTGTGATAGTATTGCTATAAAGGCGGTAGGGGTAGGCAGAAAGCCCCGCAGGGGGAGGCCCGCCGTAAACGGAAGCTCGCCGCAGGCGCCCCCAGAGGAGCCCCGCTAGTAGGCGAATTAAAAAGTTAATTATAATAATAGTCATCACTTTAATATGTGCTTTTACGTCTATTATGGTGATGCATCGCTGTTATGCATCGCTGTTATGTTGCGTGTGCTATATATGCATCGGGAGAGCTACCCGAGTCCGTTATCGGCCTAGAATATTAATTATCCGCGGCCGGCTCCACCAACGCCGCTCTAACTAACGGGCGCTAGCTATTTTCCTTACATACACACACACACATAAGCGGCAGTGTTCAAGTTTAACGCCGGGCTAGTAACTTCAACGCCGGGTTAGTAACTTTAACGCCGGGTCGCGGTATCGTGATACTGCATTGAAAAGGTGGACTAGCACGGTAGAGTGGATTGGCACTGTAAAGGGACCTCTGCCATAGGCGGCAGCCCGCGGTAGCGGCCCCCAGTAGCGCCTCCGGAGGGATAATTAAAGTGTGTATGTATATACGTGTGCTATTGAGAGTGGCCGTTTGCCGCTATCTTTGTGATGTATGTACACACTCGGCTACGGAATAACCAGGAATCCGCCACAGCTTTGCTTACCACTATGCCAGACGTTTCGTTGGCATCGGGCTACCCAGTAATTAAGAAGAGTAGATCCATTCAGACAGTATAAGAACTCTAGTCGGTTAGTATTTCCCCACTCTCTCACTTTGCCATGTACCGGCACTAAAATACAGTAGCAACAACTAGGATAGAACAGTACATATATAAAGTAATTAAAAACATTAAGAAGGCTACTAAGGCAGCCCTTACTACTTCCCAACATTAATTTTACTTATAGTTAGCCCGAGACTGTATCCTAACCGGCTCTCAATTCGTTTAAATAATGCATTTTCAATGACTTTAAGCTATTGTGTTGGGGCTAGAAAACCGTAGCTAGCTACGGGCTGTGCCGGACTGGAAGACGGCTGTCAACGCTTACTATAAGTCCGGCCTTCGGCTCGAATAAAAAGGGGCTTCTTTTCCTCTCCTTCTTTATATATATATAAATTAATTCTTCGTTTCATTTTTATCTTCTCGTTCGTTCTACTAAGGACCTTCTTTAGGCTATGTTTTATAAGCTTTTAGCTACGATAAAACCTTTATGGCACCCATAAAAGTTTTCGGATCAGTTATACAAGTGACATATAACATAACACACACACCTACCTTCGTCGTCTTTATGTATAGGTACTAGTTATGGGGTGGAGAGTTTGTTTTATATAGATTAGTGTGGGCAGTTCCCACTCAACACATAACTATAAGTAGTAGTATCTACTAAGTGTTTTTAAAAAGGTCATAATAAAGTCTATTGTAAGGTTATTATAGAACCGCTCTGGAATTAAGAGAGGTTAAAAGAATCCTCGTTTAGTCTCTCTTTAGTGATACAACCTCAGCCGACCGGCCATACAGGCCATAAATTTTATAGGCTAAGCCTGGAAACACGAGCTAGGCTGCGCCGAATCGGATAATCAAAGCCCTAGCCCCGCATGGTGAGGGAAGTGGTGAAGAAGCGGTCTCGCTTCTCTCCTTTCCACTCTAACTCCTTAGCTTAAGATAAACTTCCAATAGTCCTTCCTTATTATGTAAACTCGAAGTGAACTGTAATAATAAGGATCTTAAAGGTTAAATTGCGACTTGCCCCACACCGTAACTAAGAGGTCCCCCCTCATACTATTTTATATAGTAGAATACCTATCAAGATAAATGTTATTAATAACGGGTGTTTTCGAAATATAATAACACACACGGCACGAAGGCATCACAACGGCCTTTTATCTTTTAGAGAAGTTAGTCCGTGCTATGTTAAGACTGCTACATGAGGTTATAAAAAATAACAACCTAGGTACAACATTTCTTATACATTTATAGTGCGTTCCTATGTACTCATGCTTTGCCTCATTTCTGGGTCCGACAGGGAGTCGTAACGACGCTAACATTTAAGATCCTTGTGGCCTGTACGACTGGCATTATGTAGAATGAAATCACGTAGTATATTACGTAACGGTTTACTAAGCTACGGTGAACCGAAGTATATACAATTACTTAGTAGTGGTGAACAATACTAAGCACGGTTACTAGTTCCTAGTAACCATGAATATTAAAGATAAGTATATAGTACCCCCTAACGTAGTCAACGCTTGAATCGCCTCCTAGTTCCACGACTTAGATATATCGACTACAACAACCTCTTAGTCTCGTATTTATAACTTAACGTACTACAAATAACAAACCAACACTTATTTAATGCCTTTATTTTATCTACCTAGTAGCTAGAATAGCTTAAACGTTATGCATTAATAGCTCCTATTTAGTACATTACCCTATAAGTACGAAATAATATTCGATATTATAGCCGGTGGCTTAACCTTTAAGTTTAAGGGATTCTCTTCTATATTTAAAAATAAAGCGACTACATAACCAACGGTTAAACCCGTTTAGACGGTCTAACCTATAGAACTTATCGATAATAATAGTAATAATAAGGATACCTACTAGCTTAAATAAACTATTCGATAACTTAAAGAATAACTTGGTTAAGTTATTAATATATAACACTAAAATAGTTAAATCTATATAAAGTAGTATAATAATATGAAAACCGCTATAAAGTTTTAAAAAAGAAGAAAAGTAATAATTTAAAGGCATAATAAACGCTTATGTTAGTGTAACCACTTAATAAGTTAATGGAAAAAACCTAAGGGAGACTCTAGGGCCTCGTTAATCTAAACCATTTGATAAGATTATTAAGGACCTCTAAGCGTTCCTTATATAACTTAAGAACTATTACTAATACTTTCTAACAGTCTTACCTACCGATATTAATAAGATAAATATTCGGTAGGATACCTTACTAGACTTACTATAATATAGTTAAGCCCTAACTTAGAGAATACGTTTTTAACCCCTACTTATCATTATTATAATAGACTCGCGATATTTTTAGAAGCTAGCTAATATATATTCGATAATCCCTTCTAAATGTTTCCAGGATAGTTAAAGAAGTACGACTTACTAAGAACTCACTTAATGTCTTACGACAAAAGGGAGCCGCGTTAAACTACATAGCTACCTTCTAATAACTTACGTTAAAGACTAACTAAAGCGATAATAACCTTTAGTTAGCCTTCTACTAAGGGTTAAAGCATAAGGTTAAAGAAAAGGTATATAAAGAAGATTAACTAATTAACGTACTACATCGCTATATCTATTAAAATCAATAATCGTTAATACGAATAATAATAGGAGTAAAGGGATAGTATTTAACTAGTAAAACCTTTAGAAAACTGACTAATCTAGGGGATTTAGTAGTACGGTTAATATAGCTACTAACGCTAATAGCTATTCACTACGTATAAAATCCACACGGGACTTATAAAACTAAACGCGATAAAGAAAGATAAGAAGAACCTTATATTATACCTATAGGAAAAAGGGACATTTCGCGTAAGAATGCTAATTATCTAAAAATAATAATAATTAAAAGCCTACACCTACGGGAAAGCGAGAAATTAACACCTTAGTGAACTAAAACCGCTTAAGCTACGAAAGTATAAAAAAGACTAAACTAACCAAACTAAATTACGCTTTACTCTTATAACTAGAACGACTTATATATAATACACTACTTTAATAGGGAAGGACGCGGGTAATACTCAAAGAAATTAAAGGAACGATAAACGGTTACCGTCCTTTAATAATCCAAAGAAGAAAAGGAAGATACTAAAGTTACTAATTCGTTGAGAGTATTTAAGATTAAGGAATAAACAAAAAAGAACTTTAAACCCTTCGCGTAGGTAATACTATAGTAATAGAAAAGCGTTACTATATTAAAATAATAGCCTCTCTTAATAAGAAGAAGCTATATTATATTCATTCTAAACTTATAATATTTAAGAACTCTTTAACCTAAAGAATTTAAGACTATAATAAAAAATCGGTAATAACGAACGACTTTACCCTAAGTACCTTAATTGTAACGAAATTAGGTGGATCTCTTATGTTTTATAATTATAAAACGTACCTAAGGAGGAAGGGATAAAATAACACTTTTCTTAGGTAAACGATAAACACGTAGTTTAACCACTTATATACTAAAGATAAAGCGGAATACCTTAAGATTAATAGCCGTTACGAAGAGGCTGGAGTTATAACCTTGGGGTACGGCTTATTAAAATAATTACCTTTTATGTAACGAGCTAGGAAACGGACTTTAATATAATAGGAAAATTACAAAACGTATAAATCATATAAGTATTATAATAATATAAAGGGAAAGATAAGAAGAATAATAGTAAAAAGCTTCGAAACAAAACCGCGAATTATCTAAACGGTATTAAGAAATAAGATGTAAAGAGTGCGTAAAGATATAAGACCTTGAAAAGGTCTTAGAATATATCTTCAAATATTAATAATACGTTACGGAAGCAATGTTACGTTATAACGATAACCTCGGACCTACAAACACTTTTTACCTTGAAGACCTAACCGGGATAATGAGAACGTTAAACGGCGATTAAAAAGAGACTCCTTATAACTTACAAGTATAAAGAAGAAAATGAATCAAACAGTAACGCTAAGAGCGTTTAGAGTTTCGATCGGTATGGAAACTTAATACTTATAAATAGGGGATTCACTATAAATCATAAGGAAGACGAAGTAAAACTATTCACGTTATTTGTAAAAGGGGTATAATATAACTTAAATACCTTAAGGACCCTTTATGTAATATAAATAAATCGCGGTATAAAAACGGTCTTAAATATTTAGATCTAGAGATATAATATTATATATAAGCATTATTAAATAGTGGTGCGATAGGAAACTATATATCCCTAGCCATAGTTCACTACTATTAGCTATAATAGTATTAGAAAGTTAAGCCTTATAAGCTATGTAGTATTAAAGGTAACATCTGTATATATAATAATAAGATGGTTAACATAAAGACCGATTATCTTAATATATTTATTTAAGGACATTATAAATAAGTTGGTTTCGATATTATAAACCTATCCAGTTACGATTCAATACTTGATTACCTATAGCTTTAGAGAAGTAGCCTTATACTTAATTTACGTACTTACTAGCTACGGTAAACAAACACTGTGATATATAACGATTCTTTATAACTAAAATAAGCGGAATGTCGAAACGTCTTAGCCTTAATAGAAGATTTACGAGAAAGCTATATACAAGCCGTTTAAGCAATAACGTTAAAGAAAACGCTAATAACTATAATAGCGACTTTAAAGGGCTTATAACTTAGTATTATAAGTAATTATAAAACACAATAAACGAGCTAAGAGAATAATTAATCACATTCCTTAAACGACACTTAAGCTACGTTGATAAGATACTTAGCTAGTAAGAAGAGACGCTCTTAAAAAACGAAGATGGAGTAAAAGACGTTCCTAAAGAATACTATAAATATATTAAATTTTTTAAAGAAAAACTTCATATAGGATTACCGAAATATAGTTAATAAGATCACAAAATCTACTTAAAAGATAAAGCTACGACTAAGTTCTATAAGATATATAACTTTAACGAGACGTAACTTACCACATTATAGGAATATTCAGAAGATAAACTCGCTTAAAGTTACATTTAGTTATTTAAATCGGAAGTAAGGTACTTAATAAGGTTCGTTTTAAGAGAAAAAAAAAGTTACGGCTAGTTATAAACTACTAGTAGCTTAGCGATAATACTATTAAGGATTAACACTATTACCACTTATCTATAAACTATAAGATAGGCTCTACGGTAAGAAGTACTTTACGGCTCTTAACTATAAGGACGTATATAACCTTACCCGTATTAAACTTAAAGCCGAATAGAAGATAGCCTTCTGAATTAAGTTCGGATTATTTAAATATATAAGATTAAGGACACGATTACCTTTAGCGTAATCTTAACGACCTTTAACTATAAATAATAGGTGGGATTTAAAACTAACGCTTTAAACTTCGCGATTAGAGCTCAAGTCGGATAATAAGATAATATAGCGAGACGTTAATTAATCGCCTTTTACGTTAAGAAACTCTATGAAGTGATCTTAACTACCCTATTATAATAATAACTTCTTAGCTATTATTGACATATTTAACGAATTCCGACATTATCTTATAAGACGTAAACATAAAGATAAGGTACATACTAACTATAAGAATCTTTTATACTTCGTAATAACGTAAGAACTTAGTAGAGGATAACTAAGATACGATAAATTCTTAGCTAATTTTAAGATTATTTATTAAAAGGGTTTAAAAAACGGTAAAGCTAACACTCTTAGCTAACGATCAGACTATAATATAGGAGAGGTAAAGGTTATAACATAACTTTTATAGCTTTACAAATAAGGAAACCTTAAATAACCATCTTTAAACACGCTCACGTTTAGAATTCAATAAGATTGTATTTAAGAAGATCTATTAGGTTTCTAAAGACTAAAAACTAAAAGAATACCTAGAAAAAGGTGAAGCCTAAGTTATTATTAATATTTAACAATAAAATTCAGCTATTAAAAGGATAATATACGGACGCGATTAAAGAATTTATACGTACTTTACAGAGGACCATTTCAAAAGTCCTTGCCTACCGAGGCGCTAGGGTTAGCCACGGGGGTGGGCATAGCTAATTTACTATGTGCTAATTCCCCTTTATCACCTAGCAGACCTACCCATCCCACACACATATAACTTAAGACCTTTTAACCTTTTCTAATTAATTAAAGCTAACGATAAAGACGGATACGGCTACCCGAGTGCTTATTATAGCGTTAAAAGCGACTAGAAAGACCACATCTAAAGTGGCCGAACTTAGGGCTATTTCTATACGCATAATCAACTCGATCTACTTAAGGGCTATTAAACGCGGGTTTAATCCAGCCCGCCGGCCCCTTTAAATTAATAATACCTTCGTTACTAATACCCCTCGATTAGGCCGGCCCTCTACCTAACCTATAATCGTGGCTAAAGTTATCGAGAAGGTTAGTAAAGACCGCTATGGAAGGGAGAAAACATACGCTAATATTACCGGCGAACTTAGCTAGGAAGGTCGCGAGATCTCTATCTCCACGGTTTAGAGGGTCCTTAATAAGGCTAGTTATAATAAGACGAAGCTAATGAGGAAGCCTAGTCTAACACCGAAGATAAAGAAGGAACGGCTTAAGTGGTGTTTACGCTATCGCTACTAGACCCTAAATAACTAGAAGGCTATGATCTAGTTAGATAAGACTTCCGTGATCCTACTCTATAGGCGAGGTAGCTACTATGTGTGGCGGTTACCTAAGGAGCGCTTTAACTATAGTTATATCCACGAGCGCTAGAAGGGCTTATCCGAATTTATATTCTAGGGTTACTTTTCTTACGAGAAGAAGGGTCCTTACTATTATTAGTTACTTAAGACTGTTACCGAGAAACGCGTTACTAAGATAAGGATCGAGGAATTAAATAAGGAGCTCAAAGCGACGATAAAGGTATACTAGGAGTTAACGAACGGGATATAACGCCTTAACCTACGCGGCTAGCCCGGCTAGAAGTTATAATAGCGATGGAATTAGAAGACTAGGAAGCTATCACGAAGTAAGCGTGGTGGTATTAATTAGTGGCGATGCTAAAATACGATCCTAATCCCGAAGTTAATCCCGTTCGTGAAGGAATGCCTCGCTACTCGGCCGGATATAATCGTTTAGGAAGATAAGGCCCCGGCACATAACTATTATATCTAATAATAGGTCTTCGATCTTTATAAAGTTAAGCGCTTACTGTGGTGTGGTAATAGCCCTAACCTTAACGCTATCGAGCCTGCGTGGCCGTGGATAAAGAGACGAACCATACGGAACGGCGCACCGAAGAATAGGGCCGAAGTTATTAGGATATGGAATTAGGCTTAGAAGGACCTTCCGTAGGAAGTTATTTAGAGGTGGGTTAAGCGAATTTCACGGTATATTGAAGAGATTATTAAGCTAGAAGGTGGAAATAACTATTAGAAAGGCTAGGGAATTCGTACATAGTAATTTGGTGGGACCTTTCCTAATCCGACTCTAGCGTCATTTTAGCGCGAGCAATAACTTTTGACACGGTAGTCTGTACATTAGAAGTATTAAAGGAATTCGAAGGACCCTTTATAGGATTTAAAGGACTTACAAGTCCTAAGGAATTAAAAATAGTATTATATATATTATTATGGAATATAAAGACTCCGTATAAGTAAAAGCATTATAATATAAACTATATAGAGAGCCTAATACGATTATAAGAATTAATCGCTTTTAACCACATTACGAAGCTGCCACTATTAAAAGAACTTATAATAAATATAGTTTATAATAGTATCTTTATTATTACCGATGTCGACTTATAAAGTATAGATATTTTATTCCTTATAATAAAGTAAATAACTTAAAGAACTCGTATATACTTTTCTTAAGTTTATTATTAGTAATTATAAGTTACTTAAGGAGGTTATCTTAGATTAAGGAACGATATTTACCGTAAAACTTTAATAAGCCCTTATAGTATAAACTAGACTAAAGCATAAACTAAGTACGGTATACTACCCTTAAACGGACGGATAAATAAAGAGGCTTAACCAAACTTAAGAATAATACTTACGGTATTATATTTTATTATAAATAAGATAACTAAGTAATAAAACTACCAACGGCTTAACTCACGTATGGGAGTTCGATCGCTAAGTTAACTTAGCTTACGCTAATATACGCTAACTACGTATATAATCTAAAGGTACCGGACTCTAAAAGAAGGATGACTTATATAAGAAAGCTATACTAATAGCCGATTCCTAAATTCGTACGTTAATAAATAGTACATTACTATAATAAGAAAAGATCGAAGGGACCGATCTTTAAGAGAGGAGATATAATCTACTTACTCTAACGAAATTTCACGATAAATCGATTAAATACGAAACTCAATTATAAGAAAGTTAGACTATTCAAAATTATAGAAAAACTTTTAGACACTAATTACTAACTGTCACTACCCTAAACGATAAAAATACATAACATCTTTTATATTTCACTACTTAAATTAACACTAAGAAACGCAAAACGATAATTACACATTAAGGTTCACGAAGAGGAATACGAACCGGAACGAATACTTAATAAATAAGTTATAAACGGAGAAATTAAATATCTCGTTAAATGGAAAGGATATAATGACGCTAAAAATACATAAGAACTAGCTAGGCACTTAAAGAACTGCCACCACCTCTTACGATAGTATTACTAAAGGGTCTATTAGGAGATGTCACTAACTAGCTAACATCCCCGAACTCGTTACCTAACTCGAATTGGGATTAATCCACCTCGTTTAGGACACCTAAGCTCTAAAGGTCGTTAACTACTTAGTTTTCGTGAGTATCTAAGGCGGGAAGGACCTCGCTTTCCCGTTCCAGTTCATCTATACTATAATGGAATAACTCCTCGCTCTTAGCCTTTACCCCATTACGTATCCATTAGATACGAGCTAGGCGAGATATGGTAATAGATAGTTTAGCCTAAAGCTTAATTAAGTTATCTTTCGCCTTCACGGCTTCCTAATCTAGCTTTTTCTACTATTCGATTAAACGACTCACTAAAAGGAGTTAGGAAGGGTCACTAAGAGTGAAGCGAGACTAGGAAAAGACTCATAAGAGTTACTAATAAGGACCCTATCATAACTATAACCCCTCCGTATACATTCATTATAGTCTTTCCGACCGGCGGCGAACTTATAGGATTTCTTATATTAGAAACAATAGGTGTATAGCATCTCAGAACGATCGCTGTTTAATATGATAAAAGTACTAACGTTTTCACGCTTAACGGTTTTATGGCTATGGGATTTTTAGATGCGATTTAGCATTTTAGTTAGCTACGGAAGGGGAAGGAAAGGAGGAATTTAACGAACCAACAGAACGGGGAGATAGGCGCGTTTTAGCTAATCTTAGGGTAAGATCTAGAGAGGGGAGACATTATATTACGACCCGATATGCGGCCCTTACGTGCTTCATAAGGGCCTACCTTTTTCCTTTAATCACTTAAGGCCGTTAGGCTCATAACGCTCTTACATAGGTTCACCGCTAGGCTCATAACGCTCCTATATAGGTTCACCGTGAGCTAGGAGGGATCATAACGAGCCTCACATAAGAGATCATGACGCTCTAATATACGTCATCTAAGTATATAGACGCGGTCTTAAACCGCCTCCAGTAAGAGCTACTCCAGCTCCTTAGCTATCAATACAGAAGTTAACGCTCGACTTGTTCCAGTTCCCAAGTCTCGCACCAGACTGTGACCCGAACCTACCTAGACGACACCTTAGTCTTTCTGTTAAACATAAACCGACCTCTGTCTGCCCTGCAGTCAG
>JPKY01000074.1:0-123678 GCA_000769265.1 Hapsidospora chrysogenum ATCC 11550
GGGGGGGGGGAGGGGTAATACCTGGCGGGGCTCCACGGCCAGAGCAGCGCTGGCGAGGGCGAGAAGAGCAAGGATGTTGAGCTTCATTGTAGAAGAGGTAGGACGGTATTTGTTTGATTTGAATGTCTGTGATAGTGGGGGACTGCTGAGAACAGCAGGCGAGGTCATCGGAGGCATACACGATATTTATATAGTCGTCTACAAGACGAGGGGTCTATCAACGGATACGGCAGCTACTAGGTACAGTACGTTAGGATAGTATCCCATCGCCGACGGCCCCTCATCCCCCTGCCCAGCAGCGCCGGGGTTTCCTTCCCATCACCGGCCGGCAACACGGAGCCGAAGCCCCGGATGCCGGTCCGATCCTACCCCACGTATCACGGCCAATGGCTCTTCTCGTTTACAAACTTGGCTTCCTCTCGAGACGTAGATATGCCGACGATCTGTCGGTCGACTCGGTCATGCACAATTTCCTCTTCATGGGGATCGAATACCCTGCCCTTGACAGCGGTCTGCGGTTGGCTGTTCTCACGTAGGTACTTCGAAGTCTTCCCCTTGGCTGTGCATCACCACCGCTTTTTTCGCTTATCGAAACAAAGAGCCTAGTAACCCGTAGCCGAACAATGTCAAAATTCCTTTGATCCTCTGACAATCGGTCCGAGTTAACGGCACTGCAGGCTGCAAAGCTCACATCTGTACAGAGTGCAGTGTTGCGGCGATGTAAGCGGAGGAGAATCAATCGGAACCGGAAAAGAAAGAGATATTTACCAAGAGGGTGCCTAAAAAGAAAGAAAAAAAAGGAGGAAAAAAAGGGGGGAAGGCAAGAAAAAGAAGTACCATTGCAGGGAAAGAGGGCAAAACGAAATGGCCCAGGCAAAAGGCAAGGTCCCAGAGGGAGTCGAACCCTCGCTGCCAGAATCAGAATCTGGAGTCATAACCGTTAGACCATGGAACCAATGGAACCATGTGGCTTGGGGGTCCGGAAATTAGATACATAGACGAATCACAGGTATGCGATATTATGGGTTTAGCCGGAAGAGGGCACGTGACATGCCAAATCCGGCTATAACGCGCGGATCTGGCAGTTCCAAGAATGAGAAGCTAGGAATCCTGGCGGACTGTGATTTCTAGATTCCGAAAACAAGATTCCGTCGGTCGATGAGACTGTAAGTGGGAAGCTCCAAGCGGCTTAAGCTGCCTACCCGACGAAGCCGTCCCTACTTTCAGTAGTCGTCGGGAACCGTGGAAGTACACTCGACATACCGAGGCGGACAACGATACAGTACTAAAACAATAGCGACCTGAAAACTAATTAAATAAATAAACATATAAAAAAATCAGAATAGATAGCCAAACTAGATTAAAGATCAAAGAGTAAGGAGAGACAAAAAAAAGTAAAAAGAACAGGTCCCAGAGGGAGTCGAACCCTCGCTGCCAGAATCAGAATCTGGAGTCATAACCGTTAGACCATGGAACCAGGACTTGTTCTGTATGAATGGCTGGTCCAGATTTGCAGCTTATATGCTGTCGATAGGTAAACATGCGTCAACGACCTGGCTCTCAGTCGGGGTTTAGGCAAGACGTTTTGTCTTGTATTTTTATTTAATCCTCGTGTCCTTTTTTATCATGATGTGTTCTTCATGCGCTGTTCTCATCCATGCGTACCGTCGGTAGGCCGTCTATTCACAAAGCTCCACCTGCTCTCGCATCAACGCGTAACCGATCATCAATGTAATGGCAGTCTGTTGGCCAAGGTCTCATTTCCACCTTTGACAGCAGTGTGGCAGAGTCCATCCATACAATATGACTATGCCACATACACATAAGAGTTATTGTCTGCCCTCTCAAGATACTCCCTATCAATAAGACTACAGGGCCCGGGTTGATTAGCGTAGTTCCACGCGAGCAGATGGACTTTAAAGGAAGCATACCTTTCAATCTCCTTCTTGATAGCCGGAGGCTCAACGCTGCCCCTATTCTTCGTCATGTTAATCACCTCAGCCTGGAGCTCCGGATGCGTCATCTTCTTCCGGCTCTTCATGATCCGCACGATAGCCGCCTGCGTCTCGAGGCCGCGATCCTGCACCACGCGCTCGTGGATCGCCTTGTTCTCCTCCTTGGTCTCCTTGTGCTGGATCTGGTTGATCTTGACGCGGAACTTGGGGTCCCAGAAGGTCTTGTTGAACGTGAACGTGTCCGTCGGATCGACATCCCGGCCCTTCGGGTGCTTCGTCAGCACGCGGAACTTACCGCAGGCCAGCGACTGCAGTGTCCGGTCTAGATCTGCACCCTGGAGGCCGGTGCCCTTGGAGATCTGCTCGTAGGCGAGGAAGCCGTCCGAGGGGACGGGGTTGAAGAGCAGGAGCACCGAGGCCTGGTATGCAGAGACCATGAGCTCCTTCGGGCCCCTGGCGAATTTGGCCTTGAGCGTGCAGTGCGCCAGTGAGTGTTTCCACTTGAGAATCCTGCCGCTGTGCTTGGCCTTGTAGAAGTTCTCAAACCTCTCCTGCTGTGTGGCAACCACGTCGGGAAGATGCAGCGGCACGTCGGGGTACGATGGCCAGGCCGACATCGACAGTACCATCACGTGCAGATCGACGGAAGACTGGTCATCCGCGTTCTTGTCGCAGAGCGCCTTGTATGCCTGCATCTCCTCCTTGCCCAGCTCCTGATCCTTGAACATCTTCTCTAGGTTGTGGGTGAAGCTGGCGCCGCACTCGCCACGCAGCTTGGCGAGCATGCTCCGCTCCGCGTCTTGGCTGGCGGAACGGCCCATGAGTAACCGGCGGGCAAGATCCTTCTTGTAGAACGCTTCGAACGTGTCCTTGCCCTCGACAAAGCGGAACAGCTCCAGCGCCTGGTCGAGCTGCCTATCCAGCTCGGCGTCTTCGTCCGCGGTGCTCGACTGGCCCTCCTTCTCGGCTGCCGCTCGGTCCTTGACATCGGACAGGAGCGATGGATCCAGCGACTTGAGGCCGCCGCGGAGGAGCATGTCAATGTGCTTCGCAATCATCTCTCCAACCTTGGACGTCCCCGAAGACCAGCATGACGCGGTCTTACTGTCGTTCATGGCCTTGCCCAGGGCCTCACGCGTCGCCCGGGTAAAATCCTCGTCCTTGCCGAAGGCGTCTCGGACCATCAAGTCGAGCGATCTCCTCAGGGCCAGCAGGCGGAAGACCATGGTATCACCGTGCTCCTTGTCCGAGATGATTCCAGAGCAGGCAGCCCCAATGTACTGGGCCCACGGCTCGCGAAGCTTCTTCTGGATCTTCGACAGGCAGAGGAGGTCGTACAGGCCCTTCATAGACTCCACATCCTTACTGGCCAGGAGCTTCCCAAGGCTCTCCACATCCAGCAGCTTATCCGTGTAGTCGTCTATGAGTGTGTCATGAGCAGAGTCCATCAGCTGCCTCTCCGTCGCCGAGTCGATATTGAACTCGAGGCAGCGGTAGTGTTCCTTCTGCAGAAGTTTCTCGCAGGCCTGGATGTACCCTTTGAGGCCTGAGGTGCTGTGGGACGCGGCAAACTCCCTGAAGAAGGACCTGGATTCCTCGAGGAACATGGGCTCAAAGCGCCTCTCGTAGACACCAAGCACGTACAGCATGCGCAAGGAGCCTTTAAGCAGGAGCGCGTCGAATGCCTTGCCCCGGCGGTCGTTCTCGATGAGCTCGCACATGGCCACTAACAGTTTCCTCCCCGTCGAGTAGCTGTATGCCACGTCCTGGGAAGGGAAAGCCATTCTGCGGAAGTACAAGATGGCCAAGTCGTTGATGGATGAATGGTTGTCGCGGAGTAGGTACGTCCTGTCCAGAAAGCTGAATGTCGACCGGACGAGTATCTGTACAGGCAAAAGTAAGCGACAACAACAGACACATGGGGTACGAAAGAGCTGTCAGGAGACCCAACCAACTGACCATCTGCGAGTTCCACGCATGCCATTCGGCCAGAAGACTCTTCGCCGTCTCCATATTCGAGTTTCTCCCATTCCGTTCCACCCGCGGCAGAATGACCTTGTTGACATGAGCCTCCATCCGCGTCCGCAGCGGATCATAAATCTTGCCCGCGTCCCCCTTCCGGCACAAGTCCTCGACGCCACGGTAGAGCCTCTCCAAAGGCAGGGGGAGCTTCCCGCCAGCCCACACGGCCTCGACGGCGGCCTCAAGGTCCCGGTGTATGCGCGCGTAGTATTCGGCGGCCTTGGCATCGCGGTCCGCAGAGGTCGATGTCCGCAGGTTCTTGATCTGGAGCTTCTTGGCGCCGGTGTAGGGCTGGAAGGCCGAGGCGGAGGAGCGCGACGGGCCGGCTGCCTCGGGGAGCTTGCCCTTAGCCCGGGCCGACATGGTGCTGCTCGCTGCCGACATCATGGTCTCGGCGCTGTACTTGGGTCGCTTCCCGGGGGAGGCGGCTGCACCCAAGGGCGCGGGTAAGGACGAGGAGGACGAGGAGGAGGAGTCGTGGCGGGGCCGGCGGCGGGAGGCTTGCGGGTCGGCTGCCGCGGATTGCATGGACACGGGTGCGACGTGAGTGGCAAGGGCGATGCTGGTGGTGACGGCTCGGCCGAAGCTGTCGGGCCAGCCCTTCAGCACCTCAACATCGATCGAGGGCGGGGGACGGCGAGGTCCTGATCAGAGCAGATGGCGCCCTGAGGGAGGAGGGGTTGAATGGGCGGCAAGGAGGGCGGTTCGCGTAACGCCGATGGGCAGTTATTATTAGACGAAAGATGAGTGATGGTGGCCAACTACAATGCAGTACTATGCAAATTGATGAAATGACGGTGCCGGCAGCAATGGTGAATACGGGAGGGTGGTGACGGTGATGATGGCAGGTTTACCATCGGCTTGCAGGTGTATACTCCGAGTCGCACCTAGGGTACCTGCTCGTATGTCACCACTCACCAGCTCCGGAGTTTGATGTGGATCTCCGCCGATAAAGATGATAACCGGAGTTTAGGTTACCTACTTAGTACCACCTTTTTTTAGGACCAGACGCGTCCGTCCAAGTCGTCGCGTCAATGTCACGAGCCACAACTTATAAGCCCACGCACTGCTTCTGGTATTAGTCGATATTCAATTACACGCAACAGTTTCTGCCACTATGTGCTCTATATATACCTATTCAAGCCCGATGGCCACATTGCCCATATATAGGTACGCCGTATCAGTATCACCTCCGATCCCCCGCATCCCCCCCCCCAAAAGATATCTCACACACCCATACCTTCTTAACTACGCGTAAGCCGCCCAACCTAACCCGCATTAGCATCTCTTCGGTTTTCGATATCATGATCAAGATCCAAGCTTACCAGAATACAGCACGGCCAGGTTACACTCGTCCATGGCCTGGTTAATCAGATCATTCACCGTAGCTGTCACACTCAACGACTTGGATAGCTTCTTCCTCACCACCTCGAGCGCGCGATCTGCCTCGGACGGTTCGTTGACGTCTCCCCCGGCCTTCCTGTTGCCCTTCTTCTTGTTCGCTTCGGCCTCGCTCTGGTCCGCATCTTCCATCGCCCCCGTCTCGTCGGTGTGCCGCGCCTTCTGGAGCTTCGCCAGCCGTAGAGGCGAGATGGACCACGTGTACAGGGGATCGTACCGCAGCACATCGAGGATCGTCATGATGGAGTACTGCTCCTCGCGGAGAGCGTCGAGCGTGAACTCGCAGCACCGTCGGAACACGCCCTCCGTCCCGGTGATGCCCATGCCATCCACGATATCCCTCGTGAGGCGGAAGGGCACCAGCTCCGGCACCGGCAAGATGCGTCCCGCTTCGAACGCGACACCCAGGTCGATGTGCACTGCTTCACCCGTCTTTGTATCGAGCAAAATGTTATGGCCGTGCCGATCGCCCAGGCCGAGGACGTGGCCCAGCATCGAGATGGCCGCCGTGGTCCGCGTATAGGCCAGCCGCTTCTCAAACCAGTCGTCCGGATCCATGAAGTATTCCATGAAGAAGTATCTCATCACAGGCTGGAACCTGTCTGCCACTTTGCGATATACGTTGATGCGGGTCTCGGTCGTCCTATTCTGCACATTAAATATTTCCTTGCGGCACTGGGACCCCTTGAGATCCTTGGGGTGGTACCGCTCGTGCGCTGGCATGAGGAATTCGTGAAGGGGTATGGTATTCGGCACAAACTCAATGAGGCCCGAGGACGCCGTCAGCGGCAGCACCTTGTACGTCCTGATCCCCAGATTACGCTGCTGCGTCGCCCGGTGGAGCTTCAGGAGCGAGGACACGGCGGCAAACACCTGCTCCATGATGGCGTCCTGCCGCAGATCGTCGTGGCCACCCTTCACCAGCTGCTTGTACCGCACACCATTGCTGCCCACCGCCGTGATGATCTTCGGGGCGCTGACTCCCGATGCAATCGTCATCTGCGGCTCGAGCTTCGCAATCGTCGGCACGTGGGAGTAGTCCTTGGTCGAAGAGAGCTCAATATGCATCGTCGGCGGAGGTATACGGTACTTCATCAGGCAGTTGACCAGATTATGGCCCGCACTCGACTCCCTGAGGATCACCTTGACGCCCGACTTGTACTTGGTCGTCTTGTCCATTGCCAGCATGTGGTAGTACTTGCTCGTCTTGTCGATGGACAGCCAAACGTCGGCGACAGACTTGGTAGCGGCGAGTCGCTGGGCAACCTTGTTGGTCGCCTCGACTCGCTGGACGGCCACTCCATCTTTCTGCTGCGCCTTGACCTTGGTGCCGGACCAGATCTGGTACATGCCGTGGTATGGGTGGTCGACGCAGATGTTGTACACGAGTTCCAGTAAGAGTTTCTGGAATGGGCTGTCCAGGTTCTGCAGCCGCGAGGTGAGCTGATTCATCAGCGCAGCAAACTTCCTCGTCGGCACCTGGTGGAGATGCTTCATCACAGCCTTGTTCGTCGCGTCCTCCGATGACCTTTCTAACCAGAGTGCGATGAACCGGAGCGCATCATTGTTATGCTCATCCGAGGCAATCAGTGAAAGAAGGTAGTTCTCTAGACTCAGCCGCACAAACTCGCTGCGCGTCTGTTCAACGCGCCGCAGCTCCTGCTCGTCGAGGTGCAGCCACTGCTTTTCCTTGGACAGGACATGGTTGTAGCGGTTCCGCAACTGGGTGTCTCTCGTCGAGCTGATCAGGGTCTGCAGCTCGGCGACCTCGTCACTTTTCCCCTTCTTGAGGCTCTGCAGCCGTGCCAGGTCTTCGAGTCCCGCAGGATCTTGGAGTTGTCCGTCGCAGAACATGGCGAACTGGTGGTAGACCATCCCTGCCTCCTTGCCCTCACTGCTACCCCTGAGCTCCTTCAGGGCAGGTTCTAGGTACTTCTTCTGGATCTCTTGGGGTTTCTCTAGGCGAGCGACCGATACTTGGTGGCCTATCTTGGATAGGAGGTCCGAGCGGCTGACGGTAATAGTTTGCTTCTTCAGGGAGGAGTCCCGGTCGATGCCTTGGAGCATACGGATGGATGTACCCATCTCACCGTGGTCCCACAGGGAGTTGGCCGCTTCGACCTTGACGGCGGCCTCGACATGTATACCCTGCTCCTCACAGGCCGGGATCAGGTCCATAAGCGCAGTAGCGACATTGATGGACTCCTGGGTCGCTTGATAATAGCGGTAGATACCTGCCGACATGAGCATGGACTGCACCTGCATGCCCCTCAAGTTGGCCACCGAGACCTTGGCGTTCTGGACAAGGTGGACATGCTGGCTCAACATGCTCATCGTTGTCCCCCGACTAGATAGTATCTGGCTAACGTCGTCGTACCTAGAAACGGTCAGCTTTCCATCTTATTAGCAGTTGCCTTGGCGCACCCACATTCCCCTCTTCATCCACTCATGGCGGGACTTGAACTTGTCCAAGATGCGGTCCATCTCTGCCGAGTCGGACACATTCATCAGGTCGTCGAGCTCGGTCAAGGAAGCCAGCGCACCCAGTCGGTTCCGGATGGCTGTCGCATTCATCCCCTGGCCAGTCAAGCTGTGCATGGTACGCTGGAACCCATTATAAATCGTGGAGCGCACCAGGGCGGCGTCAGTGGCCTGGTACATGCTCTGGAACGCCTTGTAGACGACGACGGCATGGTGGTCGCTCTCCACCGGCGCAGGGAGGTTCCACATCTCCAACTTCTGGGCGGTCCGGAACATGCTCTCCAGAGACGACGGGGTTGCGCCGATGTTCTGCTGGTTTTGCAGCAGGGAGTGTGACAGACCTGACAAGCCCAACGTATTCAAGGCTTTGACCAGTGCCTGCGCGTCCGTCTCAGAAGCCGAGTTGCGTTGACGCAGATGACTATCATATCGCGCCCCGCGGAATGCCAGACACTTCGTCCCCTCATTCTCATATTCAACGCGAGATAATACCGTGGCCAGGCTGGCGTCTTCAGGTAAGCCGTAATAAGCGTCCGGGTCGTCGATGTTCTCGAAAATGGAGAGCAGGGTGTCGTTGGTATCGGGCTCCCTCAGCGCGGACGACCTTCGAGAAGTCCGACCGGTGTCGGGTGTTACCAGCTCAGCAAATAAAAGGGCCGTCTTGTACATGGCGCATCGGGAGGATGCCGCCGACGCCTGGGTGTAATCAATATCCAGCCAGTGCGCTCGATCGGCAATGGATGATTCCTTGGGGTACTCCTGCGTTCTGAGATACAGGATGGTATTCAGGAGGAGTTTCAAGTTGTCCTTCGCAGATGGATCTTTTGATGCTAGCCACTGTTTCATCGCAGCCGATAGTGAACGCTTAACAGACTGCTGCTGATCTAGCTGGAAGCAAAGCACCAAATGGACGAGGAACGGAAATGCCTTCTGGGCGAATCCCTTGACACGAGAGAGTATAGGGGCGAGCACAGACAAGATGATCGAGTCCGGTACAGACTGCGCCAGGTGCACGCTCAGCTGGGGAAGCCACTGCGCCGAGGACACGTCCTTTGTCCATATCGACTCTCCCTCCCCTGGAGACGGGAGCTCCCCATTCTCGGACGGTGGAGAGCGGTAACTTCCCCACTGCGACGCGAGGAAGAGAGATTCGCTGAGACTTCTCTGACAGGCCACAAGCAGCAGTTCGTCTTCGTGGGATACAGCCTGCGAGATTGCCCTCCTCAGAGCGGCTTCAGCGAGCCCTGCCGTCGCCGAGTCACGGCTGGATGTCAGCTCCTGGAGGAGGCACAATATGCCCATCTCAGACGCATTAGATCCAGGTGCGATTTTCTGGTATTGCGCCAGCTGCGTCTCTCGGAGAACGCTTCGCGGTATCTCGCCCGATGCGGAGAATGACCGGCCGAGCACCCTTCCTGCCCAGGTCAGGTAGCTCTCGCTCAGGTTGTGCGTCTCACAGCTCTTCCACACAGCTGGAGCGAGATCGACTGCTTCCTTGTCGCTCTCGACAATATCGTCGAGATTATGAGGAGGCACGGCAAAGTCATTGCAGAGCAACCCAAGGGCCAGCTGACGCGAGGACTCATTCAGCAGCTGATCGTCCGACTCGCTGTCTCTCAAAATGTGCAACAGGAGCTTGCTCTCCGATGTTCCCTTTTCTGCATTGCCAGAGGATCGGATATGTGCCGCCGATTCAGTAATGGACGCGAAGGACTCGCTCTGACTGGAATTCTTGAACATTGGAGAAGTGTAGTTAGCAAGGTACTTCGTAAACCAGGCATGGAAGTTCTGCGCTTTGCTCATGGTAGCTTTGAATTGCTCCTCCTGCGTAGTGCTGGCTTGGCTGGACTCGAGGAAGACTCGCAGCGAAGCTAGCGTCGAGAGCGCATACCCTGCGACGAAAGAGGGTGTCTGAGTGAGGTACTCGGCGCCTTCTGAGAGGAGATACTGGGTAATTCCCAGGGCATCGTCGGCGCACTCTGGGTCAATAATGAAATCTCGGATGGAGTTCAGAAGCAACTCCAGTGTGTAGGACTCGAGAGCGACACCGCCTGCTAAGCATATCAGAATCCGCACCTTGCGAAGGACTGAACAGGCATGTAGCGAGCCCAGTGCTGGGTGAACAGTGTTCAGGAGACTCCGAGCAATGGATGAGACTAGAGCCTGCGTCCACAGATCCCGGAAGTCAAACACTGTATTCTCGCAGACGCGTCTAATCTCGTGGACCAAGAACCGAGCTTTGAACATGGGCTGCTGGTTCGGCGGCAGCTCGGCCGTTGAGTGAGACAGGCCTTTGATAGCTTTCATAACTTCCGCAGCGTAGGCAAGATCTCGCTGCTTGGCAAAAGACTTCTCGATCAGATTGTCTTGGTCGATGAGGTCGAAGAAGAGGGAGACAATGTCGACAAAGTTGGCGTATCTTGCCTCCATCACTACCTTGTTCCCGAGCTTCTTCTCGATGTGGTCCTCGCCTCTTCCTTGATCTTCTCCGCCAAAGGCATCACCATAAATCATGCTATACGCCATCGCCGTGGAGAAGTTTCGTTTGATGAGGTCTGTCTCCGAGGTGCCGATTCGTCGCGCCAGGTCAGCACTCATGTCGGTTTGCCCTCGCATGACCATCAGGCCCAAGGCCTCGGCTTGGGCCGACTCCAAGAGGTCTGCCAAACTGGAAAAGGCGAAGATAGCGTAGGGTATATCGTCGATCGCGTCGCTCTCGAGCCACGTATAGAGCAGCTGGCGGGAGAAGAGGCGGAACAGGGCCTTTGGTGATTCCAGGTCAAGAGCACGGGATATTTCGTCGAGACATCGCGCGGCATACTCAGTTGAGTGAGCTATTTTTCCTGGAGTTTCGAAGATGTGATAGGTGCATCTGCGGAGAAGAGTCGGCCATCGGCAAGCTAGCTTGGAGAGTGCTTGCAAGCGAAATGCAATGCCTGCGACATGGTCGGGGTCCTTGGGGAGGCTGTCGAGTATATCCACAAACACCTCATCGTGCAGCTTCAGAATGTACAACTCGAATATATTCGCAAGTCTTTGCCCAATGAAGTACTTGACCTCCATGGGAGCTCTGCGGAGTATGTAGAGCAATGAAGTCCGACAAGAATCGACGCCCATCTTGCCGCCATACTCGGGGTCGGCTCGAAGAAGTGTCAAGAGGAGTCGAGTCATTGACATTTGAACCTTCGGTGAGAAGATGTTCGAGGGCAGACAGGCTTTGATGAAGTGGTTGTATAGGTCACCGACGGCATCCGCCAAGTGCTGGGTGTCGTAGAGCCAAGTGCTACTTGAACCATTGATCACCTCAACACACGCGGTCAGGGCGACTTCACAGCACTGGTATTCGAGCTGCGACACGATTACGCCCAGTCTTTCAATGACGTTCAGAGTTGCATCTGGGCTGGCAACGAGGTCGGATCTGAACACATCCATCAACAGTCTCTGGCAAGAGAGCAAGTCCTCATCAGACAGGGCAAGGAGCTCGCCGACGAACTGATCAGGGACAAGACCAATCTGACCTTCATCTTTTTGGAGAATGCGCAGGAGACCGAGCCTTCTCTTCGTGTCCGTATAAAAGGATCTCGCGTCGACGCCCAGTCGCCCGTTTTGCCTTGGCGTCCATACCTGTGTGGAGGCAACACTTGCCCTACTCGCTTGCGAGTCGAACTCTTGGTCGATATCCATAAAGTCGCCAATGTCATCAGCAGCCAAGCGTGTCTCCCTCTGCTCCAAGGCGTCATAGATCTTCGTTAATAGACGCAACAACCCCGGGCTATGCCTGTGGAGCGCTGCAAGGTCTGCCGTCACAAGATTGGGAATGCAGGGGCGAACCAGACGTAGGGTGGAGTTGATGAAGGCCTGCGGCTCGACAGAGTCGCTTGCAATGCGGAGACTTCTCTCGGCGAGTTCGAGAAGGGCTGGCTCGATCGTGGCAGATGGTGTCGAGTTGAGGTCGCGTAGTTGGGGTGTGAGCATAACACCAACAATAACAGCGGAGAGCAGACTCTGAAATCGTTCCAGGGATATCTGCGTCCCACCCTCATGAGACTTCTTGGTCCAGGAAGCACACAGCTCCTTCAACTCCTCTACTTTTGGCGAAAGGAGCTCCAGGACCAGCTTCTTTGACGCGTAAAAGCTGCTGGGATCTACTGAGGGTGGGGATGACATATGAATCGACTTCGACTTCGTGTCTGACGCTGAGGCTTCTTCAGGTGCAAGTAGAAGAAGGTACCTGACGAACTGCCCAATGTGTCGTCGCGATTTCCAGGCCTCGCTCAATGCACCACCCGTTGTGGCCATAGCCTGCCTTGACGACAATGAGTTCATCCCGCAACAAGCCCGGAGTAGATTCACAAAGTCATAAGCGTGAACGTGGATCGAGTGGAACGACGCATACGCCAATTCGCCTAGTACAATAAGGTCAGCAGAAGATTCAAGTCAGTCGCCCATGTAAGCACACTTACTCGGATTCCACTTCAAGAGAGCCCATCGGATTATATGACTGCAAGTACTCTGGCTTGCGCTGGGAAGTCGGGTGTTGCGAATGTGGAACAACTGGAGCATCAGAGCGATGGACGTATCCGAGAGGACCGCCGGTCCATTGACGTCGGCCGTCGTGACAATGCTGTTGACCTCGTCTGAAATCGCATGGTATGGGAGGAAGTCGGCTTCTAGGATGGCCCCCAGGAGGGCGCAGGCGGCGCGGCTGATACCAGGGAGACTGACCGATCTCGCGGCAAGGTGCCAGATTTGTCTCCACGTATCGGTCCGATGCCTACTTACGTCTGGTTTCATAGCACAGCTACTAGAAGTCAGAGACAGGAATCAGCTATAGAGGACGGACGCATTGAACTTACCTGGCGCAAGCAATGAGTGCCCAAGAGGCGGAAATTGCATCCTTGTCTGAGCCGAAGGCAACGAGTTCGCCCAGAAGTTCAACGATCTCAGCATCTTGAAATGCGCCGTTTGCTACCATAAAAGGTACGAGCTGCAAAGCTGTTCGCCGAACAGCAATATCTTTTGATGCAAGTTTCAATCGAAGTCGGCTTGACTCCTCTTGCGTCCGTCTCTTCTTCCTAGGTTGTTCCTCCTCCCCAATGGAATGACGAGCCTTGTTTCCCCTGGATTTTAACAGGATCGATTCCAGAAAGGCGAGGTTCTGAACCAGCGCCCAGTAACTCTCTCCCTCGACATTATGCGGCCTGAGCCCGAAGAGAGGGTTTCGTAGGTGGCCTTCTGGCAGTATCGAGACTGCAAAGGCCACGTCGGCCAGCTGTAAGCGAAACGCTTCACCTCTCTTGGAATATTCCTGCCACAGAGGGTCTGCCAGATCCTCCAAATGGCCCAGAAGGACGGCATCGTTTGCGCGAAGTGTAAGATACTCGATGTGGAGATGCGTGAGGAATATGGCTTTAGAGATCTCGTTCCTCAAAGCTCGAATCAGCTCGTCTTGAGATACCTTTTCTGCTCGCCACCAGTATGCCATGAGCGGCACAAGGTCCTTCACTAATGCATTCGCCTCATCGAGGGCTTCAGCCTGAAGGACTGCAAACACAGAGTTCAAGATGGCGAAGCAGAGCGTCTGGATGGAGCCAAGGCTCAGGTGCCTGACCCTCAGTATCCCCAGGACCACGTTAATGATGTCGCTGGACCGACGGAGTACGGGTGCGTTGGATCCGAGTACCAGGTGATGCAGACCCTCGAGGGCGTCGCGCAGAGGGCCACCTTCACCTTGGCCAGCGCGCTTCTGGCTCTGCGTTGACGAGTTTGATCTCGCGGTTGACCTCAGCGTCGCAGTTCCAGGGCCGGGCGAGGCCCTGGACAGAGGCGCCAAAAGTCCTCCTTCCTCAGGGGTGAAGTGAAGGGCAAGGTCGAGGAAGAAATCGGTGCAGACCTCCCACGGCGCAGCGTCTTTCCGCGAAAGGAGCTCGACGTGGGCCTGCCGAGAGAGAAGCTCGGCCAGAGCCTTGACATAGTCCTGCAGGAGAGGCGCCACATAATCCTGGTTGGGGCCTGGTAGCACCTGGGTGATATGATCGATAATGGCGAGCGACGTCTTCCTCCCCAACTTGGAGACGCCACGAGCAATGCCGTTCCTCACTGCGGCTGCACATTTCGAGAGCCGCGTAGCAGCAGCGTTGGATGTTGTCTGCGATTTTCGTTTATCATAAAGATTAGGCTTCTCTCTAAGGACAAAGTTGAAGATGGCCTCGAAGATTTCGTGGTAGCTCTTATCACCAAGATCGGCCCTGTCTCACTGTCAGTGGCTAGCCCGCCAGGAGTGCGCGAAGAAAAAGGTGCACGGGTGACCGACAGATTAGCGGTCCTATTCCGAGGATTCAACAGATGAGCGAGGTCTGCATAGAAGGATTAGAATCATCCGTTGTCAGATGAAGCGCGAGCTCGTACTCACCATCCACTGCCTTCTCACGGTCTTTCAGGGACCCGGACTTGACGTCGCCTAGATGAGGTTAACTTGGCTACTTATGAAGTCTTTCAAGCCTGAAATGGGTCGAGGTAATCCTACTGGCAAGATTCATGACCGTCGACTTATGGGACGCCATGATGCCGGTACCACGGTGGCCCGTCGAACTTGATTCGCGTCCTCGGATGATGGTGTGATACACGGGTCAAGGAAAAGCTCACGAGACACGCTGACAGGGTATCGAAGGTCGAAAAGGCAGATGCAGAACAGGCCGTATAGACATCAGTGCCATGTTCGTGGACGGCTTGTCCACGGCTTGATGGAAAGCAGCCGTGTTAAAGGTTTGGGGTTTCCAAAGCACTTTGGACGCGGATCGAGACGCGTTGAGCTTCGTCCAATTGCCCGAGGCGTCGTTTGTCGGTAATCGCTGTAGATTTGGATGATCCCCACTGCAGCCTAGGTGACTTTGTTACCTGTACTCGTAGCAATAGCACCTACCTAGGTAAGTACCAGGTGCTGCTGGGGGAGCTCTCCCAGGCACCCATGAGATGGACATAATAAGCAGCACAGAGGTCCGCTTACATGATCATAACGTGAGGCACCCAAGACGAGCATCAATAAACAGATATCGTAAAATACCCGGTGGCTCCCCAATAGAATTAGCATTCAAATGTAAAAATACTACAGTAGTAGTTCTTTATACCACGTCAGTACTGTTCTGGATTGCAGGAGCATGATCCGTAAAGATGGCTGGCTACCTCGGTTAACACCGCCAAAGCTGGGAATATCAGTCTCACTTTTTCTGTCCAGGAATTGCCTCCCGCCATGTCCACATTGTGGCAGAACAACTCACCGCCCGCCAAATAGCTACCAGTTGTTTACTTCCATCACCAAAAAAAAAGCTGTATCTAACGACCAGCCCGTCGTCGTCACACGCCCGCCATTGCTGAAGCTCTGACGACCCCCGATTTCCGGCGATCAGAATCCCGAGCTCGACGAGGCTCAAATGTGCCCAACATCGCATTCGAAAACGTGATCGCGACCTACGATACCGGGCTCACCCTCACTTGAGCTGAGGTTCCGTCCCCTTGAGCTGCGCCGACCCCTCGACCGCGACACCTGGATCTTCGGCCTCGTCGCCGTCCCAGGTCCCCCCCCCTTTCTCTCCCGCATCCTTCGCGTCAACATGCAATAGCATCCCATCGCCAGCATGGCTGATGATGTTACGACGTTAGAGCTGCTCCAGGGCTTCCACCAGGTGCTCCTGGCCGTGCGCGAACGCCGCATCCCGGCCCCTGATGCGTTCGAAAACGGCTTTCTAGTCGAAGCATTCGAGTCCGAACTGGAGAGGCTTTGGACGAAGCCTCCCAAGAGCCAGGCGAGCCGCACTTCGCTACAAAAAGGTACAGACGACCCCCATGATCCCCGACCCACGCGGCCGTTGGCTAAGCGTTTGCAGGCCAGATTACCGTCGATGGAAGGTCATATGACGCCAACGAACCATTCCAGCAAGTCGTGCTTGCATTCGCCGACGAGGTCGATATAGATGAGTTGGAGGCAGCACGGTACATCCTCGAGTCCCGCGGAGACGAGACCATTCTAGGTCGGTCATTGTTGGAATGCGCCATCATCAGGTTCCACCAACAGCGCAAATATGCTCTGGACGCGCTACGCCTGCTGCTGGAGCTAGACAGCGGTGACGACGAGAATGGCGACCACGACGACGACGACAGGGACGGCGAACCGATTTCCCTGGAAGCTGTTCAAGTATACTTGTTCGAGCGGATATTCAATGCAGCGCCCGATACGGCCGGGCGCGGCCAACGACTGGTGCCGCGGTGTATGGCCAGCATGCAGGCCATCAAGACCTGGTTGCAAAACCTCAACGACAAGATCACCGCCGCTCAGACCCTCGGCCAGACCGGAGGCGGGCCCCTATCGGAAGAGGCCGAAACCATCGAATACTCCCGCGTCAGCTTAATACAGGAGCATGAATTGCTGGCCGTAATTCTCTGTCGAAGCGTGGGGAAGCAACAAGCAGTTGTTTCTGACTTTACCGACTTCATATCGAACCTCCGGCGTGTGGACAAGTACGATAACCTACTAGGTCTGTTCTACCTGATCGACTTCACATCAATATCCATTAACAATCTTCCCAGTCCACCTCATCCCTGCCATTGGCGCCTACATTGCCGCCTTCGGTTCCATCGATGGGGGCTATGACCTTGCCAGGGTCAGGCAGCTGAACAACCAGCTATTTCCGTTGACCGATGAACCTGCGTGGGGCCTACCGTTCTTTCAAGCTGCCGTCCGCGCTTGGTGGCTCGCCGAGTACAGCGGCTTCTACCTGGACGATCCTCCGGAAGCTGCCATTCCCCCCAACACCGACTTGGACGAAGGTGAGTGCCTCCATGGCTTTGCCGGATACTCGATTCTGACCCCATACCAGAGGACCGCCAGAGAGCAAAGCAGTTTCAAGACTCCCTCAAGGAGGGTGCCTTCGATTTCTTACTCTCCGTCGCAGGTGATGTGCGACCCCCTGATTGGCACGACTCTGTCCGTGCCGGCATGCATCGATGGCTGCAAAGGAAGTCCCCGGCCCTGAGTGCCGACATGGTTCAGTTCTCCGAATTCTTCCAGCTGAGATTGGTCTCCCAGCTCGAGGTCTTCATCGACTCATTTATCACGAACCTTCCCGATGTCCTTCGCAGGCTGCGCGTGGAAGAGGATGAGCAACGGCAGCTCAGCACGACCCACGAGCAGGATCTCGACCTGGAAAGGTTCTTGCTCATTATCGCATACGCCTACGAGGGTCGACCCCTGGCTTCGATGGACTTCTGGCGAGACCCAGAAAGCAACCTAAATGGCTTCTTGCACTGGGCATCCAGGAGAGCTTCGACGCCACTGGTTACAGCGTTTTGTGAGATGCTACAGGCCATCTCAGGAAATGATCAGTGTGCCGACCATGCTCACGCGTTCCTCTTGGACGAGGGGCACCACTCGTCCGGGAAGATGCGGAGGTCGCAGTCGCTCACATGGGCTCAGATCTTCAGGGAACTCAAGTTCTTTCTGGATAAAGCCAAGCAGAAGCCCGCTCAGGCCCAGACAGTGCGGTACCGGGCAGGCAAGCCCACACAAGATGTGGCGGAGGCAGAACCCGAGTCGGCCATGATGCTCGAGTCCTACCTTCGATTGATGACCAAACTAGCATCGGAGAATGAGACCACGAGGCTATTTCTACTCCAGAACTCTACCTTCAACTTGGTCGAAACAATCTTCGAGTTGGCAAGCATGCCTATACCACCTCGGCTACGGGGCTGCAGCTTTATGGCACTCAAGGCCTTGATGACTAGGAAGACGATGGTAGAGGGTCACACCATGTGGAACTGCCTCGACCACTGGGTAACTGGAGGCTACGCAACCTCAGTGGCGAGTCACCATCGTCAAACTCTGCAGTCGCCGGGCTCGTGGATGGAGAGAACCTTTGAAGAGATGAGTCGCGGTTTTGAGGGCCCCGAATCATTCATCCAGTTGCTCATATCCTTGGTCACTCGTTCCGTCGACAGCAGTGCGTTGAATGATGCCCTGCCATTCCCAGAGAACCTGGGGTCAGCTTCTAGAGCACCGGGCATCGAGATATACGTCGACTTTGTCATTGGTTCCGTCTTTGCGTCAAAGTCGAGCGAGCTGCAGGATGTTCATCAGACACGAGTTTTGAGGCTAGTCTGTCTTGAATTCATGAATAGCTGTCTCGAGACATTCAATGAGGACCTCATTGTCATGGCAAACGATACCAACCTCAACATCGATGCCATCGTCTCGACGACCGACCTAGCGACATATGTCCGAATGCACCCGTTTGCGAGAGTGATGGAGTGGATGTATAACGACAGGGTGATGGCCGCCCTCTTCAACACCATCCACCAGGAGCCCATGGATGTCGGGAACGCACCCCCAACTTCACCGCTTATCCTTGGAATACTACGCGCCGTCGAAGTAATCTCCAAGGTCCTCGATCTCCAGTCGACATATCTCGACCTGGTTAGGCCCATAATCAGAGCGCAAGCAGGCGCACGGCACCAGTCTATCGCCAAGGCCTCCTTTGCAACATTCGAAGACGGCCTCTTGACGAAGCTGAATCTCGTGGTTGATCTCGGAAACTACTGCGGAGTCGGCCATGTCCACCTCACACTTGCGTGTCTGAAGCTCCTAGAGAGGCTGTCATCCTCGTCCAGAATGGCAGCACTCTGGTCCAGATCTGGCCGCCAACAACATCGCAATAAGGCAATCGTGGCCATGGAGGCCAACGGGGAGCACGAAACGATATCTCGATACTTCATATCCGAACTTACCACCCCGCTCGATATTCTTCGCGAGGCTGATTCAGACGGCTACGCTACGAAAATCAACATACTCGACTTCCTGTACCATTGCCTCCGGGAGACACCTGGACAGCCCACCATTGCCCACCTACTTCTCGGGTTCAAGTGCGGTGTTGATTCGCTGTCCATCGAAAGCAACGGCTTCTTTGACTCGCAGACATCGCTGTTTCATGCCCTGATCCGAATCGCGATAGAAACACCATCGACCGACGCAAAAGGGGTTCGCAAGTGGTTCGTCGCCCTGAAGACGAGGGCGCTGCGTATTCTCCAGATCCTATGGAGCTCGCCACTATCGTCATCGTTGGTTCTCGGGGAGCTGCGCGAAAACGAATTTCTCTTTCATCTTTTGATCAACGAAACCGTCATTCAGCCCGACCTCCCCTGGGAAGAGCAGAATGTGCAGAACCCCGAATTCACTTTGACCGAGGGCTGCCCTACACTCCTGGACTTTCTAGCTCTTCGGAGTATGACGCTGGAGTATATTGCGATGGAGCTGTGTATGATATCTCAAGGCCGGATGCCGAGTGCCAAGAGGAGGATCTTCGATGCGCTGGGTGGTCAGGTGATCGGCGAGGACAATGAGCCTATTCCGACGCCGACAATATTCGATCTATACGATTTTCACCTACCTCCGGATGCCTGGGGACTTGAAATGGCACCCCTGGAGCATTACAGGGACTTGGACCTAGCGGCTTGCTTGGAGAAAGACGCTGACTCCAACATGATCTACAACATGGACCGGGTCCGAGAGTTCTTGCTTCTAAAACGGAACGAGTCACAGAGCCAGGGAGTGGTGACCACGGCGGCAGACACCGCCAAGGCCGATGCGGAAGAGGGCACGATTGTCCTATACCTCAACCACATAAACCGACAGAAGCAAGTGCAAACGCAATGCCTCAAGGTCCTCAGAACTTGGGCCAAGCTGTTGCTGGTCATGGTGGGGTCCAACGACTTCAAGGGGACAGCGCAGACCTCCTTCTTCCTTCAGGCGCTCCAAGCCATACTCCCTAGCCTCGAGGCGTACGCTGCCGATCGTCCAGAAGAAGCGTTGGAGTTGGCCAAGCTGGCCAAGGTGCTACTGTCTAAGCTGTACATGGTGTCGTCCGACACCGTCGACAACAGCAGCCTGGCAGTGGGCAACCTCATCAGCGACAAGCTGTATCAGGTATTCCAGATCTGCCTCCAGGCAGTCGGGAAATGGGCAGGCACAGCGGAGCTTCGGGCTGTCTACTACGAGATCTGCTACCGTTATCTGACGGGAATGCCGGATGAGGGCCTCCTGAGCCAGAACAGGTCCAAGACAGCCAAGGCCGTCCAGGTCTACGGCGAACGGCTAATCAATGTCATCTGTGACGATGCGTATGGAGGCGAGCCCAGCTCCCAAACAGCGGCCCTCATCCTCCTCGGCACTCTGGTCAACATGGACCACCAGGGGGGCGGCACTCACATTGTGGATGCGCTTAATAGGCTCAACTTTATCGGAATCCTCGTCGACTCCCTCCGCAACATAATGCAGGAATGGCACGATGTCTTCTCAGCCGGTGAGTGGTCTCCATCCGCAACCCTCCCCGTGTCTATGTGTAGCTACTAACATTACCACAGGCTACAGGGACCAGGAGAACTTCCAAAACGCCCGCCTCGCCCTCCTACAGCAACTCGCCCAGACCCGCGCTGGCGCCAAGCACATTCTCCATGCCAACCTCATGCGCACCCTCGAAGCCTCGGGTCTCTTCGCCGCGGACCCGGAGCTGCAGATCCGCGCTGGCAACCCCCGGGCTCTCGCGCAGCACTACGATCTCCTCGCCAAGACGGTGCGGATCATCGGCGCTGCCCTCGTCAGCCGCGGGAGCCACAATGTCGTACAGGGTCGCAGGTTCTTGTCCGACCACCGTATGCTCGTGGCGCACGCACTCAAGCGCAGTGCTGGTATTGGTACGGGGGCTGAGGACGTGACGCTTGAGGAGAAGATTGAGGATCTGGCGGAGGCGTTGGTTGTCGTTATTGCGGCAACCGGGTTCCTCGATGTAAGTTTCCATTTAGTCCAGACTTGGATTATCTATCCCCTGTCATGCCGCACATGCTAACTCTTCGAACAGTTCGAGGACGAGACCGTGCAGCAGACCAAGACGCAGAACGAGTCCCTATTCCACTAGACTCGCTGCGGCCTGGCCCGGAGATAAGTGTCCTGTCGGATAAGGGGTTTACATCTGGCGAGCATGTTCCATTAGTCTTGATGTCGGCGTTGGAAAGAGGATAGGGGACCTCGCGAAGAGGCACACAACCAGATAGAGAGCAAAATACTAGCACCACGACTTGTTTGCGAAAATATGTGTGATATAACTGGACTGTGTTAACCGTCAGATCGGCCAGGTAGCTATGTATGTGACCAGGCTTTGTGTTATCCTCTGAGACCGGCCTAGTGCTAAGCGCGTGAAGCGCGGATGGCGCACATGGAGGGCGTCGGACGCCGTTGTAAGATAAGGCGAATGCGCTCAGGACCATGTATCCATCCAGCCTGGTAGGAATAATGTATGTACTCGTAACATACTTTCGGAAATGCTCGACATACCTGCCCCAAACGCCAGACCAATGCAAGAACCGAGCCATGTGTGTACGTGTGTGTGTATGCCACCACTTCCCCAACGAGGATACATATAGGCGCCTGATACCAATACCTACTTAATGTATATAACAGATGACCAAGTATCTTCTCAGTGGATCCCACTCGCCTTCCGCTTTCCATTCCTCGACCTTGTCGTAAACTTCAACTCCAGCGGGTAGAAACCTTTTGTGTGGTGTGTGTATTGGCTGCGAGGTTTGAGGTCGATCTTGGCGCGGCACATGGGACATTTGCCCTTTGTTGACTCGACGTACAGGGAGGAGTGCAGACACTGCGCGCAGTAGAGGTGACCTGATTGAAAATTAGCAACTGCTGGGCTGGTTGGGGGCCTTGCTGCAGAGGGTTGGCACTTACCGCAGTGAGTGGCCGTCAGAACCTTGGCGTCATCCATGCAGATGACGCATTGGAAGCTCGCGAGCTTGGTCCTTTTGTCTTCTTCTGGGGGGTCCTTTGATGATTCTGCGGCGTCTTTGTCCTCGAGTACGTTCGACCCGGGCTTGGTGAGATCGATCATGTAGAGCGCATCGTCAACTTTCTCCGCGACGGTGGGTTCGTCCCCGAAGGGGTCATCGTCGTGGTTGAATTTCGGCCGCTTGTGCGCACGGTTCACGCTCGGGGCGGGAGACGTTTGCGTCGTTGCGGTAGAGGTCCGCCGTCTGTGGGTGGGCGCAGCACCGTGCACAGTATCGAGATCGACCACGTCGACGGGCCCAGATTGCCTCCGGGTGGCGGAAGGCATTTCGTCGGACCCGAGGGAGCTTTGTGAGGTATCGTGAAAACTACCGCCAGATGTCTCGGTGACAAAGGACCTTGTGGAATCAAAAGAAGCCGAGGCAGGGTTCTGCGGTGTGGAAGGTAAAAGCGAGCTCAAACTGCGTGGGGCAGCCGCCTGGGCGGCGGTGCTCGTGCGTGACTGCGGCCTGAACTCGTGGTGATGGCGGCCTTGACCGGAGGGTGACGACAGCTGGTGCGGGTGGGTGAAGGGCGGATAAGTGGAGGGGGAGGAGAAATCGCCGTTGGCAAGGTCGCTCAGGAAGTGGTCGTCGCTGGTATAAAAATAGTTCAAGGCGTGGGGTGACCAGCCAGCGGAAGCAAAGACGTCGTTGTCGACGAGACTGGGCAGGGAGGAGTCGTTATTGTCCTCGGGCCACTCGAGCGGCGGCGGTGAACTGTGGCGTTGCGGGGTCAACCTTCGGGGGCGGAGGTGAGCGAGAGGAGCAGAAGAGCCGGTGACTAGGACGGCCGGGTCGTCTGAGGAACGGTTCGGTTGGGAGTCGGTCGCTGTTCTTCTCGGTTCTGAGGGGCTCGACGTGGAATGCAGCCGTGGCGAGGACGACGTCTTGTTTCTGCCGGCGACGGGGGGTTCGAGGACGGGCTGGTTGCGGTGGTTGCCTCGCGAACCCGAGGGGCTTCTAAGGCGGGCCAGGGAGTTATGCGGGCGATTGTTCGGTGAGGTCGGGCGAGTGGCATCAACTACCGGACTCGACGACGAGAGGGAGAGGTCCAGCGACATCGAAACGGGGCGCTGCGCACGCTGCTGGCAGGCGGAGGGGAGTGGCGGTCCGCGGGGCGCTACGAGGACGAGAGCTCAGGCAAATAGTGGAGATATGTGGAGTAAATCGTGCATGGCAGCAAATGCTTGAGTCGGCGCCACGGGCGTGGAGGAGCGAGCGCGTCGTTTGCGAGGTTGAAGGAGAGACGCTCGGTTGGTGTTTTGATGGGGAGGTTGTTGGTGTGGCGGTTAAGATGCTGACTGCCACTAAGGACTCTATCGGACTGAGCCCGTGTATCCACAAATCCGACTGGCCGTCGCCACCAAGGCCGACAGGTACCTCTTCACGAGTACTGCTGGCATCACCTGTACTTCAGTATCTATCTATTGTAGAGGGGATGCTCATAAATAAAAATAAGGTACGGAGATCAAGATCAAATATTAAACACCTAACTGTCAGTTATTCTTTTTTTTCTTTTCTTTCTTCTGATTTTACTCGATACGGTCCTGAGGAGGACAAAGTCAACGTTTACATACACGAGCCATGTAAGCGCCGCAGCATCCTTTTTCGAGCCGTACCAAGGAACTACTGACTGGTACCGGAAAATGATATAAACGGGAGTTGCCACCGTATGTTAGAATAAACAGATAGCAGGTAAGATGTGTTCTTAGTAAAGAGTGAATCGAGTTCAAATTGTGCGCCGAGGCTGGTATAGGGTAGCACAAACTTGAAAATCGAAAGCTGTGGGTCCTGGGATGGAGAGCAACACAATTTGATTCGCCAGTTCTGTTAGTTAGTACAGAGGTATGATAGTAACCGCGAAAAAGGAAGAAACAAGGAATAGGGTCTCGAACAGTAAGATCAAATTGATGCTAATAATGATGATTCTTCTAGGTTCTTCCTAACAGGATTCAGGCCTAAGCCCCGCGTCTTAAATAACGCGCTTAGCTAATTCGCTCCTTCCAATTCGACCACCGCGTTAAATACAAGTTACCCCGCCCAATGTGAATCCCTATTTGTCGGGACCGGGCACTTTTTATATACTAGTTAACGTGCACCCATCTATTGCAAGAGTCGCATAAGATCCAATCCACTATATACATTATAGTAAGCCGGAGCAAGGGGATTAGAAGGTAGCCGAAAGTACAGCCCACTACGTGGCTGCCGGAAGCATGGTTTTCATCATGTTTTGCAAACTCACCCGCCTAGCGCGCCGAAGTATCTACCTGACTAGACGGCGTTAATAATCCATCCCCAAGCCGGCTTGATAACCATCTTGAAACTCCACCACAGATGCCCCGTTCTATCTATAAGCTCACCAGTTATGTGGTGCACCCGGTAGTGCACAGATGGATGTCGCATATACCGGACGGCAGCGATAAGATGGAATACTTTAAGTGGTCCAAAGCAGCCAACATCTAGCGGCTGAAGGATATGAGAGGAATGCATAGGAATACAGAGCGTGATAATGTTATGCTGCTTGCAGTACAACTCGAATTCGGTTGAGTGGTGGCTTTCCTGGCCGTCGAGGACCAAGAGCCGATATGTGCCCTTTGTACGAGGCGCCATGTAATAACCGAAGTGTTTAATCCAATCTAGACAGACCTCGTTGGTAGTCCGGCCATTTTCCGTTGTTGCATTATGCCACGTAGCCGGAAGATTGCATTCTTAGTACCAGTTGGCGAGATGGCGTTGGGCGGCGAGGATGATAAACGGTGGAATCGCCCAACCGAGCGCGTTAACGCCTTGGATCACAGTTGCCCATTCCCGGTTGCCAGGTTGGGCTAATTTAACCCTCGTACGGCTATCTAATGTTGTGACAACCATGCCTGCGAAGATAACGCCCATCATAAAGCCGGTCTCGTCGAAGTTATAGGTATCTCATCTCGCCGTACGACAGCGCGCCGTCGCATGAGGGTTGTATAATTAACTGCGTAGATCTTTACTACGGTCCTAAGACTAAGCATTAAGTCTTTTTGGAGAGATTCGATAGCAAGAAGAATCCTACTTTCGTACGAAGGTGTGGCCATTCTGTATTATAGAGCAATATGGTGTGTAGTTAAAAAGTTACGTGTTGTGGTGGAATGTGGTGCACTCGGGGGTGGATTACGTTAAGTAGTTTTCTAGTTATAAGAAACAAAAAAAAAGTACTCTCCTATTAATTTCTACGAATTACACTTCTCGTTCGTCGGGGCCTTATAAGATTAAAGCAAGAAGTCACGAGGCATGTCCGCTACTAAAGAGCTATTGTCCACCTGTCTTATCATCGCTTGGCTTGATGGAATCTCGTGCTTTGCAGCCCTCCTCACTGTGGTCTTGCGCATCCAACTTATATTCACCGGTGCTGGAAGCATCCGAATCGGAGTTGTGTTCTTCCTGCGAGTCGCTTTCCGATGATTCTATTGTATCTTCGGTCGAAAGGTTGGGCCGAGGGTTTGCTCCGGTAGGCTGTTGTACTAAAGAGGGAGACTTTTAGTTAGGGCACGGGCTGACGATGAAAGGACATCAACTTACTGCTTAGGCCCGCAAACAACTGCGCCACCTCTGGAATCTCGGAGTGATTTTCTGGTTGTTGGACACTGACATGACAGCCCAACGGCATTGCTGATAAAGCAGATGCAACCTCCTCATTTTGATGAAAGGCCGGGAGCACAACGTCCTCGTACCACGAGCCCTTCGTTTTCAGTTGATCCCAGTCCCAGTCGCCGATCACTTCGTCAGGGGCAATTTCCCACAAGCAGACGTAATGGTCCTTATAGTACGCACCATCTTTTCCGTATGGGTCCCGGAGACGGTAATACTTCATCTCATCTGCAACCCTCAGGATTGGCAGCCGCTTTCGTAGACGAACTCGAGGGTTGATAGCAATGAGTCTTGGAGGGCCACTGCGGTGCCTGGTAGTTCGGAGTTTTGCGAGATCCTCGATGGCTGTGGGAGACGAGCTGAACGAGATGTATGGTGTAGGAGTCCACACCTTATGATTTAGATGCCTTTCGAGGGTGCTTCGGCGCTGTTCCTCGCTGGAGAGCTGCATGGCGTCATCTCTTGCCAGCATTCTATAGTCGTCATCCGGCTGGCTGCCGGATGAAAAGTCCCAGAGCCTGAGTAGTGGACCCCTTAAAATGTCAGGGGCGAATTCCGCGAAAGGATTTATGGAGGGACTCGAAGGTAACGGAGGCGGAAGCCATGGGTGGAGGGTCTCACAAAGGACTCCCAAGCGGACCCGGGCAGCCTCGAAGGTCAGTGGTGTAGTTTGAGTTGCGGTCATTGCTTGCGATTCATAAACAGTGAAGGGTTTTGTAAAGTTGAAGTGAGGGTTGCAACTTGCAAGATGTTAAGTAGCACGTAATTGTCTATAAAGAATGCACTTCTGCCCAAGGCAACCATCAGGCATCCGTGGAAGATACACAGCCAGGTTTGCCTTGCCGCCGATCTGTTGGTTCTGGCGACGCGTTCTTCAGGCCGGTTTGCGGCGCAAGTACATCAGACGTGAAGTATATGTGGCTGTGCTCCATGCAGACCGGCTGCGAAGGTTACACGACTGGCAGAGTGAACTGAACAGGAGACTCATACTTTTCGTCCAAAGTCATCATTTCTTGATGCATGGCGTGGTCTTAAAATGTAGTCCGGCTACTAGGAACGCATGCCGAACCGTAGTGGAAACGTATCAGCCTCGGCAAAGCAATCTCTCTCAGTGCATGTAGAGTAAATATTCGGCTGTTGAAGGACCTCGTTCGGCTGCAGAGCAGCAACAGTCCCGCTGTTGTGCATGACGAACTCACGGCCGGAACTCGCTGTCTCGTAGTTCTTCTAAAATGAAGGGTGATTGCAGAAATTCATGTTGGAGCAACATTATCTTGAGTGATCGGATACCCGAAATATCAAGTCGTTCAAGGCTGTTGGTCTGCATTTCGATATGGCTTAAGCATTCAAAGCACAGCTAATCGTACTGTAATTTCCCTGGGCCGCTTAAAATAAAAGTCTCCGACATCTTTAGGCCTTGCAAATCGCCCTCGATAGAATCGACGAGGTCCCTCGACCCGGGTTGGGTTCGCTCTAGTCCGGTCGTACTCCAGTCATTGAGCAAGCCCTTCGCCTGCCCATCGCTATTGGCGACTACGCCGATGAGCCTGGAAATGCGGAGCTCCCCTGGAGAGTATCCTGAAGTAACAGTGGTGGGCTTATAATAAAAGGTAATTACATATTAGTAAACGGAAGATTAAGACTAGGAAGAAGAGGCGAATTAAGAATAAAAGGTATAAAGACGTGGCTATAGTGGGGAGGGGGATTGTTATTAACTGCTAGTTGGCTAGACGGAGTGGAGATTAGAGTTACATAGACGAGCGCGACGGGCTGCGCTGACGCCTCCACTCCACGCCACCTGCAGGGCAGTGCTGCTGCTCCGTCATCTGGCCTAGCACCACCGAAACTTCAAGTACGTACCTATAATTATGTAGGAACTGAAGTTGGCCCCTGATGAGGTGACTCTCCCAAAATTCGGCCACTCCACTCTTCCTCCCACCTTCTATCTTCACGACGTCGTCTGACCATAACCTCCCGTCCACGCGCATTACCAACACTCTGCAGCTCACGTCACGGCCTGCGTCATAGTCGCACTTCCGTGATGTCGCATCGTCGCTCCTGAGCTGAGCGATGTTTAGTCCCGTTTCTGGACACCTCCAGCGAGCATCCACGCCCAGCTTCGTTCGTCTCGCTCGCCACCATGCTTATCGCCGTCATGCCCTGCGCGCTCATGTGCGGTGGCTGGCTGACGTCGCAGAGAACGCTGGGTCCAGGCGCAGTAACAGCTTAGCTGGTGAATATGACATCGTTGTATCGCAGGGCTTCCGTCCCGTAGCTGACGTATCTAGTTCCGTCGCAATCTCGATACAATGAAATCGGCATCCAGCAGCTCAGCGCCCACGTCTTCGACCAGGTCTTTCCTGATGGCTGCAAGCCCCCTCCCCAGGAGCTCGTGGAGCTATCCAGAGACCATCTGCGACGCCACGACCTCCTGGGTAAGAATACCGACAATTCCGAACCCATCGCCTTCGACCTCCCCCAGCTTCAAGGCCGTACACTCGACGAGCACTTTTTCAAGCTAGGGACCGACGCCGCCGAACCATTTCTCAGTTATGCGAAGCAGTTTGCGCGAGCAAATTCACCCCCAAAGCCCCGAAAGTGGGTGCGACGCAGTGGGTGGACAAAATACTATCCCGATGGACGTACCGAACAGATCGATGCGCCGGACGAGAACATGTTGTGCTTTGACACCGAAGTCATGTGGAAGGAGAGCCCATTCGCCGTCATGGCATGCGCTTCGAGCCCGACGGCATGGTATGCGTGGCTGTCACCGTGGCTGCTGGGCGAGTCTAAAAGCGACAAGCACCTGGTACCCCTCGGTGACCCCACCAAGGAGCGCATTATTGTTGGTCATAATGTGGGCTTCGACCGGGCACGCATACTCGAAGAGTACGACCTGAAGCAGACGAGAAATGCTTTCATGGACACCATGTCGCTCCACGTGGCTGTCAACGGCATGTGCTCGCAGCAACGTCCGACCTGGATGCGCCACAAGAAGAACCGGGAGCTACGAGAGCGCGTCGCGAGCGAAGCCCAGGATCATGGTCTTGCCGAGCTCTTGAGCAACAAGAGTGCCCACGATGAGGAAGAGCTGTGGGTGGAAAGGAGCTCGGTGAATTCCCTGAGGGATGTGGCCAAGTTCCACTTGAACGTGTCTATCGACAAGGCTGTTCGTGACGACTTTGGCCAGCTTGACCGCGATGGCGTCTTGGCAAAGCTCGATGAGCTCTTGGACTACTGCGCCGCCGACGTCGCCATCACGCATCGCGTCTACCAGATCGTCTTCCCAAACTTCCTCGACGTTTGTCCGCATCCTGTCAGCTTTGCCGCGCTTCGCCATCTATCCTCCGTCATCCTCCCCGTCAACAAGTCGTGGGACGCATACATTGCCAATGCAGAGGCAACGTACCACAAGCTCTCGGACGCCGTTCAGGAACGACTCATCGGACTCACCGAAAAGGCCCTGCAGATCAAGGACAACCCTGATCTTTGGAAGAATGACCCCTGGATGAAACAGCTTGACTGGTCAGGCCAGGAGATAAAAATGGTCAAAGGGAAAAAGAAGAATGACCCTCCCCGGCCGGCTGCGAGGCAGAAGAAGCCGGGGATGCCGCAGTGGTACAAGGACCTATTTGCAAAGAACGATGCGCCCATCAACGTCTCCGTGCGGACCAGGATAGCCCCGTTACTGCTGAGGCTTGCCTGGGATGGCCATCCGCTCTTCTGGTCCGACAAGTATGGATGGACTTTTCGGGTGGCAAAGGACCAGACGGCCAAGTATGTTGGCAAGCAGATGGTTCAGTGCGCTTTCGACGATTCGGATCCGACCCTGCGCGACGATAGGAGTCACGCCTATTTCAAGCTCCCGCACAAGGATGGCCCGTCGGCCAGATGCGCGAACCCCATGGCCAAGGGTTACCTGACGTATTTCGATAATGGCACATTATCCTCGGAGTACTCCTACGCCAAGGAGGCCCTAGAGATGAATGCCTCCTGCTCGTATTGGATAAGCGCCCGAGACAGGATCATGTCGCAAATGGTCGTGTACGATGAGGATCTCCCGGGCGCCAAGAAGAAGACCAAGACAGCACTCGCTCAAAGCACGGGTTTCATATTACCCCAAATCATCCCGATGGGAACCATTACCCGCAGAGCTGTGGAGAACACATGGCTCACGGCAAGCAATGCCAAAAAGAACCGTGTTGGTTCGGAGCTCAAGGCCATGGTCCAGGCCCCCGAGGGCTACACGTTTGTCGGTGCTGATGTTGATTCAGAGGAGCTTTGGATCGCCAGCCTGGTGGGGGATGCGACCTTCAAGATCCACGGCGGCAACGCTGTGGGATTCATGACCCTCGAAGGAACCAAGTCTGCCGGTACCGATCTTCATTCCCGCACCGCATCAATCCTGGGCATCACGCGCAACGACGCCAAAGTGTTCAACTATGGCCGGATCTACGGAGCGGGCTTGAAGTTTGCTGCCACCCTTCTGCGCCAGTTCAACCCTTCACTGTCGGAGAAAGAGACCATGGAGACAGCCTCTAGGCTGTACGCCAACACCAAGGGGACCAAGACCAACCGCAGAACGATCCACAAGCGGTCGTTCTGGCGCGGTGGCACCGAGTCGTTCGTTTTCAACAAACTCGAAGAGTTTGCAGAGCAAGAGCGGCCGCGAACGCCAGTTCTGGGTGCTGGCATCACGGAGGCGCTGATGGGCCGCTTCATCAACAAGGGCGGCTACCTGACCTCCCGCATCAACTGGGCCATCCAATCCTCCGGGGTCGACTACTTGCACCTGCTTATTGTGGCCATGGACTACTTGATCCGGCGGTTCAACATTAATGCCCGCGTGGCCATCACTGTCCACGATGAGATCCGCTATCTGGTGAAGGACGAGGACAAGTACCGTGCTGGCATGGCTCTCCAGGTCGCGAATGTCTGGACACGAGCCATGTTTGCGCAACAAGTGGGGATCAATGACCTGCCGCAATCATGCGCCTACTTTTCCGCTGTCGACTTCGACTATGTTCTGCGTAAGGAGGTCGACATGGAGTGTATCACCCCTAGTCACTCGACGCCGCTCGCTCCTGGAGAGAGCCTCGACATTGTGACTCTGCTTGAGAAGGGGGACGAGGCGAAGCTGGACACGTCCATTGTGCCCGACCCGCGGTACGCACCCAAGCTGGATTCCATTGAATACACACCCCGCGTCCCTGTCATGCAGTCGATCCAAGATGCCGCCCACGAGAGCCCCTACTTCCTCCGCGCCCAGATCATCAACGACGAACAGGAGCTGCGTGACCTGATAAAGGAGATGCGCAAAGCTGAGCTCGCCGAGGGCAAGAAGGAACCCCTCGCCGTCAGGAAGAAGTCCCTGAAATCCGTCCTACCGTACCGGGCGCACCCGCAGCTCGTCCCCATGAGCGAGCCCGTGTCCGTTTCCGAGGCGATGAACCGCCAGACTCGCAACCGGTACGATGCTAAGAACAAGTGGCAGTGGACAAGTAGAGGAAATTCTTCTGGCAAGGGCTCGAGGGCTCCCACATCCAGGATCTAACGTTTACTCTTCACACACACACACACACACACACATACCTATACCCCTTTTTTTTATATGGGTTTTTTCTCGACTTTGTGTTTTAGCTGTATGCTCATGTAGCATTAGGAGCTCTTCTTTCGGTGTTGGCAGGTTATCGGATATTATTTGCATTGGTGGAGATGGCGGATAGGCGTTGAGCTGGACGGGGATTGTTATTATGGTGTACATCATCCCATCATACCTACTGTAATTACTAGTATTACTGTATAAGACCAGACGATAATGATGAATAAGTAGCTCGACATCATTACCTATGAAACACTGGAGGCAGGCTGTGCTTGGCGATCACCTACCGACCACCATGGTCGTGCATTAGCACAAAGCTTGGCTCTACCTTACTGCAGCTGTTAACGCACCACCTGAACCTGCAAGTGGGGGCGGGGTCATCGTCTCCCGGAGCTGTCGTCCCACCTTCTGGGCCTGCGGCACCTGCTCTGGCACCTCGCGTCTGATGACGAAACTCATCCCTCCGGCTGGACCCCGGAGGTGTGTGAGACCAACCCACTCGCCGCTCGGAATTACCAGGTGCTGTACAGTACTGTACCCATCTCCTTAGTACTAGGTACTATCAGTACGTGCATCGCCACCCCCCAAAATACCCGACCGTATCCCCTCTACTCCTCCTCTCCAAGGAAGCCGTCCACCATCATCACCTCGCCTCCAGCTCCCCATCTGCTCGGCCCCCGCTCTGCTCCCGCCCAGGTATCACACTGCCTTCTCCCACCATGGCCTCCACCTCCACCGAAGAGGTCGTGCAGCGCCTCAGGGAGTCCCGCCCTCCCGCGACGGACGCCTTCACCTACCTGACCATCATCGAGAAATCGCTGTGCCCCGAGATCCTGCCCGCCCTGCAGGACATCCTCGATGACACCGAGCTCACCAACGATATCGGCTGGGACCTGGTCGACATGCTCATCTCGGTCCCCGGCAGCTCCGAGTGCTTGGAGAGGATTGCGAGGCTGGGCAACCCAAGGGAGGTGATACTCAAGGTCCTCGAGGTTATGGACAAGACTGCTGCTGCGGCGGCGAGGGAGCAAGAGCAGGGCCATGAGCATGAGCACGAGGAGAAGGGCGAGGAGGGACAATCGTCATCCCAACCGCCGGTGAGCGCCAATGACAAGTTCGTCGCCCTGGTGGGCATGCTCAAGATACTCCACGGAAGACTCCGGGTGAAGAGACCCTCCCGGTTTCTACACACGACTCTAGACACCGTCATCCGAGCGTACGACCCCACGAGCCCCGAAGCTACGGCCGCGATAATCGATCTCACCCGATCCTTGTCCGGAAAGAAACGCCCGGAACTCCCAACACGCCAGTCAAGCACCACACTCGAGACGCCCTTCCAGGCGACCGACCCATCCAAGACAGCGCCCGATCCCGAAGCTGACAACAACGAAGAGCCTGACCCAGAGGAGCCCGATCTCATCTCGCGCCTTCTGCAGTCGTTTATCACCTGTGCAATCGAGGCATATGTCAACTCCAACAATCTGGAGTGGGCTTCTCGACTTCTCGAATATACGGTCCCTGAGAGAATAGTGCCGTACCGGCAGACAATGATGCAGGCCTACAATGAGGTGGCGGAGCTTCAAGCCATGGATGCTCTTGTCGCCCAGCTTGCGGTAGGTGGTGCTCGTATCCTGATCTGGGAGGCACTGAGCTAACAGGAAGCTATGTAGGCCGTTGCCGGAGATTTGGGGTTGAATACCATCGCGAATGAAGAGGTTCGACAGGTCTTTTCGGCCGAACCGTGCAAAGACCCGTTGTCCAGTGACGACGCCGACCCTCACCATCCTGAGACCATCCAGCTCTCCACGGGAGGTCTGGCATGTCTGGCCGCATACTGGATGTTCTCATCCGATGTGTTCGAGTCCCACTATCAGAACGTGGACATCGATGTCTTCCCTGGACTGCACGTTCTGGTGCAAAATCTAGTCGGAGATGACTCCCAGGTAGAGATCACGAGCAACCCGGGAACATTTGAAGCGCTCGTGGTGATGGCCATATGGCTCGACACCCACAAAGGCAGCGTGCCCGCATCAGCTAGCCCCGCCAAGGAAGAAGTCGACATCATGTCCTACCACCATCTCTTGACACTCATCTCCGTCTTCCACCCGAACGTCCGCGTCCGCAACGCCGCCACATTCATGGCTGGCTCGGTGCTCCATGCCAACCCCGATGAGAATGACAGACTGGCCATCCTCGAGGACCTGATGGAGAATTGCATCTTCTCAAGCCTCCAGGCCTGCGCGGTGAATTGGCTGAAGGAGGAGATCATATCCGCCCGCGAAGCCGACAAGGGCCTGTTCTCCGGGCCCGAGTGCTTCGAGAAGCTGCAGTACACCGTGTTCCCGGACCTGGGCCACCTGAGGGACGCCGACGCGTCGACGGCGTGGGAGTTTTGGACGCAGAGCTCGCCCTTCCACCTCCAGGTGGCCAACTTTGCGCTCTTCCTCTTCGGTGGGAAGGACTTCAAGGATGCGGCGCCTGCAGGTATGGCCACTGCCGTCGAGCACCGCTACGTGGAGCCCCTGGCCCAGGCTGCGACGTCGTTGTCCGAGGCGCTGGAGAAGAAGGAGATTGCGGATCCGGGGGCGGATGAGGCGCTGGACCAGCTTCGGATATTGATGGATGTCTTGAAGAGGGTGCCCTTGCAGTAGCTGATGTTAACTACTCGGGGTTACGTCTGCTTTGGAATTCAAGAGACAGACAATGGCGGACAGAGACGCAGAAAAACATGCCCAGAAACAAAGAAGACAAACGAGACTAGCACCTGTCGGATTAGTACGTATTACTATCGGTTTACCTTTGCGTATTGTTCTTGGTCGTTCTAGGGGTCCTTGGAGATGTCGGGAGGGAAGGGATGGGTTCGGTGGAGGGTTGACGGAAAAGGGGGCTGGCTGATCGTCCTTTGTTTACTTTACCTATTATTAGTACCTAGCGAGAGTTTGAATTGAGTATCCGTATCCGTATATATAAGTCAATCCGGAAAACGTGGGAGAAGGTGCTGATTTGTACCGGGGTTGGGCTTGCTAGTAATTACCTCGTGAACGGAGTACGCATGGCGCAACTAGTCCTACTCGTGGTCACTGTGGTAAGCACTGAATAAGTCCGGCAGACCTGCACCCTCGATACTGTAGTTTGACATGGTCCGGCCGGCCGAGAATACGACGTCGTGTCTTCTTCGCGGGCAAAAGGGCAGTGACGCGCAATTCTGCACGAGAGTACGGAGTTTTTGCTCCAGTAAAATAACCAAGACGAGGAAGGAGCTACACGTATCACTGCAATGTGGCCATGGGCATTGTCTTGGCCGATTGAGTGATGATGTCACAGGTGAATGCCGCACGCACTGTCGTGGCTTCCAGTCAGCGCTTACCGGAAATTCGCGGCAGCTTGGTCAGGGAAGGTACGACCAGCATGCTTGCCAAGTGGGAGAAGGAGCTCCAGAGAGACCTGATCAAATCTACGATCGGAGGCGGTGGAAGCTAGGTACAGTACGTCTACTTGGACACTTTTCTTCCACCTACTACTACTTACTTCCTACCTGCCCATACACATAATATATCTCGTTCCCTTTTTTTCCCCCTGGGTTGCATTGTTGACAGCTCTCTGTTTTGCCTGTGCTCCTCGTCTGCTGCATCTCGGCACTTAAAAGCTTGGCATCCATGCTTACAGTGGTACAGGGAGCTCTTGCAGGGATCGACGCAGTACGCCTGCGGCGCGACTACCATCGCCATGGCCCGACAAGGACGACACCCAGACTCGTCAGATAGCGATGTCTCCGACCGTTTCGACGAATTCACGATCGACCGACCAGACTCTCCAAGCCACAGGCCCGCCGTCTTGAGAGACGCTTCAGGCTCTATCGCCTGTTCCAGCTTCGTCCCGCCTTCGGTCGAGTCGCCAGACTCCCCTTCCGCCCCAAGCGGCTCTGGCCAGTTGTTTGAACGTCAAGACAATGATGAGGATGCCTCTACCGCGGATGACGAGGAAGAGTACGACGCGGGGCCCCAGGAAAGCTCGCTCACGTACCAAGAGGCATTGAACAGGGCGCGGTCGGCTGCACCGGGACATCTTGCTCCGCCTGTTCCCATGGTGGAGAGGGCACAGAGTGCTTCGAATCAAGGACCACAAGCGCCGACGTTGGGTAGGGCCAATGTCGTGCATACACGACACCATACTCCATCGACAGCTCCTGCTCGACCACCTGCCCCACGAAACTGGAAGACCGAGATCTCTAGGCGGGGCCCCCGCTCCAAGGCCCCGTTCCCGCCGGCCCCACCCAGGCGCGCCGGCACGTCGTTTCTCCACACAGCTATAAGTCAGCGTGATGCTGAGTATGCTTCCAGCTCATCCTCCGACGAGGACGGGGAGTGTGTCCCTGCGGCTGATGTGCCTGCGCAAGCCCAGGCTGACAGGGCAAGGAAGGAGAAGGAGGGGAGAGATCGCGCGCAGCAGCCGCGCGGATGGCGCAAAGCTGCCTTGCTTGGAGCTTCTGACGCCGATGACCGCTTTAGACGGTTTCTCGTTGGTAACGAAAACTACCAGAGCAAGGGCAAGATTAAGAAGGACGGCCGCCTGCGAATAACCGTCAATGAGACGACCGGGACCGGATACATCGCCAAAGCTCTCGGCGCCGCGGTACACAAGATGAAACCGGGCAAAGAGCCTACAACTGAGGCAGCCAAGGTTGAGGCGGACCACAAGCTATCACCTGTGTCTAGCTTCAACTCCGACGACATCGCCCCTCGACCGCGTCTCAACATCGTCATCATGGTCATTGGGTCTCGCGGCGATGTACAACCCTTCCTCAAGATAGGAAGAGTCCTCAAGGAGGATTATGGACACAGGGTGCGTATTGCGACCCACCCTACCTTCCGGGAATATGTTGAGCGGAGTTCGGGCTTGGAATTCTTCTCCGTCGGTGGCGACCCTTCTGAGCTCATGGCGTTCATGGTGAAGAACCCTGGCATGATACCCACCTTGGAGACAGTGAGGGCTGGCGACATTGGCAAGCGGAGGGCTGCCATGGCAGAGATGTTTGATGGACTCTGGAGGGCGTGCATTAACGCCACAGACGATGAAAAAGATCGCCAGAATCTCAAGATGATGGGCTCCAAGGATCCATTTGTCGCTGACGCTATCATCGCCAACCCTCCCAGCTTTGCCCACATCCACTGCGCCGAGGCGCTGGGTATCCCTCTCCATCTCATGTTTACCTTCCCCTACTCTCCCACCCAGGCTTTCCCACATCCTTTGGCTCTCATCAAGAAATCAAACGTCGACCCAGGGTACACGAACTTCATGTCGTATCCGCTGGTGGAGATGATGATATGGCAGGGTCTGGGTGACCTGGTCAACAACTTCCGCGTCAAAACCCTCTCGCTCGATCCTGTCTCCACGCTGTGGGCGCCAGGCTCGACATATCGGCTCCATGTTCCCTTCACGTACCTCTGGTCTCCGGGCCTGGTGCCCAAGCCGAGCGACTGGGGTGATGAGATTGATATTTCTGGCTTCGTCTACTTGGATCTGGCTTCGTCCTTCACTCCTTCGCCTGAATTGGAAGCATTCCTCGCGAATGGAGAGGCGCCGATCTATATTGGCTTCGGGTCCATCGTGGTGGACGACGCGGACAGGTTCACGCAGATGATTTTCGAAGCCGTCAAGAAGGCCGGAGTACGGGCCCTGGTTTCCAGGGGTTGGGGTGGCCTGGGCAGCGAAGACGTGCCGGACAATATCTTCATGCTCGAAAATACACCTCACGACTGGCTCTTCCCGAGAGTCAAGGCATGCGTCATACACGGCGGAGCTGGCACGACTGCCATAGCCTTGAAGCTGGGTTGTCCAACTATGGTGGTCCCCTTCTTTGGCGACCAACACTTCTGGGGCAAGATGATCTGGAAGTCGGGAGTTGGGCCCGAACCGGTTCCTTATAAGTTCCTGACGGCCGACAACCTTGCAGAGGGGATCAAGTACTGCCTATGTGGCAAGGCTGTCAAGGCGGCGACCGAAATCGCCCGTTCCATCGAGCTCGAGGGCGACGGTGCAGTCAATGCAGTCAGATCGTTCCATAAACACTTGAATTTGCGCGGTCCAACCACGATGCGATGCTCTATACTAAAAGACCAGATTGCGGTCTGGCAGCCGAAGAAGACTCATGTCAAACTGAGCCCCCTGGCGGCGGATATACTCGTTGAGGCCGGCTTCATCAGCTGGCGTCGGCTGCGGCTGATTCGACACCATGAGTGGAATGATTTTGAAGGCCCTGGAGAGCCAGTCACTGGTCTGGCTGGCTCCATCACTCGCACTCTCAGCAATGTGTTCAAGGGCGTTGGAAGCGTGCCCTATCGTATGGCCAAGAAGTCTCGCAAGTATAAAACCCGGCTATCGAAGAAGGAAAAAGATGGAGGGAAACGGAGGACGAATGGAACGCAGAATGGACACTCTGAAGTTGCGGAGGCCGACATCCAACAGGATGCGTCTGGCACAGATCCCAACTCTGCCGTGGAGCAGGGGCACACCTCAACTCGTGCCATGCAGGGAGGATTCGCTGGCGATGTCACGTCAGGAGTTGGTATGACAGCCTCGGCGCTTGCTAAGGCACCGGTCGATCTCTCCCTGGCGCTCGCACAAGGATTCCACAATGCCCCTCGCCTGTACGGAGATGACACTGTTCGCAAGCCCCTCCGCATCACAGGTATCCAGTCGGGCCTGAAAGCCGCGAGGAAGGAGTTTGTGTATGGTGTTTACGACGGCTTTACCGGTGTTGTACGACTTCCTATCCGTGGAGCGAGGAATCGTGGTGTTATTGGATTCATCAAAGGAACGGGCACGGGCCTTCTTGGTCTTGTCGTCAAGAATATCGCTGCCATCATCGGCCCATTCGGATACGCCCTCAAGGGGGTCTCCAAGCAGATTGAGAGGCGCAAAAACCCCAGCAAGTTCATCAGACGTGCTCGCATCCTCGAGGGCCAGCGCGAGTACCAGGCGCTCAGCTCCTCGGACAAGAAGAGGGTCAACAAGCAAGTCGTGGAGGGCTACCACACCCTGCGCAACCTGTGCGACGCCATCACCAATGAGGAGAGGCAACGCGGCCTCGCGGGACAGCTGGATCGCGTGTTTGTGGACACGGCGTTGCTGTTTGAGGACGTCGACATTGCGAAGAAGGCGCTGCGGGCGCTGAGGAGGGGCGAGAGTCTCGAGCAGGTGATCCGTTCGCCGGTGGAAGCTGGGAGCCCCCGGGGTAGCCGTGAGAGGAAGGATAGGAGTGGTCTGCGGAAGAGTGGATCGTTGGGGACGAAGTCGTTGAGGCCGTAGCCGGAGGGGGGCGGACTGATGATGAATTGGAGCGGAGCTCACGGATCTGGATGGTTGAGCTTTGCGGGTTGTTGGGCGTGGTCTGGTTTGAATACTGGCTGCGGGTCCAAGGGCCCAAGAAACTTATTTTTTATACGTTATGAGAGCTATCATGTGTATAATTTTCTTCCGACCCTCATCTGCGAGTCGTGGCGATGTAGCGTTTTGTCCGCCATTCTGGCGCCTCTTCCCCCTATCTCCTCCTCTGCCCCGGGAATCCAGCTACTCTGCACCATGCGAACGATAGCGGGAAATTACGCCTACTTGTTTAAATCAAGTCCTCGGGGTATATACTCCCCGGCGTTTTGCCAATGTTAATCCGTCTTGCATGTTCATGATGGTGCTCTTTGACGCACCTATCCCAGGTCCACCGTCTATAAGTAGTAACTCAACGCTGTGTCCTCAACGCCGCCTGTCCCGGTCATACTCCCTATGACGATATCTATGCCTATCATGACCCCGATCCCGAGCCCCATGCCCATACCTCTCCCTGTCCCGCTCCCTCTCCCTCTCACGCTTATAACTATCCTCCCTCCCACTGCCCTCCTTCCTCTTCATCTCCTCCCTATTATACTCATCCAGCCTTGGCCTTGACCTCTTCTTCGCCCCGCCGCCGCCCTGGTTCCACGCCCCCAGATCCTCCGCATCCTTGAGCTCCTTGGCCCCGAGCCCCAGCCCGTTGGGCCGCCGCTTGACCTCCCTGTGGCGCGTCGTCCCGCGCTTCTTCCCGTCCCAGCCCATACCCCGGAGCAGCGCGGCGCCGAACTCCTCGACAGGCATGGCCTCGTAGTCGTCGAGCGTGGAGTCTGCGCCTGCGGCTTGGATGTCGCGCCGGTAGGCGTCGATCTCGGAGGGAATGACCGTTGGTTTTGCGGAGGTTTGTTTGCGGCCGAGGAGGGCGTCCATGGCTTCGTCGTCTGCGGAGCGCTGCGGCGCGGGTTTCAAATCATCTTCCTGCTCTCTCTTGAGGTCTGCCGCAGGGTGTTTTGTGACGTCTGGCCTGGTGTCGTCCTCCTCCTCCATCTTCACATCTGGCTCTTCCCTGATCTCCTCCTTCTTCTTGACTGTCAGGCCCCACTTGATACCGCTATCTTGGTCCGCCGGCGCAGTCTCAGCGTCCTGACCATTCTGCGCGCGCTGCGCCTCCTCGGGTAGCAGATTTCTCCCACCGCGGCGATTCTTCTTCAGCTCCGCCCTCCAGTCTTGATTCGGCTGACGCGCAATCACATACTGCCGCTTGCCCTCGTCATCCCTCTTACGGGCGCGGCCCTCCGTCTCAGCTCCGTCAGCGCCGAATGCTGTGATGGCCTCGTGCCGGCCATGGCCGTCGTCTTGGTCGTCGTCGTCGTCGTCGTCGTCGTCGTGGCCCCAGGCGCGGGGCCGCTTGCCGAGAGCGGAAGGGGGTTGTTTCGGACGGGCTGCTGGTTTGGGAGTGGATGAGGATGCGGAGCCGAATTTTATGGCGATGCGGCCTTTTTCTGGCTCAGGCATGGTTGAAGGTTGGTGGTGGTGGTGGTGGTTGTGATGATGGTCAGGTACTAGTAGACAATAAAATGTCGGGAGGTATTACATACTACACACGATACGTCAGAGGAAAGGAGGGTTGTTGTGGCTTGGTGTGGCTTGGTGTGGCTTGTGGGCCATGCGCCAATGTTGCAGCCAGTGAGCCTCAACGAGCCTCAACTGCTTCATTTGGTGTGAACTTCGTGTATTGCACATGGGCCCATGGAATATGCTTGTTTGATAGTACTAATAGTAGTTAAGTGTCATCTTATTCAATTAAACCTCGGTGCCCTACTGCCTCGATTGCAGAGACATTATCCCCGCCAAGTACCGTACTCGTAGTGTACTGAGCCAGATGCACCGAACCAGACTCTATTAATTACCTGGTTTTTGCACATTTTCCTTTGGTAAAGTGACTACTACTTCACTATTTGAGAAGCTAGGCTCGATATTTTCACTTGTTGTTATTTGTTAGTGCCCGTCGTGGCCGTGGGGCCCCGGAATAGTCGTCCAGCTTGGCCGGGGAAACGCTTATGGTCGGGTTCGTGTCCGTTTGCGAGCATAAGTAAGTGTAATATCTCGGTCGGTGGTTCGCACTAAAATAACGGGGAAAGGCAACGCTATCATAACGATGACCCGTCGACTGTCGCAAGCAGGATGCGAACGAATGGGAGGCGTACCCATTAAAGGAGAGGGACGCCAAGCCTTTCTGGGTAAGACCCGTGGTGCTGGGTTCGACCGTGTCTGGGAAATCCACGTACTGTGTATGCTTGGGTGGCAATGGTACGTGATGTGACTGCCTGCAGTACTTACGGACTACGCACGTACAGTACCTATTCATTGCCACAATGCCTGCCGACCCCGGCTGAGCCGGGCAGCAGTCCGCCACAGTGCCACGTAAGTTTTGCACGTGGCTGACTGGAAAATCCGCGTGCCCCTTTGTCCCCGTGTTGCCCTAGAGCGGCGTTCAGTTGGTGACGGTTCTCCTCTCTCAATCAAATGCACACAGTGTTTAGGCCGATTCAAAGCAAGCCGACAGGCATGAGTCCTCCCTCCTATCTCTCCCTCCTGAGGCACGCAACCACCAACCCCCCCCTCCTTCCTCACGCCATAACTACGGTAGAGCAACCCGGTTTACAGTGGCCGGACCTGCCTGCACCTTGAACCCGTGGAACAAACCCCCCCCCCAAACCACCAACCACCACGCCCCCGAAAATTTGAGCACCCCATCACCGGCGACATCGTTGGATCCCCCTTTGGACGGCCACAGAAATTAAATCCATCACCAACTCGACCACCACCGCCCATCTATCGTCTCGCGCACCCTCTTTCATCTCCTGCGGCTTCAGTCCAACACCCGGTTCATCCGTTTCACCCGTGAACGGATGTCGCCGCCGTCGATGCTATGAGTGAGGTCGGACTCACCGACTTGTCGAAGCTCCTGCACACCAAGAGGGGCCAAAACAAGTGAGTCGCCCATCGTTCGATAGAGCGAATTTTTCTGTATCGTTTGGTGTAATTTTTGTCGTGCTGACGCCTGGTAGTGCAATCGTAACATCGCGGAAGAGGAAGCTGCGCGAGCTGTTCGCTGTCGCGACGCACGCCCATGGCCAGTCCCACCATGGCTTTGCTAACCCCGACGCGCCACCCTCGACACCGGCCGAGGGAAACTTCTTGGAGGCCAATGAAATATTTCAGTACGTCAGGGCAATTGATCTGTGCCATTTTCGCGTTTGCGACGGCGCGTTTGCCGTTTCTGCCGCTGTGTCACGGCCTGCTAACCATGTTTGCAGAGGCAGGAAGCTCAGCGAACGGACGATACCTCCTTACCAGAACCCGCTACCCGCCGCGCTACAGCGATCTCTGGCGGCTCTGGGATACGGACCACCCCGGAGTGGCATCTCGCCGCCTACCGACCAACAGAGGCGCAACGCCCCGCCGCAGAACGGCCGACCGAGCCAGCCTTCCAAGAGCTCTCCAAGCACGAAGCCCGTTATCCCGACTCCTGCTCCTTCAGCACCGCCAGCAGCGGGACCGCCGTTAGACCCGACGCCGACAGCGACGCCGAAGACATCTACAGCCCTTTCTTCGCGACCCCAGTCAAACATCCCTCCCGTTGCGCCCGTCGCGCCACCAGTTGAGAAGCAACAACCTGTCGTGTCCTCGCAGACACCGTCGCCATCAGTTACCACAGCACCTGCGATTGATTCCAACTCGGAGAAACCGAAGAGTGACGCGACCTCGAGTCAGCGACGGCCGGCGCAAGTGAGCTTCCCTCCCGGGACCAAAGGATCGCCGAGCACTGGGCCTGTACCGGCATCCGAGCTCTTCAAGACTGAGACGGGGCCATCGTCGACCACCACATCTTCGAAGCCGGCTGAGCCTGTTCCGGGACGACCAATTCCGGCTGAAGTATCTCGTGCGGCCGAAGCTCCTTCATCCCCAGAATCGACAGCCCCAAGTGCGACAACGCCTGTGGTACATGATGCTTCGACAGATACGAGCCCGGACCATGCTGGACCGACGTGTAGAGAGGTGGTGGGGAGGAAGGAAGAGCAAGAACCTGGAGAGGCTGGCTCAAATGAGCAGCCACTTGATGTAAACTTGCCGGATGCAGGGGATGTAGGGATGGTCGTGTCAGCAGAGGACCAACTCCTGCAAGAGTCGCGGCAATCGAGTGCTGCGGCAGCGATTCAGCATGCGCCAGGTGACGCGGTGGCTGCGGCTGTGAAGCAGGGTCCCGAGAAACCTAGTTCTACCCAAGTTGAAGGGACGCCTGCCTCCGAAACGCTCGGTCAGCAGGTTGCTGCCAAAGCTTCAGGACATCGAGAAACTGAGCACAAGTCGGAGATACCCGACAGCCATGAAGGCAGCCCTGAGCAGATGGATGTCGACGTCCCGAAAACGCAGCCTGTCGCAGAGCCAAAACCAAATGCGGCCTTGCGCGATGACAAGAACACCGTCGTTCAACCAACTCCTGCGCCCGTCAAGGCCACTAAACCTACGCCAACGACAAATGCTCAAATTCCACAACGTGCTGTTACTCGGGTTTCGTCAGGCGCGATGAAACCCAAATCCGTCAACGAAATCGTCGGAGGGCACGCCAGACATGCTAGCGGGCACGAACGACCTTTCACCCCCAAAGATCAGGAGAATCAGCCCACCCCGTTTACCTCCATATTCCAATCTCCAGACTCCCGCAGCAGACCTATGTCGTCTGGTCGCAAAGATCGACCCAAGGGTCAGGTCTCGGCCGTGTTGTTTGGTAAGCAGCCGAAGAGGATCGACGAGAAGGCCATGACCGGAACCCCGAAAGAGTCTCTTCAGCCTACCGATGACTACTACACTCCTCTCTTCATTCAGGGCTTTGCCAGGAATAATGCAAGCTGGATGAAGCCCCTAGAAAAGCTACTCTTCGAGGCCAACAAGACCGTTGGTTCGGCGGATGCGAATCTTGCTATCCTGGACCATCAGGCCTGCAAGATCCTCCATCGAGTGTACCACCTACAGAATAATGATAAGTGGACGTTACGACAACCAAAGCGATGCCCGGAACCCGTACGCCCTGCGTCTCATTGGGATTTGATGCTGAAGGAAGCGAAGTGGATGCGGACCGACTTCAGGGAGGAGCGAAAATGGAAGATGGCGGTGGCCAGGAAGCTTGCCCAGGCATGCGCCGACTGGTGTGAGGCTTGCCCCGAGGAGCGACAGGCCATGCAAGTCCCGGCCGCCATTCCCCCGAAGCCTTCGACAGCAGATGACGTTCCCATGGCCGAGGACACTGTTGGTGCGGACACCGTTGGTGACGACAGGGAGAGCGAACCCACGCCGGATCTTGTCCCTGGCGATGTTGCTTCGCCGCAGAACGGCGAGGAGCTCAGCGAAGTCACCTTGGAGACCATCTCGCCATCAGTCATTTTCGCCTTGCAAGAGGACGACGTGGTATTTGGGTTGCGAAGGACGGCTGCCGCAGATGAACTGCTGGACGAACTCCCCATGTACGGACCGCCACTCAAAGTTCCGGCGAACGACCCCATAGCCCCAGACTTCGATCCGGATGCGCACTGGCGCCGACCAGCATTACCCCTTAGCAAATACGTGGAGGGACAGATGAAGCTCATCGATGACGGACCGCCACGAAAGAGACGGCGGTTTGATTACCGCAACGAAGACTCGGAAGATGATAACGACGGCGTATTTGTCGGCGAACGCGTCTCGCCTGCTATACTACCGCCAGCTACGGACGAAGTCACTCTATTCAGAGCGGAGATGAAGCACATTCGCGATCGACTTCATGCGCAACATCAGTTCCGACCACCCACTGACCATGTAATGCCTAATCAAAGTTTCTACGAGTCTCGGCATCCGTCTATGTGGACACTGGCCGAGGACGATGAGCTTCGCGGCCTCGTTCGCGAGTATTCATACAACTGGCCACTCATATCCACCATCTTGACAAGCAAGTCGATGTACTCGTCCGGGGCCGAGAGACGGACACCGTGGGAGTGTTTCGAGAGGTGGATCAATCTCGAGGGGCTGCCAGCCGATATGCAGAAGACCCAGTACTTCAAGACATACAACAATAGGCTTGAGGCCGCGCAACGGGTCGTGATGCAGAACCAGCTCGCAGCGCAGCAAACCACGGCAGCGGGAGGCCAAACACCGCCAATGAGGAGGAGGCAAACCACGCCTATCCGAGTTGAGAGGCGCAGGCACCAGAAGCATCTGACTCTACTTGACGCCATGAGGAAACTTGCCAAGAAGCGCGAGACGACCAAGGAGAAGAAGAAGCAAAACGAGGCTCAGAATGCGGCAAATAAGAAACCCAACGACGCACCTGTGGCGGCGCCGCGGTCGAACAAGACACCGCGAGACTTCAGCCTACTGCGCTGGGAACGCGACCAGGCTATACAGGAGAAGATGAACGCATTCGCCCAGCGGCAGGAGGCTCAGAGACGTGTAAGTGCCAGATCATCGCACCTATAGCCATGCATATGGCTCAATCGAGTGTATCATACTAATCATCTCATCTAGGCTGCCATGATGCAAGCCAGAGCACAAGGTCAGCCCGGGACGCCTCATGCAGGGCAGAATGCCGCTCATCCCAACCCCGGTGTTGTCAACGGCGCACCTCGCCCCAACCAGGCAGCGGGTCCCAACCCGGCGAGACCAGGCCAGCCTCGGATGCCCATGCAAGTACCCCCGAATGGTATGGCTGGCGCTGCCGCTAGTCCGCAGATGGCTGCCAACCTCGTTGCCAATGCACAGATGAACAACGGGAACACCCCGCAGGGCCAGATGCAGGGCATGCAAGGTCAGCAGCGGATGGCCATGCCTGGTCACCAGCAGCAGCCCGACCCAGCCATGATGATGCGCGCTCAGCGTATATCGGAGCAGCAGCGGCAAGCTGTTCAGATGCAGCAGGCGCAGCAGCACCAGCAGGTTCCGCAACAGCATCACCAACAGCACCAGCAGCAGCACCAGCAGCAGCACCAGGGCGGCTCGGGGACGCCTCGCCCGCCGAGCCAGCACAATTCTCCGCCCAACATGGCTAATGGCGTCAATGGCGTTGGCATGAACAACGTCAACGGTGTCGTGAACGGGTCGAACGGACTCAACAATCAGAGCTTTGTGAACAACGCCCAGGCGATGATGGCAGGGTTCAACAATGTCAACGGCAACGGCCACACCAGCCCACCCGCCAACATGTACATGGCCGCCGGCTCTCCAGGGTCTCGGTCCGAGCTACGCCTCCCATCGGGCTTCGAAGCCCACGTGGCAAACCTGGAAGCCCAGTTCAGGCTCAAGCACCCGAATTTGAAGCCCGATGCCGCCCGCCATCTGGCCATGGAGCAGATAACGCGAGCCATACTCGCGCAGCGTCAGAACGCGATGACGGCGGCGGCTGGTGGTGCCGGGCGCGCAGCCGGTCAGCAGCACGGGATCGCCAGCAACATGAACTCGGCGCCGAGCCCTCACCAGTACGCGGCACTCCTCCGGCAACAGCAGCAGCAGCAGGCCCAGCAACAGGCTCAGCAGCAGCAGCAGCAACGGCAGCCTACGCCGGCTGCTCCGTCGGCTTCTAGCCCGGCCCACTCAGCTCATAATAGGCAGTCGAGCGAGGGCGCAACACCGGGAACAGTCCAATAGCCATCCATCGTATTTTTCGAGTTCCAGCACAATGCCACATGGTTGTCACGCGTCTGGTGGATTTGCTTTTCTTTTCAGCGCACATACATTCGGGAGTTAGCGAGGAGCGGATGAATAGGAGTAAGGGGGAACCGCGAGCGTCGAGGGCCCCTAAAAAAGTGAGCATCGAGGCTGCTGCGAAATATCCAGCCTCCCAATGAAGACCAGGGTGGGCAAACCCCTGGCAGGAGTTGACATTTGTAGATTACATTATTTGCCCTACGCAAGTTTGGGAGTGGGAGTGGGAGGAGAGAGGAAGTGAAGCGTCGTCACGTCTTGTTGCTGAAGTTACATACATATTAATTCTAAAAAGACGTCGAGGCTGTCGGTCAATGGTGACCGAGCTCTCGACTTGGAAGACAAAGCGAAATCTTTTCCCGGTGTTGATTTATAACGATGTTGAGAACTGTTGAGAATTCGAGATGCGTTGTCTTTGCTTTTAGGACCAGATCAGGCCGTGCTTGGGGCATATCAGGGGGCTTTTTTTTATTTTATTTGGCGATACTTCGTCGTATGTGAAGCAGAGATAAAGAGTAAGTACTGCTTGCTCCTTGTCAAATCTATATCATCCGAATTAGTAGCAAGACGCCGGCATGCCCATCTACGTATGCGGCGTCAGCATGCGAAAACCCAGGCGATTCTGGCCACGCCTTTTGCTAGCGCTACGTCCGCCCTGGTATACATCATGTAATATACTAGTGTCCGAATAAATAATGAGGGCTCTTCTCTCCATCTAAAAAGGTGGCCCTCTTTGTCTATTCAATTTCATGCTTTGTTTACATCTTAACACCGCATGCTAATTCTCGTCTAACTCGGCCCGCCCCCGCCGCGTCCCCTGCCCTCGTCCCCGTGGAGCAGCAGCTTGGGCTTGATATAGTCCTCATCCAGCTGCCTAAACAGGCCGGCCGGGTCCTCGGCAGCCCAGAGCTGGCGGATGGCGCCTGTGGCGGTGAAGGGGGTGCTACTTGAGCCTGCGGCGGCCCCGGCGCCGGAGCTGCTGGAGGACGGCTCGCCTGCGGGGCTCATGAATGCGCTGTCGGGGGGCGCTGAACCTGAGCGAGGGAGCGGCGAGCGGCGTGCGGGCGGCGGGAGGTCGGATGTGTCAACGTCGCTGCCCACGTCGGAATCATCGCCGTTGCCGGGTCGGCCGAGGAGCTCGGCACGCTCGAAATCGCTTGCGCGGACAGAGTTCTTGCGGGCGAGGCTGGCGCCGCGGACGGCGGGGGAGGTCGCGCCCGAAACGTAGCTTGCCGAGCGGTTGGCCCCGAGGTTGTTCATGGGCAAGGTGCCGTTGCGGCGAGGGTTGTAGCCGATGGCGGAACCTGCGCGCTTGGCGTGTAGGCCGCCACCGAAGGACTCGATGTCGAACTCATCGTCGCTGTCAATCTCCTCGACGACGCCGGTGCGTATACCCAGAATCTCGAGCATGCGCGCGGTGGTACCGCCGAAGATGATGACGGTGAGCACCACGACGACAAGCACGGTCGCCCTGAGCGCATATGCGTTATCCCCAGTAAGAAGGGCGGCCAGAGCGACACCGACGGCTCCACGGAGACCAGCCCAGAAGAGCATGGCCTGGTAGTTGTAAGGGAGCTCATCGTCAACCTCGACGCCCCTCCGCCGAGCGCGGTAGCGGATGAAGAAGTTGATAGCTTTAGACAGGGGGAAGACAGCCACCCAGCGGGCCGCGCAGACGGCGATGACGGTGATAATGATGAGGGGAGGCTGGAACTGGAGGGCGCCGTCGGTGAAAAGAGCCAGACCGAGGTAGATGAAGATGAAGTTCTCCGACAGCTGCGACATGATCTGGAAGATGAACTTGGTCGTGAGTTGGGTACGCCGCGACATGTTGAAATAGGCGTAGTGTTTCAGGGTGATGCCACAGAACAGCAATGACACGATACCTGTGCACTGTCAGACGTAACTCGTCTAGTCACGATGGTGGAGGAAGAGACGTACCAGACATGTGAAGCCCATGAGAAAAGAAGTAGGTGGCGTAGGCAATGAGGACAATCAGACAACTCTCGATGTGCGGGAATCGCCTGACATAAGTAAACTTGAGGAGAAGCGCAGTGCCAACGCCCACAATAACACCGATCATCAAGCTACCAAAGAAGACAAGCAGGAAGATGCCGGTGGCCTCGATGAAGCTGAGGAACCCGTAGCTCTCGGCCTCACCCTTGTTGTACTTTTGCGCCGTCTCGAAGATGACAATGGCGATGGCATCGTTGAGGATGGACTCGCCAAAGATGATGGTGTACAGCTTGGGATCGACCTTGTAGGTATTGAAGATGGCGAGGATGGTGACGGGATCGGTGGCGGAGAGGGTTGCGCCGACGGAGATGGCGTCGACGAAGCTCATGGTCACCGATCCGGGGATCTGCGAGAAGAGCCATAGGATCAGGCCGATGACGACGGCGGAGAGGAAAGTGCCGGCGAAGGCAAAGGTCACGATAATACCGATGTTGCGGAAGAAGTTGGCCTGGTGTAGCTCGTAGCCGCAGGAGAGGATGATAGGAGGCAGCAGGAGGTTGAAGAAGATCTGGTAGTCGAAGCTAATGAGGTTGCGGATCGAGTCGCCGGGGGTGATGACGAGGATGAGGCCGACGGTCATTCCTGTAACACGCGTGTCAGAGGGGGTTACGGTACAATGGCGGCGCGGGACCGCCGATGGGTGACGCACCTGCAAAGATGGAGATGACGGTCTCGTGGATGGCTGTGACCTTCTTCTGCTGCAGGAGGTAGCTGGTGAAGAATGCGACGATGAGCAGCATGATGGAGATGAACAGGGCCCATGCAGCAAAGAGCTCCTTTTGCGCCGAGTCGCCCTCTATTGGAATAATAAACTCCTGTCAGCGACCAAGTCATACATGTACCCGGTGGTTACATCTGGTTGCGTCGCTCGATCGACGTACCTTCGGGGTCGGTCTCGTCGTCGTCGCTACTGCGCCCTGGTTGACTATCAGCACTTGGGTATCCCCAGTCTCCGCCCGGCGGAAGGGGACGTACGCATGAGCTCCATGCCCAGGTCGGCGAGACCCCTAGAGAGTGACATGGCGAAGGCGAGGGCGTCGTTATCCCGGGCCAACGGTGTTGCTGAGGCTGGTCAGGGACGACGGCCTTGTCGCGTGGTGTAGAGGGACCAAGCTCAGGGGGAGCCTCACGGCGCGGTCGCAAAGGGTCATAGAAGGCGTCGAGAAATCGAGAAACGGAGGGGATAAAGGAGTGTCGCGACCGGGGAGCTCCAATCAAGACAGCTGATGATAGTCGCGATCCGGTGGTTGTTGGGCGGGTGCAAGGGTCGGCAAGGGATGGGAAGTCGACAGCTTGCAAGAGGTCGAGTCGGTTTCATGGATGGGAGTATCTACATAGGTAGGTACCTAGTACTACGCAGTACCTGGTATCTTGTACCTAGTACAGTCAGGTATCTGCTGCTGCTGGCGCTGTTGGTACAGCACCTGCAGTACAGGTACATACGTACAGAGCACTGCCAGTTGCAGCTGCCTGCAGTCTAACAGTGCGACCGGCGGTACGTGGCACATTGTCGTACAGGGGATTAATCGGTTGCTGGGTTGAGCACTTATCTTTCGATGTCGATATCATTTTTATTATTTGGAATTACATACTCCTAGTAGGTAATAATTAATTGCCAAGCCCAGATGGAAGCGGCATTGGCTTTTTTCTTTTATCCACTCAGAAATATGTACCAAGTTCCCTGTAATGTCGTAACGCCAGCATGCATAAACAGCCCCATCCAGCCAAGCCGCCATGCGAAAGCCAGAGCGACATGTTTGATACTACCATGAAATTTAGTACTCCAAAATATATCAATGCCAATATTAGGTCATTCCCCTTCAACGGAATGCATGTGTACCATATTATACGTGCTTTGATAGTACCTATCACGGCCACGATGTCCTCCGGGGTGGCCTCGTGGTCATGAGATGTACCTATAAGTACTTGTATAGGTACCTGTGACCTTTAGTACCTCTGGTACCGCAGGCAGGTCCTCCTCCCAAATGGGGGGTCCCTGGCCTTCACCTCCCCCAGCCGCATCATGTCCAACGACGCTACAACACGCCAACTTTAAAACTCTCGCCAGGAGCCTTGCAGACCACACCACTCAAACCCTCCTTGCGACAACCCTCCTACAACTCGACACATCGAGGCGCTCGCTTCTTCCCAAATGCATACAGCATCCGCTGCGTGCTCTGCGACGACGGCCTAGACAAATCATGTACCACCTCGCCAAGGGCCTCTATCTCTATGCGACCAGCAAAGATGGTGAGCGCAGCAGCAGCAGCAGCAGCAGCAGCAGCACCGCCTGTTGTTCCCTCTAGCACCCCGCGTGGACGACCGGCTTACCCTTCTTCCTCCCCGCAGAGTACTCGGTGATCCTCCTCGGCCTCGACAACGCCGGCAAGACCACCTTCCACGAGCAGGTCAAGTCGCTCTTCCGCCCAGACGCCCCCGAGCCCAAGCTGCGCACCGTTCCGACTGTCGGCCAGAATGTCTCGACCATCACACTGCCCGACATGTACCTCAAGCTGTGGGACGTGGGCGGCCAGCTGTCCCTGCGAAACCTGTGGCAGAGCTACTACGCCAGCTGCCACGCCATCGTCTTCATCATCGACAGCACCGACATCGGCGACGGCAACCTCGAGAATGGCGGCGGCAGGCTGGACGAGTGTCGCCTCGTCCTCGAGGACGTCCTGCAGCACTCCGACACCGAGGGCGTGCCCCTGCTTATACTGGCCAACAAGCAGGACCGCGAGGACTGTGTCGAGACGATACGTATCAAGGAGGGCCTAGTCAAGAAGGTCATGGAGGGGGAGAAGGGGGCCAGTATCCGCGACTCGAGGGTCCTGTCTATGAGCGCTCTGACCGGCGAAGGTGTTAAAGAGGCTATCGAGTGGGTGCGCACACGTGTGCAGTGGAATAAGGAGTCAAGACCGCCCGTCATGAGGTAGCAGCAGCAGCTGGCCTTCTCCATGGTCGGCGGGGTTGGTGTGTGTTGTTGGCGAATATTACTGCATGGGCGTCACGAGCGACAGCGCGGTATTCGATCGGGTGGTTATCCACTTTCTTCTCTTTCGGCGTTCCGGCGGGCGGATGGATATTCAGGTCGGGGTTCTCATGTATATATTGGCCCGTTTCACCTCATGTGGCAGGGCCCAGTTGGCATAGATAATTTTGTAGCCACGGTGGCTGCCTTTACCAGTCCATACCTACTAGCCTTGCTATTGCAGATGTGTGTCACGACCTCATTCGTATTTGTCTGGGTGTGAAAATTTTTACTGCGTTTTCGATTGTAGCATCATCTATCGTTCTCTGCGGAGAGCGCTGCTAGTAACCCTCCCTTATCCCTCCTTTTCGCGTCCTCTGACAACTGCCGCTCCAGCAGCTCCGTGTACTCCTTAGACTTGCTGAGGGCGACCTGAGCACACTGTATAAAGAGCGGCGCATCAATGGCCATCCCACCCAGCTTCGACACCTGACATATCTCCCCGTGCCTATTCAAGCTGAACGTGCAGCTGCTGACCCGCAGCTGCTCCTCGAGCCACGTCGCATCCAGCAGCACCGTGTCGCCCTCCTCGCCGAAGAAGTTGAACGTCACGCAGAACGGCGAGTGCAGCCAGCTCAGCGGCACGGGCTCCCGCTCCGCCGGCGTGTACACCGTCAGCGTCTCGCCCTCCATGGACGTCTCCGGCTTGCGGAAGTGGCGCAGGGCCGCGACCACGGCGAAGCACGCGGCGTCGAGGAGATTGCCGTCGTGGTTGAGGACGTGCAGGTCCGCGCGGATGGACCAGCACTTCTGCCCGGCGATGAGGCACAGCGACTCGGTGTCCAGGGCTCCGGAGCGGCGGATCGTCTTCTCCAGAAGCCGCGAGAGGAGCACTTCTGTCTCCGTCGGGCGATTCACTTCAAATGACGGCGCCACCATGGGGCTGAGCTCGGATGTGATTGTGAAGATGCCATCAAAGGGCCGGTCCGCGTACGGCACCGTCACCTCTGCTGACACTTTTGCAAGGACTCTGTAGTGTACACAGTATCTTGTTAGCAGACTGTGATGCCATTGTGGCTTCGAGAAAGAGCATTGACATGCCTTGTCTTGCCGAACTTGACATCTGCAACGCCATAGTCGTCTCCGAGTGAGAGAACCACCGGTCGACCCTCGTCGAATTTTCGGCTATCAATCCGTAGTCCTTCTTCTAGAGCCTTCAGGATAAATGTCCTCTCACTGAGAGAGGGCTCGGCTTCTCGTGGCATGACGGAGCGTTTTGTTCAATGAAATGTGTATAGGTACAGGTAGTTATCACTGCGAGTGCTCGAATGTACCTACAATCCATGCTGCCTGTAACCAAATGTTTGTTGGTGGGGCCCACCCAATGCAGCGAGGACGGGCCCGATGAAAGATACTGCCGGGCGGTGACGCCAGCATATCATTTGGCCGCCACACTGGGAAACCCGCCGTCACACCATCTTCCTCTCCATCAACAACCCTCCCAGCAAGCTCTCCATCTCGTCGCGCAATCATGACTACCGCCCATAGGCCAACTTTTGATCCCGTAAGCTCACCCCCACCCCGATCTATACACCCCCAGTTCGACATCTAACAGTTTTACAGGCGCGAGGCAAAGAGGCCCTCCGAGGTCCAGCCTACCACCAGCGCCTCCTCCCCGCCCACACCCAGCTCAAGTACCGTCGCGCCGGCCAAGGCGGCGACGCAGACGACGACACCGACACACGCGACCTCGCTGCCGAGCTTCTCGCCGCCGAATCCGCCCACTTCTCCAAGAAGGGCGGCGCTCCCCTCCCGCACCACGATGACGACGATGACTCGAGCGAAGTTGCGGCAGGAGGCGTGAAGCGCCCGCATCAGATTGCATCCGGCGGCGGCGAGGGAGAGGATGAGGATCTCGAGGCGAAACGGCGGCGGATATTAGCGGAGACGAGAGAGATTGATGCTGATGACGAGAGCGACGAGGAGGACAGCGGCAGTGAGGACGATAGCGACGGTGACGACGAGGATGCAGAACTTCAGCGGGAGCTGGAGAGAGTGAGGAGGGAGCGCGAGGAGAAGAAGAGGAAAGAGGTACGCAATACCACTGACATCTTCACGATATGGGGGACCTAGGCAGGCTGACGATTGTCACAGGAAGAAGAGAGGGCCAAGGTAGAGGCAGAAGCGCGGGAGCGAGATATCGCCCTCGGGAATCCCCTCCTCAACAAGCAAGACTACACCCTTAAGCGACGGTGGGACGATGATGTGGTCTTCAAGAACCAAGCGCGAGGCACAGAAGACAAGGGCAGGAAGGAGTTTGTCAACGTGAGTTTTTTATTCCATTCAGCGTCTCATCCCGCCTCGTTCCCAAACTCCGAAAAATGGCTAGTGTGCGGAGATTTGCTAACATCATATCCAGGACCTCATCCGCTCTGACTTCCACAGGCGCTTCATGAACAAGTACGTTAGATAATATCTGGCCCTACAGGCTGTTAGACGATTATAGATACCCTTTTTTATGACCATTTATTTCTCTTTATTATACCTTTTTCTTCTTTTACTTCGACGAGCCGTTCGAGTCCTTCGCCTCCTGAGCTAGGAGTTCCTTCTCCATATTTTCGAACGCCCCCAGGATGTTGCCGTATTTCTGGTACGTGCCATCCCGGAAGCCCTGATCCACCCGCTGGATAGAACCCTCCTCCTTCCAGCGCTTGCCGATGAGGTCGTCAAAGGTCTCGCCATCCTTCCTCTCCATGGCCCACAGGGCCTTGTACGCGCCACCGAGGGCGCACGCACTTCCACCGACGTCGAGCTTGTAGACGCCGTCCACGCCTCCGAGGACATCGCCAATGACACGCGCGATGGCAGGGTTCAGGGAGCCGCCACCGACGAGGTAGATGCGGCGCGGCTGGGCTGGCAGACGCCTCTCCGCATCGGGTGGGTGGACGAGGTTCTGGGAGCGCAGACGCATGGACAGCGCCTGGGACTCGACAATGATGCGCGGGTCGACCTCCTTGGACCAGGCGCCGGACTCCTGGCGGAGGTCCGAACCGTCGGCGGGATTGCAGGTGAAGCGGAAGGTACCTGCGCGGATGTTGGGCACCGTCTCGCGCAGTTGGAAGTACAGGCCGAGCTTGGCCCGGTCGCCCTCCTTGGCCACGTCCAACGGCGGAGTGTCGAGGACGGCCTTGTTGAAGTTCTCCCAGCCGGTGCTGCCGGGTCCGTCCTCGGGCTTGGGAAGCTCGTCACGGATCTTTTCGCGGGCGAGGCCGCCGTTCTTGTAGCACAGCATGAACATGTAGTTCCCGTTTGTGGTGGGGTGGTTGAAGAAGTGATATGCGCCGTCGGGCTTGTAGGCCGGTGTGTTCATGAGGAAAGTGGTCGACGTGCCGAGGGAGACGATGGCGTCGAGGGGTCGGAGGGGCAGGGCGAGGATGGTGGCCGGGTTGTCACCGGTGAAGGGGGCGATTTGGCAGTCGGGGCTGAAGCCAAACTTGCGCACGAAGTACTGGGACACGGTGCCCATGGAACCGCCGCCGTCCATGCGTGGCTCCCCGAGCTTAGCGCGGAGCTCCGCGGCTGCGGACTTGTCGCCCCCGGCGGTGAGCAGCAGCAGCTCCTCGCTGTAGCGCTGGTTGGGGATATCCCACAGGTTCATGCCGCAGACGTCGCCGACGTCGAGCGGGGCGAAGTCGCCCATGAGGACGGAGGCGAGCCAGGAGGAGACGAGGGAGATGCGGGCGGTGCGGGCGTACATGTCGGGGTTGACGCGGCGCTGGCGCATGATCTGGGGGCCGGTGAAGCGCTGAGGGCGTGTTAGTTCCGTAGGGAAGCTTCGAAGGGTAACGTGGAGCTCGTGTGTTGACTTACATGATGCGCACCACTACCTGTCACCTGAGCCAACTTCTCGCGGTCTCCGAGCTCAGAGTCAAAGGCGTCGCATTCGCTCTGAGTGCTCTGATCCTGCCAATTAGGCGACCACTCATTCGCGAGCGCCTTAGCGAGCTGCTCGGCCAGCGGCTTGCCGGCGTCGAGACCCTTGAGCAGGCCCTGTGCCTGGTCGTTCCAGTAGACGCTGCCGTGCTGCTGGCCCGAGCCACTGACGCCCTTGATGCGGTCCATGGGCACGGGCATGGCGTCGCGCAGGCGTTCGAGGACGAGGTCGAGCGACTCCATCCACATGGCGACGGGGGCGTAGACCTCGCCGGTGGAGTCGCGGACGTGGACGCCCTTCTTGATGCCGTACTTGTCGCCGAAGTCGCCGTCAAAGTCGACTTTGACCTGGGCGATGATCTTGAGGTCGGAGTCGACGACGATGGCTGGGATGCGCTGTTAGCGTCGGTTGTCTGTTGAGGATGGAGAGATGGCGGGGAGGAACTCTGTACCCTTGAGCTGCTGGGTCGACAGGTCGAAGCCCAGGTAGAGCGGGCCGTCGGAGCTCATGATGGGCTACAGCTCGTAGATGCAGCTACTCCTAGTAGTACAGAAAGAAGGTAATGCTCAGGTAGTAGGTGTACTGTAGAGGGCCTGGTGAAGGATGAAGCAAAAGTAAACAGATGCAAGAGAAGAACGGGTTGAATGGAGGGGATAACAGGGGAGGGGTGCGGCTCGAGGTAGACTACAGTTCAGGCACCAAGTGGAGGGAGGGTATAAGAATAGGCAAGGTAGACAAGTTGGGACCCGCCTCCCGGGATGACCACCGACACCGGTGACGATGGTGCCTGGTAGGTGGTTGGCGTCACAAATGGCAAGGCCGATAAGAAATATGTACCATGTTATGGGAGAGGACCCTGTTTCTACCAGGTACGGTAGAAACACTGGGTCTATGACTTAATGCTGATCTAGGACCATGCGACTGTGACGGAGAGGCAGATCCACAGATGTTGTTACCTAGGTACATGTACCTGCGTACCTCTGCTTCATCATCTTGACGTGGCCTTGTCCTTGGAGACTGGCAGATCACACCGTTTGAGAACATCTCGCCTGCTTCCGATGTGCTCTCAGTTTGTGGGCGCTATAGTATTCGGGAACACGTCAGTAACGGAACTTCCAAGATACAACATTTTCACAGCGAGAAAAAGGGCTTGGGAAACCCGTCCCAGCCACGATATAGGCTAAATTCATCGCGCTGGGCCGCTGGCGCTCTCTGGCAGATGGCCCGAGATGGGAGTCTCGAAAAGCTCTTACGGAGCTACCAATTGTCTCGCGGCGCTTAAAAGCTTGGTGGCTTGGTGGCTTGACATTGGGCCCGGGCGCCAGCGGGAGCCTTTAAAACGGGAGGGTGAAAGGCGTACTGGTAGTGGCGGGGTCACAATGGTGGGGGTGGGACGTTGTGATGCCTTCAGCCTGAGTTGTGTGATGTGGTCTGGAACTTTCTCTGGTGGTACGAGCTCCCTATCTCTGACGGCGACCAGGGGAACCGGACGTACTCGTAGTATCATCCCACGCCCTTACACGGCTGCCGAGGGTAATAAGAACCGGCGTCATACCGAGATGCACCGTCTCATCCGCGTCGCCCTGCCCTGTCCGGGCTGCCAACGGCTCCGCAGTGGTGCATGTCGGCCATATCCCAGTCGTCGATCCGCCGCCGAGCAATGAACCAGAAGCACCGAACGTCGGGAAGACGTCTAGGTACCTAATATCAGGAAATACAACGTCCCGCCATGCATTCGCCGGCCAGTGTATACCACACGAGTCTTCCTGCCTATGTATGCGCCACCGAAGCACTGATATCCGACCTTTCTAGTGTCTATGCTTGCCGCCGTGACCATGAGTTTCTTTCTCCGCCGAGTCCTCTCCCGACTTCGCCTCCGGATCCGCAGTCTCGCTCGACGTATCGGTGATAAACTCGTCAAACTTCCGGCCGGCGCCCTCCTCCTGCGAGACGAACCGCACGCGCACCCGCCTAACGCCGCGCACCTTGGCGCCCACCTGCTTCCGGACGGCCTCCTCCATGCGGCGGACGCGCTCAACCGACCACGTTCCTGGCACAGCCATCTCCAGGTCCATGAGGAAGTTCTGGCCAGACTTGATGCCGCTGACGTCGCGCAGCTCGACCTCGTGGCTCGCGTCGAGGGTGGCGATGACGCTGCGGGCCTGCTTCTGGACGGCGCGCTTCACGTCGCCGTCGATGCTCTGGTCCGCCAGCTCGCAGAAGGCGTCGCCCATGTTGGCGGCCCCCGCGTGGACGACCATGATGGAGATGAGGAGTCCGCCCACGGGGTCCAGCCACCCGGCGTTCTCAATGACGTTTGCACCTACAATGGCTACCAGTGTCACGATGCCAGTCAGACTGTCCACGCGATGGTGTACGGCGTTGGATGCCAGGACGGAGGAGCGTCTCTCGCGTGCCACCTTCATTGCTGCAATAAGGGTCAGTAAGTTAAAAAAGCCACCCCGAAACGGTTCAGAGGTATGTTTGTCAACGTACTGGCATGGTACAACCACTCCTTGATCAGTATCGTCCCCCCTGCTATCCACGCAGCATGGATGCTCGGTATCCCCAGGCTCGCCGCGCTATGCGAATGACTGTGCCCGTGCCCCACGTGTTCCATGATGTGATGCGCCGCCTCCGGGTCGAAGTGTCCGTACAGGCTGATGGCACTCTCCCACCCCATGTAGCAACCGCCCACCAGCAGCATGCCTGATACCCCCAGCGCGCCCAGACTTTCCACCTTGCCGAAGCCGAGCGGGAAGCGATCCGTCGGCGACCTAATGCTCCACGACACCGTGGCCAGGGTCAGGACATCGGAGGCGAGGTCGGTCATGCTGTGCCAGGCGTCGGCGATCATGGCCTTGGAGTTGAAGGCCCAGCCGCCGACGAATTTGATCGCGGCCATGGCCAGGTTGGAGGCTAGGCCGATGTTGGTTATGCGCACGCCGGGGTCGTTGCGGTTCTTGGAGACGAGGTAGGACGTGTCGTGGTGATGATGATGGCCGATGAGGCCGTGGGAGTGGCCATGGTCGTGGTCATGGTCGTGGTCATGGTCATGGTCATGGTGGTTGTCATGCTCCCGGGCGTGCGACCGCTGCGGATTATGGTCGCCGCCATTGTCGCGTGTCTGGTGCGCGGCACCCATGATGATGGCCGGCAGATGCGTGTACCGGAGTCGACGGTTGCGGCCGGACAGGAGTCGGGGGAACAGGGAGCGCGACTCGACGACGGGAGGTGAGGTCGATGACCGGGGTGGGGGAGAGGGTGAAGATGACGCGGACGAGGTCTGCAGCACGCGACGCTGTTGCAGGAGTGGCTCGAGGAGGACAGATTTCAGCTGTCGTGACCTCAGCAGCGAAGACGGCGTTGTTGGACCATTGCAGAGCACGGACGAGGAGGAGCTGGACCAGCTGGCTGGTGAGGCTGTGCGGCTACCGACGCCATTAATTACCAACACCGCCGCCGAGGCCCTGCCAGGCACGCAACGCAATGCCGAGCGTCGCCCGGCCAGGGGATACATACAGGAGGAGGGGAGTTAGCTGTGGCGAGGGTTGCTGAGGGCGTCACATCAAGGGACTTGCCCAATTGCTACGGGCACGCACGTCGAAAGCTGCGGGAAGTTTGAGATGCGAAGCGGAAGGTTGGTGATGAGAAGAGAGATGGTGAATTTACTCGGGTACGAGCACCAAGAGTACGTACGTCAGTACCTACTTACTTAGGTAGTAGAATGGCAGAAAATCAGAATCAGTCCACACCCACTCTAGACCGGCCCGGGCAGGTACCTAGGTGTTGGCGGGAGGCGCCGGGACTTGAACACACTGTGAACAGCCTCGAGGGACCCTTCACCCCGCTGTACAAGTCCTCCGTAATGGTGTCAGGTTCCTTTTCAGTGCACATTGATACGCAGAGCTCCCGAGGCCGGAAACGTACGAAAAGGAGCTGACGGAAGATGCCGGGTCCAACAACCAGTCCAGTGCAATGAAAAACTGATAGGCCCGTAGCCCGTACTTGGTAGAAAAGGGAGGCTCGAGTTCTTGTTGGCATGTTGTAAGACCAAGGCAAGTGCGGGCCACTGGGGATTTGTCTCGCGCCTTCCCGCGATACCTAGACTGTAACGATTCCGCAGGTGGGTCTGCTGGGCCGGGCAGGCAACAACACTGCCTGGCCATGACGCTCGCGACTCGAGGATACCCGGGACCTTCGTGCCCTTGAAGTTACATATTATACGTATGTACTCATCCAAGCAATCAGTGAGCCGCCAACCATATTGTACCATATTACCTATTATCTGTCTGAGCGTTCATCAGCCTTTCCCGCAAGCTATATCTTTTCTCTCTACCATCTGGGCACGGATTGGACAAAGTCCAAGCCCTGAGTTAGCATCGAATCTGCTCGTCATCCCTCACCAACCGCCACCATCACCACCACATCTCCCTCCCCGGAAGCCGTCTTCCCATCGGCAGACGGTCTACCTATCCAATGGGGAGACCTCTGATGCGAATTCCCTATACGGACCTTCTCGCACCGCCAACGACCATCCCAGCAGACGCCCACACACTTACGGGGGCCGTCAATGCCCTGAGACGATTCTTTGCTGAGCCGCCTCCAGCTCACCTACCGCCCTCGACTCTCGTCCTCTCAGGCGCCGGACTCTCAGTTGCCTCCGGGCTAGCCGATTACAGAGGGCCCAAGGGAACATACCGCGTCAACAAGTCCTATCGACCCATCTACCACCACGAATTCCTCAACAGCCACGAGGCGCGCAAGAGGTACTGGGCCAGGAGCTTCCTGGGATGGTCCAGCCTTCACAAGGCAGTGCCCAACCCCGGTCACTACGCCATCAAGCACCTGGGAGAACTAGGACTGGTACGGAGCGTCATTACACAGAATGTTGATTCTTTTCATCCCAAGGCACACCCTGCTGTGCCGACTCTTGAACTACATGGCTACCTGAGATCGACCGTGTGCACTACCTGCCGGACCGAGTTCCCCAGGGACGAGTTCCAGGAGCAGCTCGCTCGGCTCAACCCTCGGTGGGCGGCATTGCTGAAAGAGGCATTGGAATCGGGCGCTCTCGATACCGAAGACACCGACGAGCGCAAATTCAAAGGCCTCAAGACCAATCCGGACGGAGACGTTGATTTACCCGATGCTCCCTACACGACCTTTAGATATCCGCCGTGCCCCAAATGCCTATCTCATCCGCCGGTCCAGCCAGATGGGCACAAGCATGTGGTCGAGGTCGACGCAGAGGGCGCCTGGTCGTTGCCGAGCACCGGTGGCATTCTCAAACCGGCAGTCGTCATGTTTGGTGAGAGCATCGCAGGAAGCGTCAAGACAGCCGCGGAACAAGCCGTGGACAGCGCAGGGAAGCTTCTGGTCCTCGGCACGTCTCTTGCGACGTATTCGGCGTGGAGGCTAGCCAAGCGTGCCAACGACAGAGGCATGCCCATGGCCATCATAAACATGGGCGGAGTGAGGGGGGAGGATCAATTCTTCACCAACCTGAGTCCCCGGCAGCAGGGCGAGCAGGGCGTCAGGGTCGAGCTGGCCACCCACGAGCTGCTGCCTGCGTTGGTTTCTCATCTTCGCCAGGATGCACATCATGTAGCCCAAGGTCCGGCGTCTGGTTCCGTGAGGGAGAACATCGACGCATTCAAAGACATGCTCTCGTGAGTCATGCCGACTTGATCTAAACCTGGATACACGGCGCCGAAATTAAAAGAAGTTCCCAAAGCTGGATGATGGTTTCGCCGTGGCTTGTGCTGTGACTGATGCAGGCTTCTGTTCGTCTTCGGTGGCCTTTTCCACTTTTGTCGTCTCTGGTTCCGACTTGGGTTGTTTCGCCTTCTTCTTGGGTGCTTTCGGCACCCCGTCGGCACGCTCAATGGATCGCAAGACTGGCTTCCAGGTTAGCCCCTCGCCAAAGGACCTTGCAAATGTCGGGGTCAACTCACCCTCTTCCCAGTCCTCCTCCTTCTCCGGATTCCCCGTCCCTAGTGCCTGTTCGACGTCGACTTTTTCGCCATTCTTTATCCTCTCCACGACCTCGCGCAGCTGCCCAATTTTGACATCCGACTGCCGCATGTATCGGTTGAACGAGTTGCGCAGGGCAATCATCTGGATCGACATGGACCCGATGAGGAGGAATATGACGATGAAGAATGTCGCCGGGTTCCACTCCTTGCTCTTCGCCTTCAGGTGCTGACGGTTCTCCTTGCGCAGCGGCTTGGGGATGAGAGAGCGCCAGAATCCACGGTCGATGATGGTCGCCGGTGCTGTGCTCTGGTGTCGGATCTGGATGCGGGGCTGCAGTAGCGATTTCGACGGTGCGAGGGATGCCGCTCTGCGGGTGGCAGCCCGCGCTACTGATCGTTGCAGCATCGTTGGTTGCGTGTCGAACAGTGAAGTTGGCCGAGCACCGTGACAAATTTACGGATACATACAGGCGAATCCGCAGAGCCACGCACAAGAGGTCGCGTTTGTTCACCGAGGTGGCGGCTCTTGCCGCACGGACCACAATCGGGGGTCGGGGCGCCGGTTGCCCTTGGCAACATCCGATGTTTAGCCTCCATCCTCATCATACAACTACAACATTCAACCGTGCAGCTTTAAGCTTCTGAGTACCTGTATACACGCCGCAACTAACAACGACAGCATTTTGGTTTTCGCGCCGCATCGTGCGCTTTGCCTTGTTTTCTTGGTTTCTTGGAGAGCTACCTGCGACGGTATGCTTAGGGACTCGCGTACATATCCTTCATGGCCTCATTACAACCACAAGTCGATGCCGTCAAGGCGGACGTCGCATCGCCATCGACATGCACTCCCGCGACAGTTGTGACCCTCAAGAAGCTGCTTCTCGGCGAGGCACCAGAGAAGCCTTCTTCCGCGACGAAAACATCAAAACAGTCCACGAAAACCAAGTCGAAAACCACCACGACCGCGTCAAGCACCCTGCCGACGCTGAGCACGAAAGAGCGTACAGCGCTCGCGACTCACACCATTAATGTCACCATCAAGGCTCTGACAGAGGCATCGAAGTCTCCTCCGCCGGAGACGCCCTCGAGACGACACACCCCCAGCGGCAAGGGATCATTGCGCAGGTCTCTGTCCGCGCCCTTGTCACCGCTCCGGCCGCGAACCCTGAACCGAGTAGCAACCTCGCCGAACGAGGCTTCCAAAACAGCAAAGATAGCCAATCCTGCCACCCAAGCAACAAGATGCTCCGCGATGGCCGAATGCGCGCGCGTCGCGCTTGCTTGCCTGCGCTCCGCCAAGGGACCAGTCAAGCCTGACCAGACCGACTTTCAGATCGAGACTGGTATGTCAACACTGGCGACCAAGCTCTTGGCCCTAGGTCTCAATGAACAAGCCCTGAAGGAACTGAGGCTGTTGAAGCGCAGACTGGAGAAGGCATCTGTCTCCGAGGGAACCGCCGCCGACATGTTGGAGTCGACAAACAATGCGAAGGCGACGTCCGGAATCAGCGAGCTCTTCGAGTATCGAGGCATTGCGTCCCCGAACAGTCTTGCTATGGTGGCTACCTGCCAAATAATGTCCCTCAAGCTGATTGCTTCCTCAAAGAAACCCGCTCAGATTGAGGCTGTCGTGCCCTTTATGCGCGATTCGTATCAATATTCACCTATGAAAATCCTGTCGAAGCTGGCCAAGAGTGGTGGTACCAACGCCACAAAGGCGGCCCGCCAGATGTCTTCACTTTCACAGACTCTTCTCTCACTCGCTCCCAGCGTTTCCAGCAGCGAAGACAGCGTGGCGATGGAACCAAGGCTGAGCCCGTCGCCGGTGGCTTCTTTCGAGCTGCAGACTCTCGCTTTCAAGGCGCAACTGGGATGGTGGAAGCTGGCTGGGCACCAGGGTAAAGCCGACGATGACATTCTATCCCCGTTTTCTCGATGCATCCGATGCTTCATCCGACGTCAACCCCCGAACGAGACGTCGACTTATTTCCTCATTTCTCACGCTTTCAACGAAGTCATCGATATCATTCGATCCCAGAAGCACCAGCCAGGCCAATCCTTCGACTCGCCCCAAGCCTCCATTTACCAATCACTGGGATCGGCTGCTCAGTCTGCCCGTCAGTACGACGAGGCTTACCAGTGGTACAGCACCCTCAAGGGACTCGCCACAGAAGGCGAGACATCAGTTCGCGTCTGCTCCGTCTCCTCAAGGCTCCTCGCAGTGGCGCTTAAACGAACTGAGCTCGGTGCTTCCGTCGAGAAACTTGTCGAAGAAGTGGTGCAAGGATTAAACGCGTCACTCAGCGGGACTGCAACGGAGGTTAACGAACTCCTGGAGAGTCTATCGCTTGCTCGACGCTCCGTTGCCGGCCTACTCATGAACAACTGGGAGGAAAAGTCATCAATTTCACCTGCTCTAAAGGCCCTCCTCAAGAAATTCCTCCTCCGATTCCCTCGCTTTGTCCTCCGATGGCTCGGCACACCTCCTGGCAGAGACTCCTCGGCAAAACATGTCCTGCAATTCGATCAACGTCGCCAGGTTGTCATGCAGTCCATCAACCAAGTCCTCGACGCGACCTTGGCTATTGTCAAATTTGAGATTGGCTCCGGTTCAATGGAGTGGCAGGCCTTGGACGACGTTCTCCAAGAGTGCACCATGCTGTTGAACAATCTCCACGATCCAGCCCTGTCCTCGGCCAAGTCGGAGCAGCTGGGCACCTATCACGTCAAGTTGTCGACGCTTTACTTCACTGCCTTTTCACAACTACGCAAAAAGGGGGACCAGAACAAACTGGAGAGGAAGCAGGCCCTTCAGGCTTTGACTCGGTCGATAGATGCTGTCAAGGAACGCTCGACCGCCGAGAAGGAGAAGGCTCAACTGCCGACCAAGCTTGAACTCCTTGCTGATCTCTGCAAAGGGGCCGGGAGAACTGAGGATGCCACCAAGACTCTTCGGTCCATTTGTACGAGCATGGTTGAGGAAGGGGTCCTGTGCAAAGTTGTTGCAGCGTTGGCGACTCAGCCCCCGCGTGTCGCTTGGGCCGGGAATGAAAAGGCATCGACACTCTCCCGCACCCTGCGCTCCATCGCGAAGCTCGACGATACGTGGAACGACTGGACATTCTTCCTGCCCGAAGCCGAGCGCGCGGCCGTTCTAGAACACCTACTGCAGATCAACACGGAGGAGGCTTCCCACAATAAGCCTCTTCGGCTCCACGACCCTGGAATGGCTGCGCTGCTACGCATCTATACGGCCGATCGATATCCCATCCGCCGCCTGCGGGTATTGCTGAGGCTTTATGCTCAACAGCTCGGCGCAAGGGAAGGGCTGGCAGAAATGACTAACCTTGTCGATCAAGCTGCACGGCATCTTCAGAAGAGGGATTTGGCGGAAGATGGCTCTTTGACGCAATATATTCCCCATCTCCGAGCTTATTGCTCTTTATTGATAGCTTTGGGTAACATGGATGCCTCATTCCCAACCGCCGCGACCCAGGAGTCGATATCTACTTGGACGATGATGATCGATAGCTGCACCTCGGAGGGCGACGTCCTCGTCAAGATTGACGAACCGGAGGCGCTACTGGACCATCTGCTGGCTACGAACAAGCTTGCGGGCTTGAAGGGCGAGGGTCGACTGCAGCTGTCCATCTTGGAGCTGTCCGTCAAGCTTGCTAAGGTGTATACCGGACCGAGCAGTGACGACTTGGTGTCGTATCACTGCAAGTTGGCAACGCAGTACATCGGCATCGGGATGTACACGGAGGCGTCGAAGACTTTGGGAGAGGTGCAGGATCTGATCCGACATAACGAGGGCACTTCCCCAGCGACCATGGCGGACTTTTATCTTTCCCAGGCCCAGTACTTGGCTGGTATTGAAAATACCAAAGAAGCGTAAGTTGGCCACTCCTTTACCATATGAGCAATGCTAATCTGGATGATAGTATGGCTTGCTTGTCGAAAGCCAACGAAATCAACGGCGCGTCCTCAACCAGGCCCAAGGTCGAGACAACACTCGTTCTGTCCCAGGCTTCTCTGGTGCAATCCAACATTTTGCTCCGAGCAGGGGATGTGCAGGGGGCTCTTCGATCTGCTAGAAACAGTGTCAAGTGGCTCTCACAGGATTGGAACAGGTTTGGAGGACCATCTATGCAGGCTGACACCCGTTCTGAGCCGAGTCTGGCTGAGACCGTCCTCGGTTCGCGCGCTCCGAAGCCTCTTCCCGACACGGCCTTTGGCCCCCGTCTCTGGACGCTCGCCAGACCCCTTTTCGACAGTTTGATGCATATTTCCGCCCTATATGCTCATATCGGCATGTTCCAGGAGACGATATACTACTGCGAGACAGCTAGAAGGATCGCCGACGGATCACAGTCTTCGGTCTTCAAGGCCGAAGCCGCGACATGGGCGGCATCTATCCACGTCAAGGCTGGGATCCCTGACAAAGCTCTCGAGTATCTCGCGGACGTCGCCAGCCACATGCCTCGGGAAGCCTCTGCTGTCAAGGTTAGACTTGCGCACAAGCTAGGCGAGATTTACCGTGACTTGGAGGACGATCAAAAGGCAGACGAGTACTTCATGATGGCGGAGAAGACGACGCGACTGCTGGCTCGCGGGAAACTTGTGGAAGAGCCGGAGAGCGTCGAGAAACCGTCGAGTAGACCGACCAAGACCAGGGGAACAGCCGTCACCAGGAGAGTTGCAATCAAGACCAGCACGACTACAGCTACTCGAGCTCGCGGCAGAGCAGCAGCTTCGAAGTCGAAGCCGGTGCCGGCAACCGATCTGGCAACTATACCTAAGGACTTTTGCCAGGGCTCTCTCCTAGCCGCCGTACTCCTCTCCCGGGCGCTGGGTGCCATGCAACAACAGGACTGGCAATCCGTGGCCTCTTCGCTCGAACTCATCCAGGAGCTTCCCAGGCTATCCGACTCTCTGCGCCTGGAACAGCTTATCACTGCCTGCAAGCACATCAGTCTGAGCGTGGAGCAGATGGGCAAGGATCCGGTCTTTTCCGTGATGCATGAATCGACTATCTCGTTTCCAGCCATCCTGGGAAGCTCCGGAAAGGGCGTTCGTCGATCGTCAACGAGCGATTCCTCTCCCCGAAAATGTCGTTCAACGGCTGTCAGCCGCCGAAGTCCCAAGGGTCACGATGGGCCGACGTTCGCAGGGGCGTTGAAGCAAGCCCAGGAAGTCTTGCTCAAAGCTCATGCCTCCGCGCTGGCCAATGGTGACAACGCCATGCTCTATCGGATCTCTACTCTCCTGCAGAGCACCGTCATCTCCCTCACAGCAGCGTCATCGTCCAAGTTTCAGAGTGGTATACAGACCGAGTTGACGACCGTCGCTGTGGAGCTGGCTCGGAATGCTGTATGGAAGAGGGAGCAGTTGGCGATACAATCGTCAAAGGCCGGGGTTATTCCGCCACCAACGTCAACATCTACCGGCGAACTTTCAGAGAGAATGGCGAACCTCGCCCTGACATCGGATATGGCTCGCTTCCAAGAAGAGTTTGTCGAGCTGGTCCCCAAGAACTGGAGCGTCATCTCCATGTCTCTCAGCGAGAACCAGCACGACCTCTGCATCACCAAATTCCAGTCTGGCCACAGCCCCTTTATCCTTCGTTTACCCCTGGAGAGGGCAAACTCCCGCGACGCTGACTCAGAGATATTCAACTTTGAGCACGGTCGCGCGGAGTTGCTGGACATCATCACGAATGCCAACAGGACCAGTCACTCGGGCGCAAACCTGACGACCAAGGCCAGCCGGAACGCTTGGTGGGCCGAACGTGAATCCCTGGACGAACGATTAAAGGAGCTCCTGCTGGTCATGGAAACTACCTGGCTGGGCGGTTTCAGGGGTATCTTCTCGCAGCATGAGCGGCGGCCAGACCTGCTTTCTCGCTTCCAGAAGAGCTTTCATCAGACGCTCGAACGGAACCTCCCATCCCGGAGTGGAGGTGGCGGAGGCCGCGGAAAGAAGGCGACAAAGGCCCCGGCCATTATGCTCGACCCTCGGATCCTGGATCTCTTTATTGGTCTCGGCGACCCGACGGATCTGGACACTGACTTTGACGAGGCCCTCAACGATTTACTGTACTTCGTCGTGGACATCCTCCAGTTCCACGGCGAGCGGAACGCTTACGATGAGATCGACTTTGACGCCATGCTGCTGGATACGTACGATGCTCTCAGGGGCTACTACAGCGCGGCTAGGTCCGACGGACAGCCTGAAGTTGGAGCGCATACCGTCCTTGTTCTGGACAAGTCGCTCCATTGTTTCCCATGGGAGTCGATGCCATGCATGGAAAATCTCGCCGTCTCTCGCGTCCCTTCCCTGGCGCATCTGCGGCGATTGATAACGGAGGCCAAATCACCATCGGCAAAGATGGAAAATGGCTTTGGCGACTTGGACGATATGCCGGGGGGACATTACGTGTCGGCAAAATCGGGCACGTACATGCTCAATCCCTCGTCGGATCTGAAGAACACGCAGGCCTACTTCCAACCTTCGTTCGATTCACTGGCATCATGGACTGGACTGGTGAACAAGGTGCCTCAGGAGCATGAATTCGAGCAGGCACTTTCCTCTTCGGACGTCCTCCTGTACTTTGGACACGGTGGCGGTGCTCAGTACATCCGCGGCAAGACTATCCGTCGCCTGGAGAAGTGCAGACCCGCTACATTCTTGATGGGATGCAGCTCGGCGGCTCTGACGGAGGCTGGGGACTTTGAGTGCTATGGTCCCGTCTGGAATTACATGACTGCGGGCTGCCCCGCCGTGGTAGGGACGCTCTGGGACGTGACAGACAGAGACATTGATCGCTTTGCCGGGCGGGCCTTTGAGGAGTGGGGGCTGCTGCCGAGGGGTACCTTTAAGGAAGACACGAAGGGCAAGGGCAAGCAGGACAGCGAGTCGAATACTCAGGAACCGGAGGAGGAGGGGATCGGCTCGCTGGCGGAGGCTGTTGCCCGTGCGCGCGCTGCCTGCCGGTTCAGGTATCTGAACGCCGCGGCGGTGGTCATGTACGGGATTCCCGTGTACATTGAGAAGAATGCGTGAGAGAAGGAGTACTATGTTTATGTATGGTGTAGGGGCGTGTGTGTGTGTGTGTCATTGCATAGCGCGGAGTTTTTGGATCAATGGGGGCTCTTGTATGAGTTTCATGATAGAATGATACCATCGTGGCGGTTGTTAGAGAATAAAGGCCGCTTAATTCTTTTTCTCGAACATGCATAGATGGTCAACTGAGATGTGACCGCCATCTATTGCCTCTGGTCTTTGTGTGTGTCAGGGGTATGGATGGTCCATCGGGTATCCTGCTCGTCCTCTGCGTTGTCTATCTATAGTCGATCACACATAAGCGGCGCCAAGTCTCCGATCGATTAGCACATTGGCCGAGACGGCATTGGCCTTGGTTACCAAAATGTTTCTCTACCAAACCTTGGGGACCTACCTGTTCGCGCGTTCCTGTCTCGGCTGGAGTCACTAGGCCACCGGAGTGGACCGGACGGATGAGGATATCAAATCGTGCGCGGAGCGCATATGTACGCGTTCCCCTTTTGTAAAGGAGGCCGTGGCATGGGTTGAGGAAGAGACATTTGCGGCACTGACCAGCTACGAGACATTGGAGGAGTACTAGTAGATTCGAAGCATGGGATTTGCTATCGAGAGAAGCTATGCAAGGCACTGAGAAGGTGAGCACTTGGATCCATGAGGTTCTGCCCAGTCTCCCTTCCCTTTTCCGTAGTCACCCGCCCGACCAGCTGACCTTGACCGTCTCAAAACACCAGCGTACACATAGGTAGGTAGCTTACACATAGGTATTACTCCGCGTCTACAGAACCAGAAACCGTAATTCGCTGCGGCACGTTGGTCCCCCCCCGCTTCCTTCTGCCGGTCCAGACCAGAGGCATGTCTGATTGATACACGCATTTCCCCATGGTTCCGAAAATACTGCCTCAAGGGCCAAGGCCACTAAATAACTGCCGGTGATATGTACGCCATGCGTGTGCCTATCCCATGCGCATAGGGACCTCCACCCTCTTCAGCCCCGTCCGCGCTTTGCGGGATTTTGGTTCGCGACCACCCCCCCTTTGAAACGATATATCTCGTGCATGGGGCCTTGGGGGGTCCGGGATCCCAGCCTCAAAACTGCTTGGCCAGTCATCATAGCTATACGATGCCAGCCGCTCCCTTTGCATGCCGTCGAGCACATACATGCCCTCCATAGGGGGGCGCTGAGGCCCTGGACAAGGCCGGGAATTCACGGAGGAGCTCTCGAATCGGTTCCTCTGTCCGAGAAGAGATGCCTTATGGGGGAAGTTGAGGTTGGGGGCTTTCCCAAGCTCTCAGGACTCTTGTGAGGAGAAGCATGTTTCAGAAGACAATAAGCGAGTCATCGGCGCCCCCATGCTAGCGGTGGAGATAATGAGAGGCTTGCCAGCAACACGTCTGCACTGTTGCAAGGGATGTATCAGCCAGTGACAGGGTCGTCGAAACCATTGACACCGGCCGGTGCTCTGTGGCGTCGACAACAGCAACGACAACAGTCACAACACGCAGTGCGCTGCTGCCCCACAAGCACGTGGGTGACACTCTTCGGAACAGACATGGGGTTAAACGTTCTGGGGGCGGCTCCAGATCAGCACAGGAACGATGCAGGCTAGTTGGGGCGGAATATGACCATCACATCTCCCGAGTTCCCCGCTGGATATGCGCTCACCTGCAAGCCCCGACAGCAGAGCACACCGGTCTTACTAGCGGACGGCAGCTCGATGCCTACGCTAACGTAGAACTAGGACGGCAGCGACACAAAGGCAGGTCCTTAAACGGGCCGTTTCGAGGTCGACGTGGAGGGCGGCGAACATGAAGGAGGCCACTGGGCTCAAAATGTCCTGTTTCCTGCTGGAACCGCATTGGAGCAGGAAGTCCATTGTAAGACGCCTCAACAACTAGCCGGAGGCTAGCCTCCGTCTAATATTGCCATCGGGTCTTCATGTCTGTCGGCACAGCCCGTGACGGATAGCCCAGCCCTACTCCGGGGTAGCAGTACTCACCACTCCTGTCTAACAACCGAGATATCCCAGTGTATAAACCCCTTGCCCGTCGTTCCTCTTGAGCCAGAAGCTCGGGGACAGAGGGGTGGGTGACATTCGGCGCCCGCCGTGCCCTCTATGTGTTCCGTGCCCCGCGCCGCGCCCGCGTGGCCCGCCATGATTTGCAGCTCCGCACAAGTTTCCGTCAGACCATCCGTAACTGGCAGGTTATAATAAACGTCAATGGCATTGTTAATTCCGGATCCGCACATCCACAACCCGAAGCTGCTTCGGACCTTGGTAAGCCGTAGGCGAGACTGCCAAGGACGACTATGGGCCTGTGGCTGGCTCGAGCACGTTGCGGGTTGCCTGTGACTAGGCCAAGATAGAGCCGATGCGGCCGATTGGACTCGGGAATCGGGCTACTCGGTGGAGGACGTCTCTTGTCACGCACGCGACAAATGGACGAAATCTGCGGGGTGAAGGCTTGGCCCAAGGCGCCAAGCCGGGGAGCAAGCAAGCAGCAAGGGTATCTGCTCCAGGGTAGGTTCTCCTGGTGTTGGTACGTACCAAGATATATATAATACATCCGTGCCTTTTACGGACCCTTTTACCGACGTACTTTACTGTTCCATCGTCCTGGAGGTGGTTCGTCGTGTGCTGCGTGAAGACCTCTGCGCCAAAACTGCAGGCACCCTCGTTGCTCAAGCTGTTCAGCCACGATGCATGGCGCAGCCAAGGTGCATGAACACACAGCTCTGCCCTGCGCCAGTTCTGGGGTGCTTGACCCTTCCATGCAGCCGCAGCTCCCTCACCCCCTGATCCCGTCAAAAGATGAGATGGGACGGCACGGGACTTGTTCACTCTGCAATGCCACACGGATTCAATGTTCCCCTCTCTACCCGCTGGAACGCAGATCAGCATGCACGGCGGCAGAGGCCATCCCCGGCCTGGCTGGTGGACGACGGCAGGGGTGCTCACCCTTTCGAGTTGGCCGTCTTTGGGAGGTCGTCTGCTTCCCATGTCTGCCGTCCCGGCTCTGGCGCGGCTCGAGCCTCATCGTGGCTCGTCCGTCCCCTGTCAAATGTCAAACCATTAGCCGCTAGCCGTCAGCCGTCGTAGCTATGCAATGCAACATCGAAAACGTGCTCTCAAGTAGTGTACGTATACGTACAGTTCTGCACGGCTGTCGCTCTCATCTTTGTCGGTATGACATTGTGGAACGACGACATTGCGGGGGGGCCTGTGCCAGGGTGCGTATCTCTTGAAACATTGGTCAATGCGCTTTCCACTGTTCCAGACGCTCCGGTCTCCACCTCGCAAACCTGGAGATGCAGGCGTCTCGCAGTGAGGCCGTAGCAGTATGTATGGCAGTATGTACAGTAGACTGCAATTGAGGTATCGAACGGGGCCCGCCCGGGCCGCGCCAGGACCCCAAAGTTTGTTTCTTGGGCGTCTGTCCATAGCCAAACCCAGGTGCTGCCGCGTTGCTCTGCTCATTTTGCTGGATATGCTAGTTTTCTTGGCTGGCCATGCGTACAAGAACGAGCAGTACCTAATCAAGGTAGCGTCCAGGATACCCTGTAATAATTTAGCGTTTATTAGCTTCTGCTGGCTGGGGCGGCGGAGGGGGGAGGAAACATGATTGTCATTCGCCCCGCCATCGGATCGAGTACGCTCTGGAGGTTGTCTTTCGATCGTGATGAGCGCTGCAGCATGCAAGCGACTCCTTGAGCAGCATTTCCCCGCCTGTGCAGGACAGACTGGTGACATGCCAGCCGGGTTCGTTCATGAGGTACGTAAGGCACGAATAATCTGTTGGACTCCACATCAGTAGGCACTCGATTGATGTACAAAAAGAACAGGGCGCTCACAGCCAGCAAGAACGGTCGACTAACCATCAGAGGCGTCGGTCGACCAGTGTGATCCATACGTGGTACCTGACTTGGGGACTGTTTACCTGTGCTGCCGAGAGGTCCATGTCGTACTCATCCCGTCACGAGATTCTCCCGCTCGCAAACCTTTGGCGGGTATCCATGGGTCCTCATCCAACCCTGCACGAGCAGACCGTGCCTTCGGACGAAGTTGAGGGCTTGGCTCGTTTGACATGTCAAGGGCAGGGAGCCGTGCAGAGGAAGCAGGACTGTCCCACTGTGCGTGGCCACTATGTACGGCAGAAACCCCTTGGCGGGGGGNGGGGGGGGGGGGGGGGGGGGGGAAACCGGGGCTCCACCAAGCTGCGGGATCTCCAGTCTTCATACCAGGTTGGGGTAGCATCCAAGACCCCAGGAACTGTGTACTGTAGCAGGTGGGCGCACCCGCCAGCAATTCAAAGAGATGGATGGTGGATGGATGAGGATGGATGAGGTGCTTGCTAATAAATCCCCGCCTCAGGTCGTTCGGTTTTGGAGGGTCCAAAGTCCAGACTGATCTAGAAGTTACATCATAGAAGTCACAATCAGTTATCCTTCAAGCCTTCCAAGTTGCAAATGGCAGTCGTGATCGTGGTCTCGGCTGCGGGCGCTGTGGTTGCCTTTCAAGGAATGCTCCTTCCCAGGCCAGCCGGCGCATCTGTATCGAGCCAACATCTGGCAAGTGGTCTGAGTCGTGACTTCCAGTTCGAGCCCAGGCCGGGCATCCCCATCAGGCATTATCCTTGGTGGGTGCAGGCGCTGCCCGGCCTGGGTGGCAGTCAACCTGGAGGTTGCCAAGTCCTGACGTTAGTCAGTACTAGGTATGTACTCGTGGTAGGTGGCGTCTACCTACTAATTAGCCCCGGAGGCTCGCACCAACCTCAGGTCCTCAGCCTTTCACTGTTCAGGGTCTCTCATTCTCTCCGCACAATCGGCCACCTAAAACGGACCAGGCTAATGTCCCCAGCATTCACTCACACGGTAACCGGCTCCACCACCTGTCGAATCTTTCTCTCCCCCCCCCCTCTCTCTTTTTACTCGTAGTACCTATACTTGAGTATTGTCCATCCTTTCCCCCGTACTCCCACCCGTCGCCGCCTCGTACGCGTCCGGCTCGCTCCCCGTCCTCGCCGACTGCCAACCGACTCTTCGATCCCGACCACTGCGGCCTACTAGTACCCGTCCATTTTTTCCCCGACGAATATGTAGAGGACTCCCAGCTGCTGCTCCTCACATACAGCCACCGCGAGTCTCGGCGCAGTCCAGCCCCAGCTACCGCTTTGCGGGGAGCGCCCCCCCAATTGGACTTGCACGCCTTCAGCCTCGTGTCGCCCACCATCACAACGACAATCTCCATTGAGCATCGACCCGACACGAACGCGTGGAGAGGCAGCTATGTACGGTGATCACCCTCCGTCGCATCTTCAGCACCTCCAACATGCTCAGCAGCCCTTCGACCCCGCCGGCGGCCTGCCTGTCGACTTGCATGCACAGACCATCATGGAACCGGCCGACTTCAACGCCTTCTCCTACGACTTCCAGGACATCCACGATCCAATCGCAATGATGACCCTCCAGAACCAAAGCACCGCCGCCCCTGCCGCGCCATTCACTGCAGACGGGAATTCTCACCATCAGCCCGTGACACCGGCGCAAGCACCTCCCGAATCCCTCCGCCCAATGGCTGTTCCGGGGTCGAACTTCGACGCTGGCCAAGGAGGGCCGAAGCCTAGCATGGCGCCTTCTGAAGAGGCCCTTCAATCCGAGCAGAAGCCTTCCCTCGATGCGCTCGACGATCCGGTCGCCGATGGTTTCGAAGTCACAAGTCGCGGTCGCGCCGACGGTACGGACCTCGGCGGCAAGGCCAAGGATAGCAATGCGACCGATGCACCGCCACCCTGGAGCGAGTTGAAGACCAAGGCCGGCAAGGAGCGTAAACGCCTTCCCTTGGCGTGCATCGCCTGTCGCCGCAAGAAAATACGATGCTCTGGAGAAAAACCCGCCTGCAAGCATTGCTTGCGCTCCCGGATACCCTGCGTCTACAAGGTCACGACTCGAAAGGCAGCCCCGCGCACGGATTACATGGCCATGCTCGACAAACGCCTCAAGCGCATGGAGGAGCGTATCATCAAAGTCATTCCTAAAGCCGACCAAGTCTCGACCCCGAGTGTTACACGAGCTGTGGTGAAGCCCGCCATACCCGGGATGGCATCCGGCGCAAAGTCGGTGTCCAAGAAACGTGGGGCTGAGGAGGCATTCGGCACAGGTTTGGAAGCTTGGGCGAACGCATCCGTAAGGTCCGGCACAGAGGCCGACGTAAGAGCACCATCCCCCAGTGCTGGGGAATCGGATGAGAATCAGCTTTTTAAGGATGGTGTTGAGGCACTGCCCCCCAAAGATATTCAAGAGCATCTGGCCGAGGTGTACTTTGACAACGTCTATGGGCAGGCATACCACCTACTCCACAAACCAAGCTACATGCGCAAGCTGAAGTGAGTAAACGGAGGAATAACGGCAATATTGATTTTACGGGTACTTACACGATGCAGGAACAACTCGCTCCCGCCGGTCCTGGTGTTGTCGGTGTGTGCTGTGGCGGCACGGTTCTCACCCAGCCCCAAGCTCAACTCCCCTGCAAAGCAATTTCTGCGCGGGGAAGAATGGGCGGCACCTGCACGAGATATATGCACCAAGAGATACGAATCGCCCAATATCACCATCCTTACTTGCCTCTTAATACTGGGACTCCACGAGTTCGGCACGTGCCAGGGTGGTCGCAGCTGGGCTTTGGGTGGGCAGGCAATCCGGATGGCGTTCGCTTTGCAGCTGCATAAAGACCTTGATCATGACCCCATGAGCAAGAATAGCCAGGCCAAGCTGAGTTTCGTTGATCGCGAGATTCGGCGGCGGATCATGTGGTCTTGTTTCATCATGGACCATTTTAACTCATCAGGCTCCGAACGGCCCATGTTCATTCAGGACAAGCTTGTCAATATCCCGCTTCCCGTCAAGGAGAGACACTTCCAGCTCGACATGCCGGCTGTAACTGAGACTCTCGACGGGACTGTGCCTCAGAACTCACCGGAGGGGCTGGATGCTGCCGGCGATGCCCGCGACAACATGGGGGTGGCGGCCTGGATGATCCGGGCCATCGCGCTCTGGGGTCGGATCATCTCCTATGTCAACCAAGGGGGGAAAGACTCGGACACGCAGCCGATGTGGAGCTCGACCTCAGAGTTTGGGAAACTCTCCCAACAAGCCGACGAGCTGCCAGGTGCTCTACCGGAGCCACTCCAATACTCGGCCGACAATCTCTCTCTCCACCACAACCACCATACGACGAACCAATTCCTCCTTCTTCACATCATCACTCAGCAGAATATCCTCTTCCTATCCCGAGCTGCACTGGGCTCCCTCAGTGGGGCGCCCGAGGACTTTGTTGCGGCCGCGTGGTCGAAAGCGTTTGCTGCCGCAGACAAGATATCCGAATTCCTCAAGGATGGCGAAGAGTCCCGTGTCATGGTCTCGGCACCATTTGCTGGCTATTGCGCGTTCTCTTCCACGATGATGCACATTCGTAGAATCGTGTCGGGCGATGCCAAAGTTAAGTCCACTGCCGAGGCGCATGCTACGACGAACATCCGATTTCTACGCAAGATGATGAAGTTCTGGGGCATGTTCCATTGGATGGAGGAGGACATCCGCGCTCACTACCGTAAAGCCTTGGACAGGAGCCGCAAGGGTATGTCGCCGGATGATTCGACCATGGCGTCTCCCATCCTGCAGTATGGCGACTGGTTCAGCCGATACCCACACGGGGTGGCCGATGCTGATTTCATGGACCCGGCTATGCAGAACGCGAAAGATAAGGGTGCAGAAGGTGTGCTCGAGCAGAAGCCAGAGCTGCAATCCGTTGAGGAGTTCTTCACGACCTTGTCCTCCCCCCAGGCCGGCGAGCAGCAGCCTAGTGGCCAGCAGCTGGCCAAATCGAAGCGAAAGCAAGCGGCGAAGAAGAAGGAAGCCACGCAGGCCAAGGCCTCGCAACAACAACCCGCGTCGCTAGATATGGCAGCGGTCAGCCAGCGTGCGTCGTCTGCCCAAGAGCAGCAGGTGACCCCCAGCGCCCGACAGACCCAGTCACAACTACAGACACGACAGCGCCGACCGTCTGCGACAGCTGCGGGACAGACGAGTGGCCCGGCCTCATTTCATCCCCACCCGGCTTCCCATTCTCAGGTCAATACCTACCATTCCATGTCGCCCATCAGCCCAGTCAATGTGGATCAGTTTCAACAAGCTCAGCAGGGACAACCGGGGTTCTATCAAGCCAATATGATGCATAGGAATATGCCGCAGCAACAGGGCACAATGATTCAGCAGCCATTGGACCAACAGCTCTCATTCGGTGGCTACTCGATGGAGACGGGCAATATGCCCACCGACCAGCACATGATAAACGGCGTTCAAGCATGGCAGAACGGCGGCGCCAACGTACCCCCGGGGCAGCAGCTACATACCCAAGGTGGTGCGCGTAGTGGATTAGCTATAGGGCAACATCACCAGGACCATGGCCAGGGCCAGCCTGCGCCTAATGGGTTGAGTCCTGATGGGTGGTTTATGCCTTTCGACATGCAGCACCCGAGTGCTGGAGCCAATGTGGGCATGGCCCCCAATGACGCAGATGCATTCAACGGCATTTTTAACAGCAATGATGAAATGGCGGCCCAGAATCCGCTGGGCGGGCTTCGACACGCCCAATGAGGCTGAAAGCAAGTCATGGTCGGACACGTCGGGATAAGTGGTTATATATCTGATTACGGGGTCAACGAGACTTCCAAGGAGGTATCGGTATCGTCGTATCTTCTCAGGCGGTGCTGTATGTTTTTATTCTCTCTTCGTCATGTCTCGGGCTTGTGGCTCGGGCTTGTGGTTGCCTTTGCCCACAAGTACCTCAGGGTGGATTTACTTGTATAAAATGGTCGAACATTCTCGACACTTGTGGGAGGGGCGGATTTAATATTTCTTGACTGATACCACAGCTATAAGTTACCGATGGACATCATGAGGTTCGGAAGCGATAAGCGAGAAGGGCAATCTAGCCGAGTGCCATGATTTTGTGAATGAGACACCAAAGATGATGATGGTACAAGGTTGACCTTTTGATTGTTTTTATCTATCCGCTGGTCCTTTACTCCTGATGGAACTCCGTGACAAGTAACTGAGTGCACATAGTTGGTATCGCAGATTATGGCGACAACCCCTTAGGATTCTGCCGCCTCGACCTTCTTCTTACCCTTGGACCTCTTCCTCTTCTTTCGAGATCCACCGACATCCCCAACGACATTGCCCTTCTTATCCTCGTCCGCCTGGGGAGTAACCTTGCCACCTTGACCAGCATCACCACCACCCTCCGCCGGCTCGACCAGCTTCTCAAATCCATACGTCGGCCCATCGCGCTCATACTCACGACCAAAGACCTCACGCCGCCACTGCCGCAGCCGCTTCTTCTTGCTCAGCCGCTGGACGTCGCGCGCCTTCTTCTCCGGGTGGCGGAAGTGCGCGAGCTTCTTGAGCCCCGCGTACTGGTTGAGGTCGGCGTCCGAGGGCGCCAGGAGGATGTCCCGCGCCGTCATGCCGAAGGACATGGGCTCCGTCTCGCGGTAGCGGAAGCCCCCTCCGCCACCTGAGGAAGACGACTTGGAGAGGAGGTCGTGGTTGTCGAGCTCGAGTTTGGCGTCGACGAGGGCTTCGAGCTTGGCGCGTTCCTCGCGGGATTTCTTTTTGGACTCGAGACGCGCGCGCTTGTGGTCTGATGTCTTGCGCTTCTTGGAGGGGCGGTCGGCGTCGTCATCCTGGTCGGCATCCTCGTCCTCGTCCTCTGCCTCGTTGTCTTCCTCCTCCTCACTGAGGGTGATCTGAGGTTTCGTCACGCTGTCGTCGAAGTCGGGGACGATGTCCTTGATGTCAATGTCGTCGTCCCAGGTAGGCTTCTTGAGGCGCTTCTTCTTCTTCTTCTCCTTCTTGCCCTCGCCATCATCTTCATTCTCAGAGCCCGAGCCCTCGGCCTCGACGGCGTAGTACTCGTCTCCGAACCGCTTGCTCATCTCCTCCTCCCACTTATCGTCATCCCACGCATCGTCCAGGAACTTGAGCCACTCCTCGTCCGTGAGTTCTTTTCCGATAGCACCGGCAGCTTGCTTCACCTTCCGCAGCTTCTCCTCTGCCTCCTCCAGCTTAAGTTTCCGCAGCCTGGCCTTCTCTTCCCTCCTCACGCGCTTCTCCTCCTCCTTCTTTTCCCGCTCGAGATCTCGCCGACGTTGCCTGCTGCTCTTCTCCTCGCGTCGGACCGATCGCTCCGCAGCAAGGCTACGCGAATATGACTTGAGGACCTCATTGCTCTTCTCAGGGTCCTCGAAGCGCAAGTTATAGGCCTCCTCAAAGGCATCGGCCATGTCATTGTCGGCGTCACCCTCGTCGGATTCGAACGCCTCCCACCTTGAGCCCTCCTCGGGAACCCACGCCCGCGCGGCCATGAAGTTGGACAGGAAGGTCTCCGGGTCGCGGTCGGCAGTCTCGATATCCAGTTCCGGCTTCTTGACGCTCTTTGCCCTCGATGGGTGCACCCCGTCGGTAGTCTCGACCTGCTTAGACTCCTTGCGCTTGACGACAAAGTCATCGCTTTCCCCATCAGAGTCATCGCCGGAACCGGCACCATGCATCTGGGAGATGATTGACTTCTGAAGAGCATCCTGTTCCTGCGCGTAGGTCTTCGGAGGGGGAGCCTCATCCTCGTCGTCGGATGCGCCAACGTGGCCCGCCAGGAGATTTTCGCGGTGGTAATCCTGCAGGAACACAGGCTTCTCCTTCTTCACCTTGGGCTTGCCCTCCTCGCCGTCCTTACCGCCCTGGTAGAAGGTCACCTCCTTGTCATACACGCGCGGGTCTTTGGTCTTTATCGCTTGTAGGGTTGCGGAGATCTGAGCGTCGAGGTCTTCGGTGGCTAGGAAACCTTCCTCATCTTCGGTCTCGTCAGACGAGGATGAGTCGTCGTCGTCGTCGTCGCCATCCGAGTTGTCGCCTTTCTTGTTCTTCTTGTACTTTTCCTCGACTGCGGAGGTCGTCAGGGTCGGGTCAGAGATAGTGGGGTGTGGCCTACTTACGTCTTTGCCTCTCCTCTCGCTTCTTATTGTATTCAAAGCGTCGAGCGTACTCCTCATTCACCTTGAAGGTGTTGTCCTCGAGGGCGGCCCCTCCATCGTCCGAGTCGGAGTCGCTGTCGTTGAGGAGCTTGCGCTTTCCAGAATTGGCGCCGCTGGTAGCCATAATTGCGGCTTGAAAACTTTGGTAAATCGCACCTCACTAAAATTCACAAGGCAGCAAACTCGTAAGGGTGTTTTGACGAGGAGTTGTGGGAAAGGGAATAATCAAATTATCCTGGCAGCTGCTGCCAAAGCATGCACCCAAAAGATTGGCATGTTATAGATTTGCCCGCCATAATTTTTCTGCCGCCCAGAGATTTTAGCGGGGAGTCGGCGGTCTGTGAACCGGGACCCGCTGGCTTTGGTACGTACACACTAAAAGTTCCCAAATATGGCTAGTGATAGGTGTGGCGGTGCTGGTGGGCCTGTGGGGTCTGTCATTTGATGCTGACCACTGCCCGAGAAAGCTGATCTTCGTCATCGGCGCGGATGAGCCTCCTCTATTCCGCGCGCACCAGAGGCTGCCTTTCCTAAACCTAGACATTACATCCACCCATCACAAGGCACCAGCCAACACATCTTTCAACGCCTCGAAGTGACAGACTATCCCCACGTTCGCCATCACTGACCGCATTCCTCGAGTCTTCCCGCCAAACCAGCGACACCAGCATTGAGCGATCGATCCCGCGAGAACCTTCAGACCGCCGACATACAAGATGGCTGATTCTGCCAACGCCCCCAAGCCGAGCAGCAGCGTCAAGCTTGTGCTCCTTGGCGAAGCTGCAGTCGGAAAGGTATGGGAGCACCTCGTGCCCATCATTGCCACTTGCCGGCTAGCGAGAAGCGGAGGTCTAACGGGCTGATAGTCGTCCCTTGTCCTACGGTTCGTCAACAACGATTTCCAAGAGAACAAGGAGCCCACTATCGGTGGTACGTATGATTGCTCTTTATGGGCTCTCTCTGTGAGATGGAACTCGGCTGACATGTGAGATTAGCGGCCTTCTTGACACAAAAATGCAACCTCCCGTCGCGCACAATCAAGTTTGAGATCTGGGATACCGCCGGCCAAGAGCGCTTCGCCTCCCTGGCACCCATGTACTACCGCAACGCCCAAGCCGCCCTCGTCGTCTACGACCTCACCAAGCCGACGTCGCTGGTGAAAGCCAAGCACTGGGTCGCCGAGCTGCAACGGCAAGCCTCGCCCGGCATCGTCATCGCGCTGGTCGGAAACAAGCTGGATCTCACGAGCGACTCGGCCCTGGCCGTGGAGGATGGCGAGGATGGCGCCGACGGCGAGGAGTCGGGAGATGCGCGCAAGGTGTCCACGGAGGAGGCCAGGGCGTACGCCGAGGAGGAGAGCCTGCTGTTCTTCGAGACCAGCGCCAAGACGGGGCACAACGTGTCCGAGGTGTTCACCGCCATCGCCAACGCCATCCCCGAAACCTCCCTGAAGAGCGCCCGCACACCCGGTGCAACGAACGCTGCCGCTAGGGGCGGCGAGGAGCAGCGGGTGAATCTTGGCGGGCCCGGGGATGCCGGGGCAAAGGATGGGTGCGCTTGCTAGAGGGATGCGGGAAGATGACGAGTTTGGTGTTGCGTTGGGAATCATGATGATCCCTGGTATTTAATCATCGTTTGGGAGGAGGAGGAGGAGGGAGGGCGCTGCTCAGCCGGTCTTTTTGAGAGTTGTCTGCCGGAGACTCGATGTAGAGAGAATGGTGCAGCCCGGAGTCTTGTGGTTTGCTTTTGTATTCCCGTTTCTGTCTGTTGCCCTTTGCGTTGCTCTGCAGGAATGCTTCGCCTTAGTTACCAGTACGCCATATCCCTTCAAACAGAACATATATATATCAGGGTCAACGACGCTTTGTCTGGTCGTGTAAATGAGGTAGGTGTTATCCACGCAACGCTTCACCAATCGAAATGCTTCCTACGAGTAGGCGATTACTCCCTGGCACAGAGGTGAGCGTCCTGCTGCTACACTAAGAGGTTGCGTTCAAATAGGAGGCTCTGGTCTTCAACGTCGTGGCAGTAACCTATGTACAGCTCCTGGCGATGACGCAGCCCAAAGGAGCCAAAGTTGCCGCCTGCGCGAGACTTTGGAGACTTGCAGATATCATTAGAGGACATGATTGTCCGTGACAGGGCCAATTGACTGCATTCATGGTCAATGTGCGTCACGTGATGATAAGCTGCGCAGGCGAACAATCAATCAGCCACCCGTCTCGGGCAAAGCGGCGACAAGGAGATACTGATATGCCCATGCCTGCCTTGACTGGTGCATCCCACATTACTTAGGTACCTCGCCTTGCGCGCCCGCACAACGCAGCATCACCAACGCGATCCTCCACATGCAGTGGCTCCGGAGGTTCTAGTGCTGCGGTCGAAGGAATGGCTTCGTCCATCTCAGAGGCTCAGGCCGAGCTGATCAGGTGTGCACCCTCGCGCCGATGCCTCCATCAAACGCGCTCGCCTGCTAACGACAATTTTTCTAGTTCCCTGACGCCCGACGACATTCCTATCAAGCTGAGGTGTGCCATATGCAGTAAGCTGGCCGTGAACGCCTTCCGGCTACCTTGCTGCGAGCAAGCTATATGCGAGACGTGTGAGTTTTGAGTCCCTCCACCTTCGTCTTCCGAGCAAAAGCTCTGACTACGCCCGACAGGCCAATCGAATCTTCCTTCGTCATGCCCCGTCTGCGAGCATTCTCCGCTGTCTGCGGAGGACTGCAACCCTAACAAGTCTCTCCGGACGACGATCAAAGTTTTCCTCCGCACCGCGGAGAAGAAGAAAGAGGCCCTTCGAGCCAAAGAAGCTAAGGAGACTACGCCCGCACCCTCGGCTGAACCTGCTCAGCAGCAGCCCCAAAAAGAGGCTTCCTCTGAGCCGGTCGCGCCTGGGGCGTCTGCTCGCGAGGCGCTCAGTGGAGATGGCGAGTCGGCGGCTGTAGAGCAAACACCTGAAGCCCAGGGGCCTTCTCCTCCTCCTCCTCCTGGGGACTCCGATCAGCCCAATCACAAGGTACGGCGCTATCATGAGTCGCTCCAGATATTGTCCTAACCTGCCGCAGGGCGACGCACCCGCAGAACCTGCTCCTACGGACGAAGAGAACCCGGCCGAGCGCTCAATCGAGAAGGCCGATGGAAGTCACGGAGGAGAGCAAACTGGCGACGCGAACGAACCGACCGAAAACCAGGATGAGGATGAAGCTGAACAGGCGGGCGACGGTCAGCAGAATCTCGGGCCTGGCGCGATGGAAGGAGGATTCCAGAATATGAATTTTCAAGGATCCGACGACTTCAATCAGATGCAGATGATGATGGCCATGCAGAATGGCATGGGACCCAACTCTTTTGGAGGGTTCCCAATGATGGGTATGTCGCGCACCCCCCTATTGATGGCAATCTCACAGCGAGCTGACACGTGATGCAGGCATGCCGGGAATGGGCATGGACCCCATGATGATGCAGAACATGTACGGTGGCTTTCAAGGCATGGGCATGAACGGCATGGGCGGCTTCGGAGGCGTTTTTGGCCAAGGCGCCAATAACAATTGGAACGGATCGCAGTCGTGGAATTTCGACCAGAATAATTTCAATCAAAATGGTCCCATGGGCGCTGGTGATTTTGGGAACTTTAACTCGGGATTCCAGACAGGCTACAATCAAGGCAATTATGGTCATCAGTTCAATGACTACCGCCGCGGATTCGGACGTGGTCGCGGACGAGGCCGTGGCTTCTACGGCGCCGGAGGGTATGGCTATGGCCGAGGTGGCTACCAGAACGCCGGCGGGCACGCACAGTACCAGGACCATCAGGCGAACGCTCAGTACGGAGGAGGGCAGGGCCATATCGACAACCAGGGGCACGGCGAACAGAACGAGCACGGCGGGGCGGTGCAGGGCGCCGAAGGAGGAACAGGCGAGCAAGGCACAGAGGGCGCAACACAGGACTCAAGCGTACTCGCATCTCGTGAAGGGCATGGGACAGGGGAAACCACACCCAGCGGCCCCAACGGCCATGGCGCAGGCCTAGGCGCGATTCGCTCAGTCGCGTCGGCCCCGGATGTACCAATCAACGCACCCACCGGCCCTAAGGCTATGCGCCAGGGCTTGCCAAACACCAGTCTCCATCACTTGCGGGCTAGAGGTTACCAGGTGGGCGAACAACCACGGCCTCCATCCCAATCGCAGACTCCGCACCCAGAAAGTCCCCGTCCCCTATCAAGGAGCGAGTCCCAGGCTCGGGATAGGGAAAGGGATCATAGCCACGACGGCGAACGCACCAGGGACCGACAAGACAACGACAAGGTTGACAGACATGGCCATGATGAGGGCGGGGGCGATATGAGAGGGCGGTCCCGCACAAGATCACGAACCGCCAGCCAAAGCCGCAGCCGAAGCCGTGGTCATAGGAGCTCACGCAGGCACCGGCGTCGTCGCTCCACGTCCGCAGATGATGACTACGACGACGATGGCTATCGCCGCAAGAGACACAGGAGTCGAAAGTACGATGGTGACGACGACGAGCAGTACTCCCGTTCCAAGGAGGACAAGTACGCAGATCGTTCACGGTCGGCATCCCCCGACGACGGTAAGCGATCAAGCCACCGGAGTAGCCGCAAGGATCGAGACTATGAGAGGCGCCGTGAGCGGGACAGGGACAGATACCGGGACGACGACCGTAAAAAGGCCGGTCACCGTTCTCACCGCGACCGCGATCGCGATTACGAGTCATCATCGCGCCGCCGTGATAGGGACAGGGAGCGTGACCGGGACAGGAAGGACCGCAAGGATCGGGAGCGCCGGGATCGGGATGCTGATCTGGACAGCAGAGACCGCAAGCTGGCGAGCAATGGCACCAGCAGGAGAGGGTCTGTTGACGGCAGCGGCGCACAGACGCCGGTGGACAAGGACTTCAAGCCTCCGACAGGTCCCCGAGGCTCGCACTCGCGGAGTCAGCATGACCGACGCAGCTCGCAGACGTCGTCCACCGCACCTAGCGGCGGCGCCCCGGCGAAGGACGTCCACACACTGGAGCGCGAGGCTCGCGACCGTGAGCGTCTCATCAAGGAGGCACAGCGCCGGGCTGTCATGAGAGGGTCCAAGCGGGGGCGTGAAGACGAAGGCGGCGGGGAAGACGGTGGCCGCAAGAGCCGGAGGTCAAGCCGGCGCAGCGAGGCGGTAGATGGGGTCGACGAGGAGCGACTGAGCAGGTTGGAGGCTGAGCGGGAAGGGGGACGTTGGGGTTGACTTGGCCAGGGACCGACCCGACCCCTCCTCAGGGTGTCCCATGCTGGAGGGTCCTTGTCCCTTCCCATGAGAAACCAGGGACACCATTCATATGTACAATGAATCATTGATGGGGTGCGGGGGCGGCCAGGGGGATGGGCCTATGTAATCCAATTTAAAGTCCGGGGGAGGGGGGCAGACTTGGCAAGCTGGTATGGCCGGAAATACGGAGTTTAACATTTTGTCTTTTATGGGATCTGTAACTCTACCCGACTTCCCCTAAACCATGGAGAAACACACACAAAGTTAGTCGCATGTTTCCACTCTTCGAACTCAAGTGAGGGGAAAATGGGACGCACCCAACATCGGCTACACTTTTCCGGTCAAGTTCCTGAACCAGCCGTAATAGAGTCATGAATACTACTAGTAGGAGTATAAGAAGAGGGGGTATGTACGAGTTTCGTATAGAGAAACAAAGTTGCTAATTTACCCCGTTCAACTCTCACATACCACCACTCCGGAGGACCCAACAGTTCTACAAGCAACATTAACTCGCCCTCCCCTATTATACATGTCCTTGCGGCCAACCCAGCCAATCCACCTAGACGACACCATGACGGACAGCACCCAGAACGAGAAGACAGTCTTCAGCATCTCATTCCTGAAGAAGCGGCCAGACATCACCCACGAGCAATTCTACAACCACTGGGAGAACGTCCACGGACCCCTCGTCAAGCCGTGGATGGAGAAGCACGGCTTCGTCTCGTACACGCAGGTGCGCAATTCCTTTACCTACCCTGTACTGCAACAGACATCTCGTGAAACTGAGAACGGGTTTATTAAAAAAAAAAAAAANAAAAAAAAAAAAAATAGGTCCACTCCACGCCCGACATCAAGAGCGCCTCAAAGCCAATCGGCCCAGAGACCAAGTCGCACAACGTGCTGCAGGACTACGACGGCGCAGCCGTGATCGAGGTCAAGAGCCCCGAGGTCTTCACCGCGGCGTTCGCGGATGAGTACTACCAGACCGTCATTGCCGAGGATGAGAAGCACTTTCTGGACAAGACGGCTGGTGTGCTGCGGATGAGGGGGGACAGCAAGAAGATTCTCAAGGCGCTGTGAGTAGTGTCAGTGTGCAGCAGAGTTGGCATGGGATTAGGCTGTGTGGATGTACGGCGCTGGTGGTTAAAGAAGGAGGGTGTTGGGGTTGGGGTTGGACTCTGGAACATAAGTATGTAGTGGGGGCCAGAGCGATCGCTTGCCATATAGATGAATACTAGCGAATTGATGAAAGTTACGTCCACACTGGGTTCATTCCGTGTGATCTAGGGGTACTGCTTCTGACTGTAGACACCCTGATTGTCCTGGGTTCTTGTAGTCCTGCACAAGCAGTAGCAGCCCTTAGTACTTTAGTATTGCCTACTATTAGTACCAGGTAGTCTTGTAGTCTTACTTGCAGTCCCGCCTAGGACCAAGTCCTACTCGTAGTCATGCTTTTATTAATCCTACTTGCAGTCCTATTCCTAGGAGTCCTATTCCTAATAGTCCTAGTTACTCCTCGTCATGCTTTTGATTAGTCCTACTTGCAGTCTATTCCTAGGAGTCCTACTGGTAGTCCTCCCTTGCCTCCCCACGCCTCGAGACCTAGCCCCTGTTAGTCCGACTACCTATTAACTACTCGTGGTAGCCTGTCATTTAGGGGAGAGCTGTAGGGAACAGTGGATGGAAAATTTCAGCGTCATGTCATCTGCTCGTAATTCTCTATCGCCAGGTGCATCTGTGTCCCATATACAGACAACCCATGCATCGCATGCCCTCCTCCTTCTGCAACCAGCGACTTGCCCGTGGGCCAGAGGTCGCACACTGGGTTGCCTACCGTCAAATCATCAAACGCCGCATGCAGCCTCCATGCCAACAATATATGCAAAGTGTCCCCCCACCACCACCCCCTTTTCTTTTTCTCCCTCGTCTATATTCCGCTTCGTCAAAGTACCCACTCGCTCCCAGTCTAATAAATGCCCTGTGTCCTGTACTGGAAGGTATCATAGCTTTCACCGAAGTTAGTCTTCATCCAGAGATAGGAGAGGGAATGTTGCGAAGTCAGAGCTTACAGTCGCGTGTAGTAGCTACCAAAGGACTTGCCCACGAGGTCCGTCTCGACAAACTGCTCAGCTTCGTCCGCGCTGAGGTGAAGCTGGAAACGCTGCCTTAGCGTGTTTGTCGCATGGGCTACGCCGACGGAGAAGCACGGCATGTTCGAGTCGCGGCCCATCATGGCGACTAGATCAATGATATTGTCTGCGGATCGACGCAGGGCTGTGTGGAAATGTCAATAAAGCAACTTGCCATAAAAAATTCGAAGAGCCAAACACGCGTGATGGCGGGGAACACATACCCTGGAAAGCCTGCTTGCACAGCTTCTTGTAATCCTCGTAGTCCGGCGATCCCAGGCCTCCAAGCACATCCACGTACTCGTGCGTGAGCTTGAACGGCGCGGCCTCGAAGCCCACCGAGCCGGGTGAGTTCGACAGCATGAAGCCAAAATCGATGTGGATAATGTGGCCCTCGCTGTCAATCAGGACGTTGCCGTTGTGACGATCCTTCAACTGCAGGATATACGAGATGATGCTGTACGCCGCCAGCGACCGCTTGAACGCGTCCACGCCAGCTCTATACGTCTCGCTGTCCGGCTGACCGAATGCCTTGAGGAAGTGGTCCTTCAGTGTCGCGATCCGGTGTCGGGGATTCTCGCCAGATTCGACAGAGGCGAGGGTGAGACTCCGTTTGAGCGAGTGCAGAGACACCCCGTTGGTGATGGTCTCAATGAGGCCCGACGACTCGCCCGTCACCAGAATGCGCATGAGCTTAACCCAGACGTCGACCTCGGCATCCATCCAGATCTTGTGGCAGACATGGATCAGCTGGCACGCAAACGCCTCCTGCCGCAGGTCGGAGCCCGTCTTCACAATCACGCTGACCAGGTCCCAATTCTTCATCCAGCCATACGGAGACGATTTGCGGATCCGCTCCTTCTTCGCCTCCCACGCTTCGCCAAAGACAGCCGCACTAGGGTCGTCACGATCGCCGCGCCGCTGGACTCCACCCGTCTTGAAGTCGTTCTCCATTCGCTCCCGCCCCGCGCTGGCGTTGATGGCCGTGTCGAGAGCCTTGTCTAGCGGCGCGTCTTCGTCCAGATCTGGGTTGTCTACGGGAGTCGATACCACGTTCGTCTTGGCAATGATGGTGTCGAATGTCGGCCCGTGCTCCTCCGTATCGAAACTCTGCTCCTCCAGGCTCTGCATACTGGCGATGATCTTGGACCTAATTGCCGCTACCTCTTGTTTTGGGCGCTTGCCGCTAGTTGCTTCAAGCTGCGCGAGCATCTGCGACGCCGTCCGCATGTGCGTCGCCAGCGCCGAGAAGTCGGGTTGGTCGGCGGCAGCAGCGGCAGCACTCCGTGGCAGCGTAAGCGTCATCTTCCTCCCGCCAGGGCTGCTAGACCTCGAGTTGGACTGGCCAGACGTCCGAGGAGTCGCTGCATCCAGCGTGGTTGACGAAGTCGTCGCCCCGCTTGACAGCCGCTGGATACCATGGGCCGGCATCGGGCGCGAGGGGAACTTTGGGGGCGGCTCATCGTCGAAGGACTTGAGCATGGGTGAGCTCCCCAGGTCGCCGGACACGGGCTCGAAAACACTGTCGATTACCGGTTCAGGGGGAGGCACTGGCGGCGCTACCTTGGGGGATTCAGACGAGAGATCGAACAAGCGCCTCGATGTCCCTCCTTCGCTTATCAGCGTACCCAGCAGTCTCTGATTGTCCGGGGTGTCCGGATCGAAGGTGAAATCATCCCTCAATACTTCCACCATCATCAGGTACGGAACCTTCTCGGCGCTGTTCAGGACCGTGGACTCGGCAGGATTTAGGCGTACAATCCTGTGGTGGCAGCTCTTTCCTGGGGAGCCATCAATCAGGCTTGGCGGACAGATGACCGGGATATCCACTTCGGCGGGAAGATCCTGTGAGATGAGGGCGAGTTCCGCGCGAAGTGCGCTCATCCGAGCTGGCTTCGGGACGGTTACAAGCCGGTTCGATATCCCCTCGAGGGCCGTGAGGAATTGAGTCTGCGACCTGAAGTAATGCTGCCTCAGCATACCGACCTTCTGCGCCGTCGTCAAGTCGCTCGTATTCACAATTCCCTTGACATGATGTGAATGTCTCCTCCGGATGCTGTCGTTGGGCCGCGGGGTGATGCCGGCAGAGACCGGGGTGGCGGGCCTCGTGGCAGCGACCTGGGGCGATGGTAACGGCAGTGACGCGGTGCTAAGACGTGCCTCTAGCGGCTGCATCTCCAGGGCCGATGGTCTCTTCGATTCCGAGGGAGGCTTCGTCTTGGGACTAGACGACGATGATGGACGCGAACCATTTTTGCCCCTGGGGCTTCGTGGATCCGCTGGAAGGTTGCCATCTGGACCAACCAAACTTCTCCCTTCCTTGGCGCGCTTCAATCTCGCGCTCGATGGGATGCTACGAGTTCTCTGTGGTTTCGCTGGTTCCTTCTCCTTCTCCTTGGTATCGACGAGAAGCTCAGCGTCCGGCTTTGGCTTGCGGGCTTGGGCTACGGCGAGGGGACCAGCCCACTGCGGCATCATCGGTAGGGCGACGCTGGCGAGGACGAAGCTCGAGAGGACGGTGACGGGGAGGACATTCTCCTTAATCTTCTCGTGGCGCCCCGTGTCCGCCAGGCCAAAGACAATGTGCTGGACCTTGTTGTACACCCTGCGACAGGTTTGGAAGGCGTTCGTCTGCGGGTTCGAGGAGAGATCGTGGAGGTAGGTCTGGAAGAGCCAGAAGGTCTGGGAACCCCCCCGGAGTTAGGGTGTGTTAGAGAGACTATCACACGTCGCGGGCGCAATGGTCATGGGATACGCACCAGTAGCGCGGCCGTGACGGACTCCTCGCATAGATCCAGCAGGAACTCCTCCAAGGCCATAGACTCGTTGTCGACGCTGATTATAAGGTGGCATAGCTGCGGCAAAAAGAACTCGATGTCCTCGTAGGGAAACTGCCGCAGCTTATTGCAAAGCACATAATGGATTCCGATGTGGTCGGCATACCGACTACCGAGAAAAGGGGGCATTAGCAACAGCTGCCGGTAGTCGCACGCCGGGTGTGCACGGGCGGCGGTGGCGGGCGTCCACTCACGAGAGGTAGGAGACGGGGAGGAAGGGATTCGAATTGAAGACATCGGATTCGAGAAATCTTTGAAGCAGGTCCCACGACATTGGGTTCACGCGGGGCAGACGGCGACGAAGTGCGGCGGCGGAGGAGGAGGAGGAGGAAGAGGAGGACTATTCGAGAGTCGGCGGCGGCGGCGGCGGAACAGCATCTAGGACATGAGACGCAACGGGGAATGCAAGCAATGGGCGGCTTCGCATGCTGCTATGACCGGGTTTGGAACGCTGAGCAATGAGGAGGGGCTTTGCCTACCAGCGGCAGAGAGGATGCAATAATGGTGAAGATGAGAGGGCAACCGTGTGAAGTTCTCCCCCCGGAAACCTTTGACTGGATTTGGACGTCTGGTTGAGAGTGAGGTGGCCACAGGGCCATTGGCGGTCCGGGGGTGCGCATCCACCCACCTGGCATGCCCGTGAGTACCTCCTTCCTTGCCGTAATAGCGGCCAGCAGCACAGGTACATACAGTACGCCTCGCGAACCCCGCCGACCACACAGCAACATGCCCAGCAACATGCCCAGCAACATGCCCAGCAACATGCCCGGCAGCCAAGGGGATCCCGACGAACCAAAGTGGTCGAGGAGAAACCCCATCCGTCCTCCACCACCAGCAACAGCCCTTTCCAAATATTTGCAGCCTCGATGTGTTGTGGTTGGTCAATGGCTAATCAGCTGCCACAATGGGATGCGATGCGCCTCACCGCAGCTGCTGTGTGCGGTGTTACCGAGTACCTCTATATGCAGGTCACCCTTCTGTCTCCTCTCGCCGTGCAGGTTTTTTTTCTTTTTTTTTCTTTTTTTTTTCGGACGAACCGCAGTGTTAATGCCATCTGGTTAATATCTGGTGCTGCTTTGTTTGCATGCATTTGACAGTGCGGAGTTATTATGCCCGAATCGACCTTGAGGGCACAGCTTAACATTAAAAATGAAAAGCTTATCCTAGCATGCAGTCCAAGCCAGCGGACGACCGTAGTAAGAATTACTCCGTACCTATTTTCATGGGGCTCTTCACCCTGTGGCACCGCGAGGATGACAGATTACTCGAAATCTAGCTGGAGCACACCTGGTGCTGGTCCTTGGGGCCACTATCCAACGCCCGTGTATCCGTAATGCTGTCTGACCCCTCCAACGCCGTCCAGTCTTTCATATCCATCATGAATGCTTGAGTGTAAAAGGGAATGCTAAAGAAAAGAAAATCCAACCGAACCTCCCCCAAGGTCAACATCAATCGGCCTTTGACCTCTTCCTCCCTCCCCTTCCCTTCTTCTTTGGTTCAAAGGACTCCTCCTCCTCACTCTCCGTCTCGGCTTTTGTCTTGCTCCTGCTGCCTTCCCTCTCGGGCTCCACCTTGCCAACAATCTCCCTGAGGAAGTCCCACTGGTCGTCCGCCTCGACAACCGTCTTGAGCATCTGCGCCGTCACTCTCTTTGACCCTTTCTCCTTGGCCACCTCGGCGCTCTTGGTCACGAGCTGGGTCATGAACATCTCCAGTGCCTTGCCAACGGCAATTGGGGTTTGCTGCGCAACTTTGCCGACCTCCTCATCGGCCTGCATAATCCTCTTTATGCGCGCCGTGGGGAACTTGGTACGCACTGGCGAAGGCTCGATGGTGACCGCCTTCGGTGGCGCCGGTTCCGGGGATAGTGTCGGCGCATGTTCCTCCTCAGATGTCTGTCCCGCGTTTGCCGCCGCGACGGCAGCAGCAGCAGCGGCGGCGGCTGCTCTACGCGTGGGCATCTCGGAGCCCGGTTGCAGTCGTGTGTTCGGCGCCTGAGCGGGAAGATCGGGTGGTGCGTAGAAGTTCCCGGGAGCTCCGATCGGCGGTTGGTACCCCTCGGCACCTGGGTATGCGTAGGGCTGGCCGTAGGCAGTCGGAGGATAGCTTGGTTGACGGTGATGAGATGATTGAGGCGGCTGGTGGTGTGGGTTCGGCGGTTGGTAGGTTCGGTGGTTTGCTGGCACAGGCGATGCGTCGGCGTGAGCGTGACGGGGGTACTCGGAAGGATATTCTGCCTGGCCTGTTTGGAGCGGGCCGTAGGGGGAAGAAGTTGGAATGTGATGTGGCTGTTGAGTGTTTTGATAATTTGTGCTGCCGTATGGCGGTGGTGGTTGGTACTGCTGGCTTGGCGGATGGCGGAGAGCAGAACTTGGCGGAGCGTAGTTGTTGATGTTGTGCAAGGAGAGTGGAGGCGGCTGCGGCGGGGGCTGGTGCTGGTGCTGATGCTGGGGTGGCCCTGCTGCTGGAAATAAGGAAGACAAGTCTGGCGACCTTGGTGCGTAGGATGATGCGGTGTCCTCCGACATTGTCCCTGGTTTCTTGGCCCCTCTCCACTGTGTCCAGGATAAAAACGGAGCAGGATGGTCCCCGATAAGATAAAAGAGCTCACTTCCTGTTTGGGTACATATGCCTCAGGTCGGTGTGTGGCGTCGGTCCGTGGGTCTCGCGACGTAATGCGCCTGGTGGGGGATTTTGCGCGATTCAGTGCTCCCAGCGTTTCTTGGCGTCTACCTATACGTATTAGGCAGTATTTGGTTGGTGGAGCGAGAGGATTCTGTCGGCGAACAGCGAGAGGAAGCTCTTGTCGCGGGGCCTGGGAGTAAAGGAACTTGAAGTTTTGTGATGTGCCCCAGGAGTATAGGTACCTTAAGTAGTAGGTCGCCTAAGCAGTGGCGTCATAAGACGTGTCTTTTCGTTTTCGTGCCTTCCCTAGGTAGCTGGTTGAAGCTGGGACGAGGAGCCGCAACTCTCTCGGTGACCAGCGCCTTCCAGGAAAAGCCACCGGCGAAATCGAACAGGCGCCGCCAGGCAAGCAAGCTCGGCGGCCTGCCAACAGGAGGTTCCAGGTGAACGGAACAATGGACCTTGCTGGGAAGGTGTGCGGGGACCAAAGGGTACAGACACTCCGTAATCCGTACAGAACGGGAAATCCTTCTATTCGAGCTGGAGCTAGGGTTGTCTACCTCAGCTGCTGAACAAGATTTCTCTCTGCGGGGTTTCCAACAGCCTCCTTCTAAGCAGTGTATCTGTGTGACCGTAGCTTTGTAGGCAGGCGTGAATGAGGCTTCGCTCCTCAAACATACGCTCTCTCCCGCTCTTCGAGTTCACACAGATCAGACGCACCGACTGGATGGGACGGCCTGACGACAAGTCCTGAAATAGGAAATGGAGGCCAAGTAAATGAGGTGACTTGTCCGTGACAGAGTGGGCGTACGCGGGCAAAAGATGCCAAGGTACCTGGTATGCGTATGATGGAAGAAACGCGGGATGGTTGCCGATTGGGTGAGACGTGATGAGTAAGATGGGCGAATCGCGTGACGGTCAGGCTCCCATAATCATCGCCTTGGGGGCGGGGGGGGGTGTGTTGACTGTCGAGACGACCGGACAGGTGGGCTGGCCGCAGGGAATGTCGGCCGTTTATATGCGCGTCGCGGTGGCTCTCTCAGGGGTGGTACCACATAACGGCGCCGCCCAATCGGGCAAAATCAACTGTTCATCACCCTCGCGCGGCCCAGCCCAACACGACTATACTGCTGCCTCGGTTTTCGAGCTCTATTTACTGCCACTTTTTTGTTTCTCTGTTCCAAACGCGGAGTTGGAATGTTCCCACGTTCAGGGCGTTCAGTTGACCTTTGCCATTGCGTGGTAGCGGACCACAGATACGCAAGTCCTTTTATTAGCACAGGGCATTGCCAGGTAAGCACATGTCGGGAGTACCTACATACAGGTACAGAACGAGGCCGCGCCTTCCGGGTCCCCCAAAGCGCGTCGTGATGACTCATCACTCTTCGCGCAACAGCATCGCACTTGCTTCAATTTTCAACCTTGATCCTCTTCACACCGCGCCTTGTCCAAGACGTACAGCAATCGACTCGTATTTCATACGACCAACAGGCTGGAATCCGCCCCGTTCTTCGATCCGATCATTTGTGTCAGCGGTGTGTGTATGTGTGGTCCCTCCCTTGCGCTGTCTCAAGCCTTGCGGCGGCGCGCGCAGTGGCCCGTTTGAGGTCAGTCTCTGGGCCCCGGTTCGCGCGTCCTCCCACCAAGCCTCGACCCCCACCATGTCCAGTTGGACATCTATTGTTGGGTAAAAAGGGTGATGCTGCTGGTCTAAGCGTGTTGCCAATGTTCGCATGAGTTGCATACGAGGTAAGAACATATCTTTCACTCATGTCTTTCCCCCTTGAGCAATGATGATACCGATTATGAGCTTTATAAATCGGGATTCGGCCTGGCGTTGACGAAACCGAGCCCCAAGAAGGCTCTGGGTTCAAATATGCCACACAAGGGCCTTGCTATGACAGTTTACTTGATCTAATCTGATTTCTTTGCTCGTCTTCTCTGCACACCAACCTGTCCTGCTGTGCGCCTCTTCATCTCATTGACGATGCATCTCAGACCGTACAGCCGCCTTTCGTTCGTACTCGACGCCAGGAGCGAGGCGACCGGCCAAGCGTGGATCCCGCCTTCGATTCTCTCGGCCCGAACCTGGAGTCCGAGTCTCTCTTGTCTCTTCAAGAAGCTTTCGATGTCTGGTGCGAAAACCTCCTCCTCTCCGTAGATGACATAGATGCCGCCTTCGGGGCTCGATTGCTGCCATATGTTGTCATCCGTGCAGCTGCCCGGCGACGCGGGATATCGGTTGATCATGGTTTCGCCCGCATATTCATGTGCATACTTCCACGCGGTCTCCCGGTTGAGGTAATCGACACGTGACGCGCTGTGCAGGCTTGACCTCAGCGTCACCCATGGCGATATCAGGATAGCCATCCTCGGTAGGGGAAGTCCAAGGGGCCGTTGGTCTGCGAGGCTGCCTCGAGGATCTGGTCGGACTGATTTTAGCTTCTGATGACTGCCTTGAGCCCCAAGCCCCTGCAGCAGACTGAGGGTCAGAGCGCCGCCAGCCGAGTCACCTCCGACGAAAACTTTGGACGGGTCTTTGGCTACGTCGAGAACGTGGTTGTAGCCTTGAAGAACCTCGTCCACCTGCTTGGGGTAGACGCCTTCAGGCACCAGCGTGTACTCAAGCGAGAACACGGCGGGGTTCTGATAGCCGGCCTGGAGCAGCAGAGTGTGCCACGACATCAAGAACTCCAGGTAGAAGTGAGCCGAGCCTAGAGAAAAGCCACCGCCTAGTTTAGTTAGCATGGCGTTGCGATGGCGATGGCGCGTTCGGCGCTCACCATGGATGTAGTATAATACGACGTCTGGTGTCTTGTCTGGCTTGTGTGTGATCCAAATGCCCTGGAAGCCATCACGGCGCTGTGCAGAGGTTAGCCCGGTTACCGCCATGGTTCCGAGGGTGGTCATGCAACTCGTACCTTGCCGTGCGCATATTCCTGCCATCGCACGGGGCTCTTCAAGTATCCGTGCCTGAGCATGCGCCATCGCAGAAACGGCCACCACACCCACTTCGAGAAGAAGACTTGGCCGACGCGAGGGGGGATAGAAGCGAACGCATACCGGATAGTCCGCACCAGCAAGTCCTCGAACAGAGTGCTTTCCTGGATGAACTTGGGCTGGGCGGCCGTGCTAGTGAAGTAGCGCTGGCGGATGAGCTGAAGGGGCAGTCGGATGACTGTATACCCGTAGCTTAGACAATATCTTTGGGGTTATGGAAGAGGGACCTGGGCTTCTTACGTATGAAGGGGAGCGCTCGGAGAGCGACTAAGACGGTGCGGAAGACACCGACTCGGAAGGCGAATTGGGGTGCGAGAAACAGCGCAAAGACGACGAGGTCGATCAGACGGATTGGCCCGAGTATCATGGTGAGATTGGTTCGACTTGAGGACGCTTGGTCCTCAGATTCGTTTGGTTCTTTTGCCGACCCCACAGTTGTGTAGTGACAACCGCGCAGTCGCAAGCGTCAATGGAAGACGTCTTGATGGTAGAAACAAACCAGACTTGCTCGACTATCTGCTGTTCCCGGAGGCAGTAGGATGGCATTAGGAGGGTGTGAATCCTGGGAACTGGGAGGGGGAATTGGATGGTGGAATGGGGTTGTGTAGCATACTAAGCCTCGGCATGTGTAGCTGAGGATCGAAACCACGACATCTGCACCTTTCAGGTAGCAAAGGTACATTATGACGTCAAGCGAGATAGCTTCGGACCGTCCCGCATAACGAAAAACAATTCAGTGAATAACTGGCAGGTCTAAGGTGAGGTAGGTAGAATATTGTTGGCGGTCCGGTGAATAATTGTCGCGAAGATCATATGCATCAATCCTGTCGAGCTTGTCTCGAGAACTGCCAGTGGCGTTCTGACAGTCATGACCCTTGGTGGCTTGCAATCCACACAACACGCATAGATCGGCACCGACGCGACACCATATCTTGGTACTTGGACGGTAGGTTAGTAATACTTAGTTTTGGGTATTTATTTTCATATTGAACGTGAAACGGTCGGTTACTCCCATGTGTGTACTGTACGCGTACATCTAAGAGCAGTATCCGTAAGTGGCAGTAGCGCTAAACCTTGGAGTGAAGTTCCCCCTTTGTATTCCAGACTATCTTTTGTATATAGACACGAAAGATCTGAGCATGTTGAAGGGGACGCTTCGGAAGTTTGCCAATACTGTGCAGGTCCTAGGGCAAGTGAAATCGAGGCCAGTGTGGCTCGGTGACCGCCTATTCTCTCGCTAACAGATTATCCTCAACCGGAGCAGCCGTCATTCGCTCTCGTCTCCACTATGCCCTTGGCAGACCTGTCCGACCACAAGGTCTGATGGAAGGCTGACCCAACGCCATCGGTGCGGGAATCACCCATCTCGTCGTCTGGACTCGCACTACCGCCCACGTCACCCCGGAGAGGAGGAGAGGTTGTCGACACTCGAAAGCAAGGTCTTAATCGAGAACTTCATACAGAGGATCCTCTCGGGCCCGCTGGCGACAAAGATGCCGTATGGTACACGAATCGTTCGCCCTGCAGAGTGTGCCTACCTTCGACCACTTCCACGTCCCGGTGAACGATGTCCTTGATGATATGATGGAGCGATGGGCGGGGATGCTTCCGCGGGGGGCAGCAGTTGGCTGACAGCCATCGACTGGGAGAGAGAATTATACCCAACACCCGTAGCAATAGGCTTCTCCCATCCTACGCAGCCCGGCGAGACCTGCGATTGCCTTGAGGAGCAGCTGCGGCAGGTTCGTCGGCGCCTTGCATCTGAGCCATCTTCTGCCTTCCCATTCCAAGAAGACCAGAGCCCAAGTAGAGGCCGTACGCCGGGATTATGGCCCAAAGAAGCCAACCCCAGTTGCCGAAGAGCACCACGCAGATGAGAGAGCCCCAAGTGATCCAGATGACGTCGAACATGTACTCTGTCAGACCCTGCGCGCTCAGGTCCTCACCGGAGGACTTGAGAGCGCCGGTGGCCCGATCGTATCGGGGCCGTCCGGATGACTCCAGAACGTACTCGCAGATGAAGCTGGGTATGCAGAGGAGTCCGTAGGCAACGAGGGAGCGTGGCCAGAGGAAGAAGTGGGAGGCGAGGAAGAGGATGTGGACCACAGCGGTGCCAATGTGCAGGTTGCTGAGGGCCGCCGCGTTGGATTTGGCGCGGTCTTTCTTTGCCTTTTGAGCCATGTTGTGAGAGGGGTAGGTAGGCCGGGTCTCTTGGCCCAAGTTGATGAATGAGGTGCTGGTCGGTTGAGGGTATTGAAGTGGTCGGGAGCAATCGATGTTGCGGCTAGCCCTGAGGTTTGCAGACGTTATTACCGCCCCGTCACCACTACGAGTACTAGTTACTGTACCTACTCGTACGTCTCCAGGGCAGTGGACATTGTGTGTTGCCGCGTTGGTGGGTTGTTGCTGGGCAGAGTCGCCTACAGCCAATTTTGTCCAATCACAAGACGCCATGGCTGCTCAGGACAACCCGTCAGTTGCGCACGCGCCTGCGGCAGGTACGAGTGCCATTGTCCCACAGGTCGCTCTTGCGCGCTTCGCCCGCCCTTTGCTTCTGTCGTCTTTCCATTCCAGCTGTTTCACCCACAGCATCGACGACAACGACAGAGAGCAGGGCGAGGAGACGAATCATGGTTCGACCGTCCCTTTGAAAGTATATTTTCTCGGCCATTTTTCTGTTGGTGCGTCCGCCCGCTCGCAAAGTCACGGTCGCTGGAGGCCCCACCGGTGTTTGTGATCAGATTCACATTCAGACACAACCTCTACGAGTCTCTCGCCAGCATCGTGACTTACCGCTGCCGCTACTGTCACCGTCGTCTCCCTGTCCCGCCGTTCGGAAGCTGTACTGGAGTCATACATATCGGTAAGTTATATGCTCTCTGCTTTATCCTTCTGGGAACATCATTATTACGCGGCCCCCTGTCGATCCGGGACGGCTCTGCTTTGTTTGGGTCACGGTGCTGCATCCCACCTGCCACCTTGACTCGGATGCTTAGCACTCCTCGATCACAGTCGCGGCAAAATCGCTGTCGAAACGGAAATCACTGCCTGTCCTCGAGAATGTATTCTTTGCGTCATGTACTAAGGCAGGAATAGAGGTCACGACGACACGACAGACCCCCGCCACGCTACCCCATGGCCAGGTGGCTTCGATGAGGCACCGCCAGCTTCTTGTCCTAGCTCCCACCGGATCAGTAAAGCCTGGCCAGCCTCCAGTCTGATGGCTCCGAATCCCATGACCGTGAGCGGCCTTCTGCGGCAGACCGTCCATTACCACCTGGACAACGCCTCCTACGAGAACGCCCTGTTTTTCGCCGAACGATTCGCTGCCCAAGATCCAAAGTCGAGCGAGGCCGCCTACTTGGTGGCCACGAGTCACATCCGTCTACGAGACTTCCGCTCCGCATACGACGTCTCCAAACCAGCCGGATTTCGCGGTGTGCATTTGGGCTGTACTTGGGTCTTTGCCCAAGCGTGTCTTGCCTTGGAAAGGCACAAGGATGGGATCTCGGCCCTGGAAAAATCAAAGGCGCTATGGAGTCAGAAGTCCTGCGTCGGAAGACATTCGCCGACGTCGCGAACTGCGAGCCCCGACGCCTCCGCACTGCTGTGTCTCCTAGGGAAGCTATACCGTGGGTACGATGATAAGAAGAAGGCCATCGGTTGCTTCGAGGAGGCACTCAAGCTCAACCCATTCATGTGGGATGCCTTTCTGATCCTGTGTGATATGGGCGTGACCGTGCGGGTGCCCAATATTTTCAAGTTGTCAGAGCAGGTCTTGCAAGGCTTCGACCAAGAGACCGCACCACTCTCGGTCGACCCGAAAGAGAACTCGATGTCAGGTATTCTCGAGGTAAGCAAGAAACCTTCGACCAGGCACGCAGCAGCGGAATGGGGCCCGGACCCTTTCGCCACGAGCTCCTCGTCGACGGACGCGCCCACTCAAGATACGGACATGCTCGCCGAAGTTGCCTCGCATAACGATTTCATGTCGAAGATCCAGGCTGCCAGGCTCCGGCTAGCAAATTCGGCCAACACAGCCTCTAGCATGGGCGGCTCAGAAACACCAACTGGGGGGGTTGCGGGAGAGACGGCCGTGTCCCGCCCGAGCCAAGAACCCCCCCATGCTCCTGCGCGAAAGGCACGACCTGCTCAAGTTGTAGAATCAGGCCTGGAGGGACCGCCGAGAATGAACTACAGACTTGGGACAAGGAGGACCAGAGATAAAGAGAAGGATGACGCGACACAAGCCATTGTGGATGTCGTTTACCAGGAGTTGGACTCTAGCGGCGGTGCCGCGGAGAAGCAGCGTCCGACGGTGCCAGCAGCAGACCGCAAGCGTACCGTGTCCGGATACCCAGTATCCCGATCAACCAACGCAGACGATTCGGGTACACGGAGAAGTGCCCGGCTAAACACGTTCAAGCCGTCGTCCAAGGCCAACGCCGGTGCCTCGTCCATTGGAGCGCCAGCAGGACGGGAATTGAAAAAGGCTAGGCCCCAGATATCTCGTATCGTCCGACCAGGCTCGAGTGGCTCCAATGTTGGTAGAGTCGTCAGTGGAAACCGAAAACCCGTCGAGTGCAGCGCTGTGGACCAAGGCGATACATCCAAGAGCCGGGAGAATATTCACCAGTCTTCCGTTGCACGAACGACCGAGCCGGGCATCATCAAGGTGGAAGAGGCCTTGAGATGGATATTGGACTTGATGAAGAAGCTTGGCAGCGGGTACTACCACTTGTCGCGCTTCCAGTGCGACGACTCGTTGCAGGCACTGAGCTCATTACCTGCTGCTCACCAGGGCACGTCATGGGTTCTGGCGCTTATGGGTCGGGCTCACTTTGAGCAAGCAGCGTACCCGGAGGCTGAGAAATTCTTCCGGAAGATTCGCGTACAAGCACCCTCTCGCCTCGAGGACATGGAAGTATACTCGACCATCCTGTGGCACCTAAAGCGAGAGACAGACCTGGCGTTCCTGGCCCATGAGCTGATCGACACGGCGTGGCTATCTCCCCAAGCATGGTGTGCTCTGGGGAACTCTTGGTCCCTGGCGAGAGACCCGGAGCAGGCCCTGCGGTGCTTCAAGAGGGCCACTCAGCTGGACCCCAAGTTCGCCTATGCGTTCACCTTGCAAGGACACGAGCACGTGGCAAACGAGGAGTACGACAAGGCACTCACCGCGTATCGGCAAGCCATAGCGGCTGATCGCCGCCACTACAATGCCTATTATGGTATCGGCAAGGTACAGCAACGCCTCGGCGTGTACGACAAGGCTTTTGCCCACTTCCAGGCTGCGTCAACAATCAACCCGAACAACGCGGTGTTGATATGCTGCATAGGAGAGGTGTTGGAAAAACAGAAGCAGATTGTGCCAGCGTTACAGGCCTACACCAAGGCGGCGGAGCTGGCACCCCGGGCGGCACAGACGCGGTACATGAAGGCGAGAGGACTCCTCGCTGTTGGGCAAATTGAGGCGGCCCACAAGGAGCTGATGATTTTGAAAGACCTCGCACCGGACGAAGGGACGGTGCATTTCCTCCTGGGTACGCTCTACAGGACCGTAAATGACAAGCAGGCGGCAGTCCGTCATTACACCATTGCCCTTGCATTGGACCCCAAGGTCAGTGGATCCGCAGACATGGTTCTGTGAGCGGATAAGTGCTAACTGTGATCAGGCTGGTCCGAAGATCAAATGTGCGATTGAGAGCTTCGAGGACGATCAACCTATGGAAGACTCCATGATAGAATGATGTCACGAATACCACGACAACGGCTCAGATAATCTTCGCCTTTTAGTATCTCGATACATGCGATTGGGAAGGGGGCGGACACCTACTTGCTAGTAGTATACTACTAACCAGGAATACACGGAGGAAACATGAGGGATGCATCGCGGGGTCCCACGGCGTGATCACGGAATCATGTTGCATGGCATTGGCGTTACTTGGGGGAAAACGCTGTCGACGTCCTACGGTTTTTGTCCACGGCGGAAGACCAAAGGCGCCGAGGCTTGATGATTTGGACCTTGTATGATAGTTGAAGCACCCGTTCCGGCATATGCCTTACACATCAAGACGGACGATGGAGGCGCTTGCTGTGTTAATTCCGATGCGTAACACCCCAAAGGTGAAGAGGAGACTTGGGCGTTGATTAAGGCTCGCAAGAGATGTTGAAGGTTTACGGAAGACGAGCCACTTGCTGGTTGACTGTCACTTTAGGTCATTACTAGCACTAGGAGGTCTCTCTCATCACCGACCAATCCTGGAAGTTACTAGAATAGTACATAACTATTACTATTCATTGTAGTCCTACCTTATACGGATATGTCCTGCGTGGGGGTACAGTTCGTTGGCTGTCTCGAGGCCAACGCGTCTGAACGACGCGCAAACAGTGACGAAGGAGGGAGAAGAGTGAGGTAACGGAGGACGTGCAAGCAAAACGACAATCAGCCAGCACGTACCCCACAAAAGTCACAGATTGGAGCCGGGGTCAGCAGCTGCAACTGACCAACCAAAAATTCGGCAACAACAGGTACAAAGGCCCCATATATGTTGCACTTCCCAAACCGGCCTAGAACCGCCGCCAATTGTTGCTCTCCATTGTCTTTGGTGTGTATGTAAATCGGCACCTGACGCGCCCTCCTTCCCAGGCACCGGGCGGAAAACACGCCCCCCTCTCATTCATTGTTACTGATTGCGCAGCACGTATAATAACTCGTGCCCGCCACCCCCCCGCTTCTGCCATTTTCCCTCTTTTTTTCTCCCACTCCCCGGTCTTTTATACGCGCCGTTTCTACGCATCTTGCATCAACGTCATTGCGAGGCTTTCACCATCAATTTAATCCTCCACCACAACACCTTCCATCAACATGACTGGACGTAAGTTATTCCTTTTTTTCTTCTACTTATTGACGCCGTCGCGTGGTGGCATGGTCATACGCGTTGATGGACGGGGCCCCGCTGGCTCTCGACGCGTCGGTGATGTAGCTTCATTCCAAATGCTGACTTGACTTCTATAGGCGGAAAGGGCGGCAAGGGCCTCGGCAAGGGCGGTGCCAAGCGTCATCGCAAGATTTTGAAGGACAACATTCAGGGTATCACCAAGCCCGCTATCCGCCGTCTCGCGCGCCGAGGTGGTGTCAAGCGTATCTCTGCCAGTATGTCCCTCCCATGCACCCCTTCTTGTGTTCGCACCAGTAACTAACGGGCGTCGCAGTGATCTACGAGGAGACTCGTGGCGTCCTCAAGACGTTCCTCGAAGGTGTCATCCGTGATGCTGTCACCTACACCGAGCACGCCAAGCGCAAGACCGTCACCTCGCTCGACGTCGTCTACGCCCTGAAGCGCCAGGGCCGCACCCTCTACGGTTTCGGTGGTTAAGCAGTGCCCTAAATTGGCTGCTTGGGGTTCATGGGACTTGGCAACGGATACGGGTATATCGGTGTTTGTTTTTAGGCGTTTGGGGAGGGGGAATCACGATCACGGGCGTCGGGCCAGACGCGTCACACACAATCAATACCAACACAACGGAAATATGTTCAACTCATTTGGCGCGCGCCCAAAATTGTTACTCATGAATACATGTATGCCAGAATGACGCGTCTTGTTCCCCACAAACTCCGAACGATTCTAATTGGTATCATGACAAACGGGACGACTTCATCACAGGTACTTGCGCCCGGCCGCCACCACGCGTGACCTAAACACCGGACTCCGCACTTCCATGTTGGGCTTGTAGAAGGGGCTCATTATGGCCTTGATCCAATTCTCATAGACCTCGATGAAGAACATCTTGACCGCCTCTTCGGTCGCTGGGCTCGTGGGGTTGGCGCCGATGGCTGTCGACGAGCGGGAGGAGCCCGAACCCGTGGGTGTGATGGGGTGATGGAGAAGGAGGAACTTGACGTTGCCGGCCGTGACGAAGCAGGAGACGTAGTTGTCGAAGAACTTGTCGATGCACTTGAGATACCTGTTTGCCCGCAATCCATCCGTCAGCCTCTACCAACTGCCGTATACATATTGCGGGAGCTCGGGGGCTGTGGCAGGGGAGCTTGCGGGGTAACGCACATCTGGCCATGCGACCACTGGACCTCCTCGGCGATATCGAGGCTCGAGTGCACGATGAACTGGTTCAGGTGCCTGACCTGGTCGGTGAAGCGTGACTGGCCGTCGCCGCCCTGCTTCGAGGTGCCGAACTCATGCTCGAAGAGCGGGTTGTCCTGCGTGCCGACGATGGCGAAGTAGTAGCTCATGATGGCGCCGTGGTGGCCCGCATTGGTGATGAGGAGGAGGAGGAAGGTCCGGTTCGACGAGGTAGCGGCGGCGGAGGGCTGTACTGGCGTCTGGCGCATGCGGTTTCCCCGAGCCTGGCAATTCGACGGGAGCGCGGTGCTGGCGGTTTGGGGAGATGGTTGGAATCCCGCGAGCGAGGAAACCCCACTGTCCGGCGCTAGCGGGCCCCCAGGCCCCGGCGGTCGCGATATTCCGCTCCACCCTGCAGCCAGCAACTCGGGAGCCTCAGTCAGTCGCCAAACCGCGCTCAACCCTCAAAAAAAAAAAAAAAAAAAAAAGAACGACGTTCCCCCGAATCAAAGCAACCCGCGCATCCTCGACAACCCCCTCTCCCCCGACCGAACAACGGCACCAACAGCCCGGCTGAGAGAGAGAGAGAGAGAGCGCGCGCAGAAATGTTCGGTCCCTTCCGCATCACGAACCCGCTCTCGAGCGGGCTGCTGTGGAAGATCCCCTGGCGGCTGTCCAAGTTCCAGAAGCGGCGGCACCGGCTGCGGCTGAGAGCCGTGGACGACGTGGTGGCGACGGTGGACGCGGCGCTGGCGAAGAAGGGCGAGACTCTCGAGGCGCTGGAGCGGTGGAAGGCGGAGATGCCGACCGAGGCGGAGATGCTGCCAAGGGACAAGTATACCATGTTTGACCGCAAGGCGAAGCGGTACCGCAAGGGCATTCACCGTACGTTCTATGATTCTTGGTCATGATGGAGGCGCATGCTGACGATGGGTGTTTTTGTAGGGATTCCGAAGTGGACAAGAGTGTCGCAGAGAGTCAATCCTCCCGGCTACTAATGGCAGTGCAACCGGGGAGGAGGAGGAGCGAGGGCGAATTGGCGAGGAAACCGCGTGTTCGAGGGCCGGTACGATTTTGCGGTAGAGGACGAGACGCATCTGTCTGTCTGCTACACCGCCTGTACAACACCTTGTTTTGATCTACGGATATGGGGCCATGGGTGGGAATGGCTATTAAGATGAATGGGTTGGAGAACGAACGGCGACATCATAGTGTACGAATACTCGTGGAAGAAAGCTCACTTGTGCTGAGCCAGCGAGACGCATGGAATTGGGCGAAATATAAACCCGGATTCACCCTCACATATAGCATATCCACCCATCCCTTCGTCCATGCATAGGGCCAAGTTTCTCATGTTTAGCTGTGTCCTTGCCTTGCCTTTGCGCTACGCCTCGAAATACAGGGAAATGCCCAATAGAGACCAGAAACACTCACCGCATGTACCTACCCTCCTCATCGTAGTCCCTCAACCGCTCGGTTTGTATCGCCCTTCCCAGCCCGCCGCGGCCCTCATCATAATCCTCGCGATACTCGTCCCGGACCTGGCCGCCAGACTTGCCACGTCCGTACTGCCGCCCCTCCTCGAAGCCCGGGTCCATGTCGGTGCGGATGATGCGCTCGTCGAGCTTTGTGCCGCCAATGTACTTCATGCAGTCGAGGGCATCCTGGTGGGTGTAGTACTCGACGAAGCAGAAGCCGCAGGGGGTCTTGGTGAAGCGGTCGAGGCCCATGATCAGCCGCTTGATCTCGCCGACCTTGGAGAAGAGCTCGTATACTTGCTCCTCGGTTGTGTAGAAGGATCTGCCGTGTCTACTGTGTTAGAGCGAAAGACATCTCTGGCCACCCAGGGGAGAGTGAGATTCGGAGGAGTACTGACAGGTTGCCGACGTAGAGTGTTGTCGCATTGGCGAGAGGGTCGACGGGAGGTTCTGCTGGGGCATCGGCGCTCTCGTTGTCGCGATCACGTCTACGCTTATTCTGGGGGTTGGGGAATGTGTTAGCTCCCGGAACCGAAGGAAAGAGGAGCTCATTCGGTCCTTACCCGGCTCTGGTAGTAGGCGCTCGGCTTGTCGAGGCGGTCGACTGTGTTTCTGCTGCCGGGCCTCATTGTAGCTCTGGAGGCTCCGTGTACGAACGGAGAGTGGGGGAGATTGCGCGCAAGCTCTGAGATAGGCTGATGGTGAACTGTTGGGCGAGTTTGTATCTGGCGACGAATTGACCTTAGTGGGTGGTTGGGCTCTTGTTGAAAGGTGGGATGTTGAAGGAGAGGTGTCGAGCTCTTGTGGCTGGCGGATTCCGAGCCTGGGCGTGTCGCGGTTCTGGGCGCTGAAATTCCGCGTCGAGGTACTCTAGTAGTACTATTAAGGTACTAGTACCTTGGTACTCCCTTCCAGACTACTACAGTAGTACTTAAAGTACCTCAGGTGCCGCCTTTATACGGCCGGACAGAATGACCTGAGCATAGGCCGGAATTACAACCAAGACAAAGATGGAGGTTCTATCCCGCATGCTGCTCATGGTTGCAAGGCACTGTGTCACCAACCATCTATCTTGGTACCTTTCTCACCTTTTTCCCCCGTTTGGCCCCTTGGGGGTCAGTTGAGGCCCAGAGCAAAAACTAAGGTACCACTATTATAGTGAGACTTGTAAAAAACTTCCCACGGTTCCTGCTCAACCTCACTTCTGATGGAGGGTCATGAAGAAAGGAAAAAAACATGAGGCCATTGAAATGCTGGCGCGGACTTTTGTTCTGACGGATAGTAATACTTGGTACTAATTACTACTACTACTTAACGTTAGTACGGACCTACGAGTACGTAGTACTCCTACTACAGGTGAGTGAGCCTCGTGCCTGCACGTGACGCAGATCCAACAGCTTGAGTCCCGTTTGCTTGACACTGGCAGGGATTACAGCTGCAGCTGCAGGCCCCCAAAAACGACGGGAACCATGGCCGGAACGCGCTAGACACCAGCACGTCTCATTTTCCCAGCCTGTGCTTAATTCTCACGACGGACCTTCACCTCAACCTCGAAACCCACGTCGAAAAAGTTTCTCTGTACAACCATTCAACAATTTTCGACTTTCCGCAATACCTACGACCCGACCCTCCTCTACATCGACAGCCACATAGGGGAACAGCGAACCCGTGAGCCGACAGGCTCCCTCGCTACGCCATGCCCAAGGTCAAGAGCTACTCGGCAGCTTGGCTGTCCAAGAATGCCCTCGGCCATCAGCTGTTCGAGCCGTCCAGCGACACCCTACGCGCACGAGCTCTCTCCCCCGCCGCCGCTTCCAGAAAGGAGGCGGCGCCGGGCCCGCGGAGGACCATTGCGAACCGGGGGACTCAAGTCTTCGTCGCCAACGGGAGGGAGATCCGCTGGGGCGACCTCGCCTATCTCAAGGAGCAGTGGTCCAATGGACAGAGCAGGGGAAGATCTGGCGGTCGGGGGTTTCGTCTGAAGCGCGAGGACTCTACGCAATCCCTCGAGGATAGCATCGAGTTCGAGAATGCAGCGGGCATGCGGGTAAGTTGCGCCGATGCTTATCAGCTCTGGACGAAGAGCACCCGCCGCTAATGCCTTGGCTAATGCCTTGGAATCCATAGATCATCAAGACACGATGCGCCGAGGATATCCGCCAGCTCGTCATTTCGCCCAACTCGAACTACCTCGCCATACTCACGACGCACACCGTTCACATCTGCGTCCTACCGGACTCCTCCCACCTGACGAGCGAAGACACCAGCCCCTTGAAGCCCAAGATATTCACGCTCGGTCCGACGACGCACGTTACATCGCGGTCTCCGGTCATGTCTGCGCTGTGGCATCCGCTTGGAGTTAATGGTTCCTGCCTAGTCACCGTCACAGCGGACGCGATTGTCCGGGTGTGGGAGGTCTCTCCCGAGGACCGATGGTCATTCGACAACCCCACTACCTCGATCGACCTCAAAAAGCTTGCTGATGGCACAACCCTAGACCAGGACTTCTCTGCCTCGTCCACGACTACCAACAAGGGGTTCTCGCCGGATTCCTTTGAGATGGAGGTCGCGGCAGCCAGCTTCCCCCACAGGGGGTCTGGTGGGTGGGATCCCATGACACTGTGGATCGCCATGAGGGAAGGCGATGTTTACGCCTTGTGCCCACTGCTGCCTCAAAAGTGGGCTCCTCCGCCGACGCTGATTCCTTCGCTGTCCGTGTCGATCGTGACAACTGTTGGGAGCATCGAGGACGACCCAGAGGTGTCCGAGTACGAGAAACTGCTTGCGCAGCAGCAGTTGGAGTGGATGGGAGAGCTGGATGCCCAGGAGCCGCATATTGTCGACACACCTCCCGGAGAACCGCTTCTCGAGGTCTACACCCGCCCATCCCGGCCAGGCGTTGTTCCTCGGTTGCAGGGGCCTTTCGAGCTAGAATCCGACCCGGACACGGGCGATGATCTGGATACGTCCATCACCGACATCATGGTGATTGGAAAAAAGACAGAAACAGATGAGCTCATGATGGGCGAGGACGACGAGGAGCTTGATGTCGGGGACGAGCGTGACAAGGAGGGCGCTTCTCTGCCTGTCATCTGCCTGCTGTCCACTAGTGGCCAGGTTCGCATTTACCTTGATCTCGACGGCGTGCAAGCTCAGTGGCTCCCACCAAAGAACAAGACTCGGCTGGGGCGCCTCCTTGCTTCATCTGATGCCCCTTCTCTCCTGGCCTTCCAAGCCATCGACACCATGAGCCCAGTCGAGGTGAGCGAGGAGAGCTGGCCGGTCTTTAGTCACGATGTCATGTCTCGATACGACTTGTTTGTCACGCACCACGCCGGGATCGTCTTCATCTCCCTCGCGTCCTGGATTTTCCGGCTTGAAAAGGAGCTCACTGGGGATTCTGAAGCAGGCACGGACTTCAGGATTGGGCTGGTGGTCAATTCGCAGTCGACAAGGGATAGGATCTACTCGCAGTCGACAGCGGACAGTACCGTACCCTTGCCGGCCGCAGTCCCCATCTTCGACCCGGACATTGGCTACTTCCTCCTCTCTTGCACTCCTTACGAACCTATTGCCCTGACGTTTGATACGCCCGAGATCGATATCCCCCCCGAGCCAGAAGATAGCCCGGTGTTTGAGCGCGACATGAGCAAACCGACACTGGACTTCTACGAGCCCCGCCCAATCTACTTGCCTTCCCACGTATTCGATGAAAGATCTGCGCTCCCTGACCTACTTGACCGGGTGAAGACGTCGCGGCACAAGGCACTCTTCAGCCAGGAAGTCCGGTTGAGCCCAGTGACCCTAGCCATCTTCACCGACGCGCACAAGGTCGTCAGCGACGAGACATACCGCCTGGGCATAGCTGTCTCGGAGCTCTTCAGGAGGTGCGAGCAGCTCCAGAAGGACCTAAGAGAGCAGATCGAGAAGGCCAATCAGGTCAAGAGCAAGGTGGACGCCATAAGCGGCGCACACCGGGATGGAGAATCGGACAATGCCCACTACGAGCGCCGCGTGGAGGAAGCTAGGGAGCGGCAGGACAGACTCGCCTCGCGGGTGGAGAGGCTGCGACAGATGGTCGGGAAGGCTACGACGAGGGAGCTTAGCGTGAAGGAGCGGGCGTGGTTCGAGGAGGTGAAGTCGCTCGAGAATAACGTCGTGGGATCCGACGAGCCAGAGCAGCCAGAGGGCCAATCGAAGCAGCTGTGGAGGCGCCTTGAGGAGGTCAAGGAGGTGCAGGCATCACTGATGTCCGAGGTCGAATCGCTGCGGAAGGCGGGGGACGTTGACATTCCGTCGCCGGGCAAGGAGCTGCGGATCCCGCAGGAGATTCGACGGTCCAAGCTGCAGCAGGTCCAGGCTCTGCTGTCGAGGGAGACGGCTCTTGTGGAGGCTGTGACGTCGAGATTGGAGCGTCTCCAGACGAGTGCATGAGTCGGGCATTCATCGTCGTCAGGTGTGTGTGTGTGTGTGCACCTCGGGGCACACATGGTGGTCAGTAGCCGCAAGCTGAGAGACATGGAGGCGAGTCCGAGAGAGCGATCATGACTGGATTCGACTAGGTATCCATCTGGTATTAAGAGGTAATAAATGATGTACAAGTGTAGATATTATTCATCGGAGCCTTTTAGCCGTAAGAAATGGCTAACTGCTGCGGGCCACGGCGCGGTGGTTGGTGGTCGACGACGGGAAGAAAACAGGGCGTAAAGGTGAGGCGGCGCAGTCCGGGACCCAATCGACTGGACACGGACGGCCCCCCCCCCCCCCCCCCCCCCCCCNCCCCCCCCCCCCCTTGGGTTAGACAGACCATGCTTCCGGGTTGGGTTTGAGAAAATGGAATAATTACCAGGTAATTACACATGGGCCCGATTTCGCCACAAGTTTCCGAGGGGCTCCTCCTTGCTCCAGGATTCGTACAATCATGAGCCTGGCGGGACCGATGACGGGGGGAGCAACTCAAGACCTGAGTGGATACAGAAGATGAGCCTCATGCATACTGGTGATGCTGAGCAAGTCGTGAGGATAGAGTAGAATGTCACCTGCCTATGACAAGCATCGGGCTGGCGCAGGGGAGGGGGGGGAGGCATTCTCGCCAGAGACTTTGAGGCGTCGGGGAATCACACACGGGTTGTCTTGGTGGGACTGTGGGACGACAGCCTTTCTGTCCTCTTTGCCATGTACAGCGATAATGGTGTAGGACTGTGGGATCTAGTTAGCCTGCCGGTACTCGTGTAAGTGATATGTGTGCGTGTGCGTGCAGGGCGGGACAGGATATTGGCTCGATGTGGTGGTACTTCGTGTTCCCTAATCGAGATGGCCTGTCTGTTGCTCACAAAGAAACCTCAGAGCCCTCATGGGTATAAGTAGGTGGGTTAATTTCAACTGTTGGTTGCTTTCCTTCCATTCTTCATTCTACGCAGGTACTCTTTCCCGGATAGTATTATCTCTATATCTTGAAGAGCCTCGACCATCGCAGCTCGCAACCGACTTACAGCAACTCGCTCACGTCGTCCATTCACAATGACTTTACAACGTGCTTCCGAACTCCCTTATGAGGATTTTATCCGCAGTAAGTCAACCCTTTAATCTTGGGCTTCAACAAACTACAAGGAGATGCTAAAGAAGAGGGCCCGGAAATCTAGGCAACTGCCAATACTACCTGGGAGTCACCAAGAGCTCGATCCGTCTCATCACGCAGCTCGGCCAAGACGGGACATGGCACGGCCACGTTCTCAAAACAGCCAAAGACGGCAGGAGGAAAGGAGTTGCAGTCCTCACCGCCGAGGGCGCCAACCCTCGCGAGGTCCTGCGGAAGCTCCATGAAGAGTCCGCCAGGGAGGTGGATACCCATGTCGCCGAGTACGGCATCGCTCATCAGCGGCAGGGGTGGCTGGACGGGGATAGTGACTACGAGGACGATGATGAAGACAAGGATGACCTCCGGAGCGAGGCGTCGGAGAGTGACGAGGAGGAGGGGTACGATGTTGGGAAGCCGGCCAGGTTTGCCCGGCACGCCGGTTTCCTAACGGCAGGCAACATGGCCCTTCTGGCCCGGTCGAGGGCGGATTCGCACCTGTCGACTGCAGGAGCATCTCATCTCACGCTTCACGGCGCCGGTAATGACATGGTACCCGCGAGACATAGATGTGGTCACCAACCGATGCGACACATCGTCCCGCCGTACAACAACGGCAGCCAGCCACCGCCTCTCTGGCACCAACAACCAGGGGCAATGAACAACAGCGCAACAAGACAGGCTCACCAGGCCGGCACAAGAACCACACTTTCACCTTCGATTGCTCTGACCCCCTCCCCCGCGTCACCGTACCCCAGCAATCTCAGAGGCGTCCAGTTCGTCCCGTCCGACTCCTGCCCAGCCTGGGACACCCGACCTGCGAGCACCACCCCTGCACCAGCTGCCACCACTCCGACGAGCAACGTACCGAAACCGGTCCTGATAAATGTCAACTGGGTTGACCGGTGTGCCTTCTCCCTCGTCGAGGCGCTGCCGCTCCTGCGCAAGCCCATTGTCGACGCCGCCCTACAAGCCGCACAGGGACGCTCCGAGGGCGGGCCGGAGCCGCGTCTCGTGGGAGTGCTGAAGCGTGTGAGACTCGGGCGCTGCGAGTCAGACGTCAAGTGTCGGATCGATGACCTGGGTCCACTGGTGAGGCAGATGGCCGACTCGGGGACGGCGGGGGAGGCGATGCCGTCGTTTGATGTCGAGATTCGCACTGGGCCGCCCCAGTAGGATTGGGCGCGGGAGCGATGCGGGGGCCCCATGACTGGTCCGATGAGTTCTATCGTGAGGCGGGATGCTTTGCTCGACTTACGGTCTGTGACTCAATGACGGTCTGGGGAGGGACTGGGGGACGGGAGTTTGGTAGCGGTGAGCTGGATGCAGGGGAGGGGGGTTGGGCATTCTTCTCACTTTGCACACACCGACATTTGCTGGGACAGAGAGTTTTGATTTTGCCGGGTACAAGTGCGTGGGCAGTTCTAGTGGTCTTGCTTTCCTCTCCTTTGTGGTATCCCATACTGGGTCAAGTTTGTCCTCCCGTGCGTTATCGAGTTGGGTGTCATCCCGTACCTATTAGAAGTACAGGGCGGGACAATGGCGTTGACCACGCTCATCACTAGAATCTCAATCCAGAAATGGTCAACAGAGATGATTTCTTTGCCGCCCACAAGTTTTCATAATCTGTTCTGAGTTGCGAGCTGCAACTCGCAACTTTACAACAACAACTCCTACGTCCTAGGAACTTCGTGGGATTTGGATGGGCATCTTCCAAGTCTAATGTAAATTCGCTGGATTAAATGGCATGCGACTTCGAGAAGCTATCCTGGTGTCAGGTAAGTCAACGATTGAACCCCCTTACTGCTTAAAAATTCTACTCCCATGTTTATATCTGCCCCAGAGACTGGCCATACGATATATATACTCGTGAACAGACCAACAGACTGTCCCGCATCTCTCCCAAATATATTTCCAGATCCCTCTAGAAACGGAAACATTGTTCACTGCAATACATTCAGCACTGGTTCCTGAAACCGACTAATAATCCGTTCGTCCCCATATACAGATATATACATATATATATATATGTATGTCGCGACTCACCTATAAATTGGGCAACAGTGGAGCCGCATGCTACCAGACGGCACATCCGCCGATCCTCCGGAACCTCGGCGCCTGGATTGTTTCCTATTTCGGCAATGGGCACGGAATAGGATCCCTGGATCCATGGATGCAAAGACCTAACTCCGCGGATCCGATGTCTACGGAGTTGATGGGCTCACTGGATGAGGTCTCGGCCATCTCTCCCCTTTCCTCCTCTTTTCTTTTTTCCCCGTTTCTTATGTATCATGGGCATCCTGGCAGGCGGTGCCTAGGGATCCTAAGAGGCGCCAGCCGTGACCATGGATCATGGCCGTCGTCGCGACACAATAGCCAGATAGTTAAAATCAAGGCAGCATGTGCCAGAGGTCTCGGAAAGAAGCCGAGCATCTGTAGTATGCGACACCTCAGTTTTGGAGTTCCCACCAATCAAGCGTTGATAAAATCCCCCCTGTCGCGCAAAGGACGTCACGTCGTAGGATTCAAAAATGCAGGGCGAAGAGTGAGGCGAACAGTCGCTAACCACACGTCGACAGAAGCAGACGCTACATACACGCATACATGGTACCAGGGCAGCGTTCCACCGAGTTTCCGCGTCCCATGACTGGTCATGTCGTGGGAGTCATCATCTCGTTATCACGAATTCTCGGGAACATGGATGGCCAGTCTTCCAGCGAATAGATACCGCTCATTCTTGACGTTACGCACAAATTCTAGGCGAAAATAGCCCAATAAGCGGCTGCATTCCCTGCCGGCGCCACATACAGACACCCGGTCTAGAGTATCAGTAAGGCTATTCGATTACCTCCCCTTGAGGCTCTCCTCCTTCTCACGCAGCGCCCTGAACGCCCTGATTATCTCCGTGAAGCTATCACGCAACAGCCCTATTCGGACACCACCTATCAGCACCCATGTATGCCCCCGAGTAGCGTTGGACCAAGGGGAGAGACGTAGGGGGCTTACAGAGTGGGACAATGACCCAGGGCGCGTTCATGCCGGCGTAGTAGACCCAGTAGTAGAGAAACTCGGGCCGGCTGTACGACACGCCCTCGGCCCAGTTTGTCAGGTAGTAGAGGGCCACGCCGTAGAGGTGCGCGGTGCAGATGACGATCTGGCTGGGGTGACGAGCGGGGTCGTCGCGGATGATGGCGAGGAGGGTGAGTAGCGAGAGCGGTCCCCAGGCAAACTTTTTTGGTGGGAACATATGTGAGGTCAGGGATACATGAGGCACACCGAGGAATGGATAGGGGTGTTCTCTAGGAGGGTGTACATACGACAGTGATGGCCTCGACGCAAACGGTGAAGACGTCGAGGGTGAGGTACCGCGAGTCGGAGAGCGTGTACTCCTTCCACAGCTGCGCGAACAGCGTGTTCATACCCGCAATCTCTGATCGGTGGTACAGATAGTATCCTGCCGCAAGAAAAAAAAATGAACCTTTTCGTCAGCTGAATGTCCAGGGGTGACGCGTCCCCTCGGGAGCTGAGGAGAGGACCCGGGATGCTCACCCTCGAAGGCCACATGCGAGAAGGCACCTAGAAGCCAGCATTAGATATACCATCGAGTTCCCATCGTCGAATTCCTTTCTATAAGGAGAGGAGGAGGAGAAGGAGGAGAAGGAGGCCCCCACTCACAGAGCGCGAACCAACTGGCCGCGAAGCGGTCTATGAACCGGGCGTTGGCCGAGGTCAGATGGTAGGCTGCCACGACGGCGAGACCGGCCATGGCCCCGAAGGCGGTGACAATCAGGAGCGTTGGCGATGAATTGGGCACATAGTTGGCAATCACCGCGTCAAGCGGGTAGTACGGGTGGTTCATGTTGGAGGGCGCGGCAGCGTCGTGGTGGTGGTGGAGGAGGAGGTGGAGGAGGTGGACGGGGGCACGCGTCGCGTGGGCTAGCTTTAGCAGTTGCTGTTGACGCGCTGCTGGTAACACGAGTTGTCGCCGGCCAGTGTGTTTGACTTGGGGCAATGGAGTATCGACGCCCTTTAATCGTGCTTCAGTGCTCTGCTGCCGCGGGGCTTTGGCGGTGGTGAGGAGGAAGTTCTTGAGTTGCAGGTGGTGGTGGAGCGTGGTAGTAATTACAAAGTACAGACATACATAAGTGGTAAATTTAATGCGATGGAGTTGAGCCGACGGTCGTCGGAAATCGAAGAATAGAATGGATAGTATTATACTAAAAGCACAGCGCGATCTCATGAAATCTGCCTAGTAGTTATGTGGCGGCAAACTGGTCTGGATATGAAAGTTGTTAGGCCTACTCTCTTCCGTGGGAAAGGGGTTGTTTTCCCAAGCCTTGAATCGTCTCGGATCAGGACAGCAGCTCTGTGACAGCCGCATTGAAGTGTGGGCTGCATTGTGGGGGCCGCGGCGCAACAAGATCGACGTTGGGTTGCAGCTGGGATGGCTTGGATTCATAGAACAGTCATGGTGGCAGGTGAAAGATTTGAAAATGATGCTAAATCTATCATAGGTACCCTGAAGGTCTATAACAACAGATCAGATCTATTTAACTTTACATGGTTGTGGGAGCTGTAAGTAACCTCCCCCCCTTCCCCCCCTTCCAACGCGTGTTAATCGGTGGCTCACCCGATCGTCGTAACGGAGCAACGCCCAGATATGGATGGCACGGTCATTATATACAACTGGATCCCAATCTAAGCGTTCCATCAATGGCAGTCTACTTCTTTTCAAAGAGAGCGCATCCAGTAGGTGCCTGCTCAGAGAGAAACGCCACCAGGTCAGTAGCATACGTCTCCCTTCATCAGGACCCTGGCTGTCCTCAAGAGCTCGGCCGACACCAGCTTGCCGTCGCGAACGGTGGTTCCAATATCCAGCTTCCCGCTCGGATGGCCGATGGTGACAGTCGATGCCGAGCCAGCCTTGTCGCCCACCAATTCGGCGGCTACCGTGCCCGGAAGCTGAGATGCAGCACCCAGGCAGAGGGCCAGCGTCAACGGCACCGCCTTGTGAGCCTGCCCCATGGACAGTGCGAGGCATCCGAGGTCGGCATCGGAGGAATCTCCGGGGTGGAAAAGCATGACCACCTTCGGGATGCTCTCCACGTCCGGGTCCAGGCCCATCATGGAGGCGCCGACGCGGCGGATCTCCCCGAGGCGAGCCTTGAGAGCGGTATCCGCCTCCACGGCGTCTGGGGTGAGGGGACCCTTGGTGTCGTCGATGCCCAGCTCGCGCGCCGTGATGAATACACCGGGATTGCTGACATCGACCAGGGATGCCGATACGCTGCTGCCGTCTGAGAGGCGCAGGACGTCAACCGCGTTCCCCGTGGGGAGCGCCTTGCCCGTCTTGGCGCCGGCGGGGTCCATGAAGCTCATGGTGATCTGGGAAGCGGTGCCGGGCACGCCGTCAAGCACATAGTCGCCGCCCGGACAGTACTTGGGCGGGCTACCGGCGACCCTGAACCTAGAGACGAGGACCTTGGAGGTATTCGTGTTGAACAGCCTCACCGACGCCCATTGATCCCCGCCGCTCCCCTCCTGCTCCACGTCTCGCTCCCGAATGAGGCCCCAGTCCCAGGCGACAGGGCCGACGGCTGAAGACATGTTGCCACAGTTCCCGGCCGTGTCCAACTTGCCATCCTTGATGCCGACCTGGACAAAGGTGTAGTCAACATCGACGTCGGGCCGCGATGGGGGTCCCAGGACCACAATCTTGGACGTAGACGAGATGCCCGACCCGATGCCATTCAGCTGCCGGCCGTACTGGTCGGGGGAGCCCATGGCCTGGGGCAGCACGGTGTGCCACTGGTCCTGCGGAGGGAGGCTGTCGCGGTGGATGACGAGGCCGTTCGATGTGCCACCTCGCACGAACCATGCTGGAAAGCTGCGCTGGCCGTGTGATGATGGGCCTGTTGAATAACACCTGCGAGGCTGCTGCAGGGGAGGGTTTGCATGGCGACGGTGTTGGTGAGGGGGGCTCATGATAGGTCTGGGACACCGCGGGGAGGATGCATCGTGTGCCGCTGCCGCCATTGTCAAACTCCTCTGGAGTGGTCGTACGACCAGGCGGCCATTACCGTGAGCGGCGAGCGTTGTTGGCGCCAATCGTGCAGGAATCATGATTGCGATGCATCACAGGCCTGTCGCGATGTGGTGATGATGGTGTTGGTGGTGATGGTGGTGGGGGAGACCGGTTTTGGGTTGTTGGGGGGGGGGAACGCAATCGGCTCGGTTCGGGTTCCTTGCAGCCTGTTCTAACCGTTAACCTTGGCAACTGCGAACCGCCAACTTCTTTCCCTTCCCTCCTCCTCCACTTCATCCACCTCCTCCTCCTCCTCCTCCATCACCATCACCATCGCCACATCGAATTCCGCACACCTAAATTACCCGCGCTGCTGCGTCCTCTCATCGATGTAACGCCAAGGCTTACACCGGCCGGCTGTGCCCGCAGTGTGCATATGCACGACTGCCGCGTCCCTCGCACTCCACGCGTCATTGGGACCCATCACGTCCCAAGTCGGTAAGCCTGCCGAGCTCCTACACCTGGGGGGAGCGTTTATCGGGCATTAATGTCGACGTCCCGGCACTCACTCCCTGCATTTCCGTGAACATGGGTTCACATCTGTGCCGGGTTCTTTTATACGTGCCTAGGATCATTCTGGCCTCTTCAACTCTCCGAAGCCTGAACGTTGGTCGTGCCTGCATGGACCTCGCCGCACCGCGTGGAGAATATGCAATATCCTACTTTCCATCACATCCCGTATAATCCTTGCATCCTGGCCTCGCACAGACGTTGGTCGACTGACAGGCGTTCAACGGTCCATCTGACTCGCCACGCTCAGCTGGCACACCACAATGTCGCCGGGAGAGCGTGCTGTGGGTTACACTTTCCGCGCCAGCATGTACAGACAGACGCATGCGCAGGCAGCGGCAAATCTTCCCGGTACGTCGGGCTGAAGCCTCCTCGCATGAGCGTCCATCAGGTATCTCAGCGTGGTAGACCGCGTCTTGAGACGCAGCAACGCGCGGTTCTATAGCCTGAATCATGTGACGGGCTTGCTTCCCAATCAGCTTCGTCGCATGGCGCACCACGGGGCCTGGCCTCTGCGGATGGCTCGCAAAACACCGAAGTTTATGTACTTTATTTATGGGTTTAGGTATCTTCCTAGACGATCCAGCATCGATAGTCCATGCACGCAACTGGGGCCTCTCTGGACTTTCGAGGAGTCTATCAGATCGCTCCATGCAAGTACAACATGGCTCATGGATCGTTAAAGGCTCTCGATCGATCGTCCACAGCCTTTCTTGCGAATTACGTACGTATTGGACAGCTGAATTGTGTATGGAAGCCTATTTTGATGTCACCAGTGCTGGTGGGAACACCAAAGCCGGCACATGCGAATACATAATATATAAGAGGCTGCTCAAGTGAGCTGTCAATCGCCTCGAGGAACTCTTCAGGTGTATCCCCACTCTCTTCTTCTTCCAAATAACCGACAGGATGCTCCTTCTGTCAGCCATTGTCGCCGTTACGGCGTTTGAAGGGTTAACCTACGCCGACACTTGCTCCTTCGTGGAAGACCTCACCTCGATCGAAGTCGCGCGCCCGCTCCAACTGGCGTACGTCACCGAGCAGAACGAATATTGGTCCGAGTCCTGCACGCTGCTGAAGCCCTCCTGCATCATATTCCCCTCCAGCGCCCAAGAAGTGGCCGCCGTGGTCAAGATCCTCAGGGATACGGACGAGGACTTTGCCGTCAAGTCTGGCGGGCATAATCCCAATTTATACTGGTCAAGTGTTGAGGGCGGGCCCATAATATCGACGGCACGTCTCGATCATGTCTTGCTGGATCACGAGACGGGGGTGCTGAGTGCCGGGCCGGGCCTCCCGCCTGGATGGCATCGCTGACAGTCTTGACGGAAGTGGTTGGACCTTTGTCGGTGGGCGCATCGGCAATACGGGCATTGGAGGTCTCATCCTTGGCGGAGGTCTATCCTATATGTCTACCCAGTATGGGTGGTCTGCCTCGTCCGTCATCGAGCACGAGGTCGTTCTGTCCAATGGCACCATTGTCGCCGCGTCGGCCGACGAGAATCCCGATCTGTTTACAGCACTCAAGGGTGGCGGCAACAATTTCGGCATCGTCGTCCTACACCCTGCAGACGCATCGCCAGGGGGACGTGTACGGGGGCAATCTCCTCTTCCTCCGCAGCGAGGAGACGGACGAGAAGCTTCTGAAGGCTGTCCGTGACTTTACGGAATATAATGAAGACGACAAAGCAGCCGTGATTGTGACAGCGGAGCGCATCAACCTCAACCTCCTGGATTCGTGGATCCTGTTCCTGTTCTACGATGGCACTGAAGTCCCCGAGGGCATTTTCAAGAACTTTACCGACGTGGGGCCCGTCCTCAATACCCTTCGAGTTCGCTCGTACTCCAGCATGATGAAGCTGAGCAACTGGGTCGTCGTCGAGGCCTCGACCGTGCACATGGCCACGGAGACCATCCCTCTGCCGTCCGCGGAGAACGGCACGGAGGTGTTCAACAGCATCCACGTTCACTGGCGCGCCATGTCCAGGACCACCCTGGCCGTCCCCGGAATCGTCGCCTCCACCGCCTACCAGCCCTTCCCTCGGCGCATCGCCGAAGCTGCTCGCGCGAGGGGCGACGATCTCATCGCGGCCGATCCAGACGTCGACCGGCTCATCATCGAGATGAACTACAGCTTCCTGCCGGGACCCTTCGAGGAGATGGCGGACACCATGGAGGAGACGTACACGGGTGTCCGGGAGAGGGTGCTGGCGTGGCAGGAGGATGGTACGCTGCCCAGCCATGTCTATCTGCCCCTATCCATAAACTATGGCTTCTACCGCCAGGACTACTTTGCCAGGCTGAAGCCTGAGAGTGCCGCCCTAGCGCGTGACGTGTCGGCGAGGTATGATCCTGAGGGCCTATTCCGTGATCGGACTGGTGGATGGAAACCGTGAACGCGGTCGGTCGAGTGTTGTGGTCGTGTCGCCCCTTGCGCGTGTACTACCTCAAGGATTGCGGAAGCACGCGAGTAAATATCGGAATTAAGCTGTGTTTCGTTTGCTAACTAATTAACACATACGCTGTCGATATGACCGCATGCCTGCGTTACATCTTCCTCAGTTACATCGGATCGGGTCATGATCTCTTGGATGTTGTCCTCGCCAACGGCGGGGAATAACCCTGCAAACCAGCTTCTCTTCCCACTCTTCTTCTTGCTCGTCTTCTCTTTCTTGCTCTCCTTCTTCTCCTTCTTCACCTTCTTCTTCTGCTTCCCGTTCTTCTCGCCCTTCTGCTTCCCGTTCTTCTCACCATCCAGCTTACTCGACACCTCGGGAGGATTCTTCCTCATCCAAATCTCCCCGATGGGATCCCCCCTCTCGGCAACACACACCCACTCGCCAATACCATACTTGGACGGCGCACGTCGGACACCGCGTCCACCACCACCAATGATGAGGTTACCCGGGCGGTAGCTCTTGTCCGCCTCCATTCGCCTGATCACGCTGCCGTGCACGCGTACGTTGTCGGGCACGTCGCGGACCTCGCCCCGGGGCAGGGGCCATCTTATCGGCTCCCATGACCCATCGGGCTTGAGGTCCATGCGCCGGAAGGGCATGTACTCCATCATCTTCCAGCCACAGACGGCGACGTGGCTGAGACCGCCGCCGTAGGCGAGCGAGTCGTGGATGCGGGCTGTGTGGGCGCGGCTCATGAGCCCGTGGAAGTGGTGCTCATCCTCGTCGGACTCTGAGGAGGAGGAGGAGGAGGAGGAGGAGGAGGAGCCCGAGGTGGAGGACGAGTTCGACGCCGATGAGGAGGGGCGGATGATGGGTGACTCGACGGCCTGCTGCTCCTGCGGATCCTCGCGTTCGCGCTCAGGGGACTCGGGGAACGCAGGGTCCGCACCGTCATCCATGCGGATGTCAGGGATATTGGCAGCGCCGTCGCCGCCCTTTTTCTCCTCGTCCTTCCTCATCTGCCTCCGCTGCCGCCTCCTCTCCTGCCTCCGCTGCTTCTTGATCTCGGGATGCCGCCTCGCTGGGTTCAGCCCATCCCACTCAGCACCGCAGGCACAGCCCATCTCGGCAACCTTGTCAGCGTCAAAGGGAAGACCTGCACGCATGGCCTCGCGGACGATCCACGCGAGGGGGACGTGACTCGCGCTCTTGCTCTCCTCGAGCATCTCCCAGCCTCCGCCGACGTCGGCGTGCCCGCCCGCGAACCAGACCTCGTCAATGTCCTGTGGCTCGTCGTCGTCATCGTCCAGCCAGTCCGGCGCGATCCCGGAGAGTGCTTGGCCGGACAGGTCTGACAGGAGCTCCGAGTTGGCTCCTGGCTCGAGATGCTGCTGCTGTCTCTGCTGAGAGGGGAGCCGGCGGCGGGAGGCGGAGCGGGCGCGGTAGGGAGCGAACTCGGCCTGGCTGCCCCGGCGCTGGGCGTCGCTTCCACGGCTTTGTTGGGCCAGACTTCCACGGCGCTGAGATGCCTGATTTGGTCCCAGCGGGGAGAGGAACTGGTCCCGAGACCGCCCTCGGCCCTCCGGGCGCTGGGACTCCTGGGACATTCCCGTGCCACGCTGATCAGGACTGGTGGCTCCTCCCTCTTCGTTCCTCCCCTCGTCGTCTCTCTCGTGGGCGGTCTTCTCGTCGTCCTTCTCCGCCAAGAGGCCGTTGTGGCGGTGGTGCAGGTTCCAGTGCTCCCGGGCGAACCACTCACCGAGATGGTGGCGACGGCGGTGGCTGCGGACCCTGGGCCTGTCCTGATACATGAGGTCCTGGCGGAACTTGGCGCGGCGCTCATCGATGCTGACGGCATGACGGATGACCTTTGCGCTGCTGCGTGCGGTGTAGGGGAACTTGGAGCGCTGCATCCAGGCGGTCTCGAAGCGCGGCACCGAGTTGACAGTGTCAAACAGGCCAAGGAAGCGGATGCGGCCGACGGGACGGGAGAAAGTCTCACGGAAGCCCTTCATGAAGGTGTACATGCGACGCTTCTCGCTCTCGGCGGCGGCGACCTCGTCGTCGCTGCCCGTGCTCTGCTGACGGCACTGCCACTGGGAGAAGGCCTTCCAGGCGAACTTGACCATCTCCTCGTTGCCGTGGGAGAGCAGGCCGATGTAGTCGAGCATCTCGGCGAGGAAGCGGGCGATGTAGGCGCCGCGGCTGAAGCCGAACATGTAGATCTCGTCGCCCGGGTTGTAGAAGCGCATGAGGAAGCGGTAGCCGCCGACGACGTGCTGGTCGAAGGAGGAGCCGACGGCCGAGTCCTTGGCTTTCTGGTACCATGAGTTTAGGCGGGCGCGGACGCTGGTGTGTGTAAGGGAGCCGGAGACGACGTAGGTTCCTATGCCGGCTGTATATACACACGTGGTAAGTTAGGAAGAGTCCCGAAATCTATATGTATATATATATATATATATATATATTTACTGATCCTATCATGGAAACCCGACGAGCAGCCGGCAGAGAAGATGGGCAAGATGGGGGGGGGGGCGGCGCGGACTTACGCTGGTAGTAGTGGTACTGGTCATCGGCGGTCCGGTCCAGCATCCGGAAGATCTTGAGGATGTTGCTATCGCTGTCATCGCCGTGGAACTTGTTTCCGGTGCCGTCAAAGCACAGGACCAGCTTGCGGACGCCTCGGGACTTTGCTGCCGCGTTGGCCGCGTTGGCCGACGCCTTGTTGGCGGCTACGTTGGCGGCGGAGAGGACCTCCTCAGGGTCGGAGAAATTGCCCGAGTGCCTCGACTCTCGCACCGAGGCGGAGCTGGGGTCGAGCCGATTCGGGTCCATGGTGGAGGCTTACACCGGATTTGAGGGGAGAAGGGCGGGTAGTGTGACGGAGGGAGGAGGAGTGGAAGGATATGGGGAGGTGACATGAAGATAAAGAAGACTCCTCCCTGGATGATGATGACGATGATGGTCTCGTCACTTCGGCAACAACAAGACAGGGGGAAAATATCGAGATTGCCGGCACCAGACCACCACCCGCGTCATGAGGAGCTCTCGTCTCGGTCCTCTCACCCGCCATTCTCCCCGATACCCTAACCTCCCCCCCCCCCCCCCCCCCCCCCCCAATGATGCATATGCACTCCCTGGAGCCGTCCCCCGAGCTATGCCGTTCATGTAACAAGAGGCAGGCGGGTGGACAGCTGAAGGGGCCTCGAAGGCTCGAATTGGGCCCAAGGGAGCTTGGGAGCCACGGCCCGGGGCGAAGATCCCTCCCGGGGTGGTTGCAGATGGCCCATCTCGGGACCCATTGGCCAATCGGGCGACCTCTCGTGGATCCCAATGTCTTAGATGATGAACGAGTGAAATGGTAGAGAAGCGAAGATGGGTGAGCCACCCGCACGGCAGTGGGCGCGAGGGTGCTTGGGTGCGCGGCGCGCTAGGGATGCATGTATGTCCACTTCAGCCGTATGGCAGTACATGTACATAGTACAATATCGTGTACATATGATGCATCGTGCAGATTACCAGTGCCGATGAACGAGTGAAAAGTGGATACTTACTCTGTAGATCGTCGGAGGGCCGGATCCAAGGATGAACAGAGAGAGGTTCATGTAAAGGGAGGCCTTTACACTCGTCCACGAGGCGATACAAGAGCAAGCCATCGACGTCGAAATCCGGAGGGATACGAGTCCACCCAAATTGCACAGGCAGCTCACATCTCGGTCGATGGGCCGGCCGGGTTGGATGGACGGACGGTTGGCCGGCCGGCTAACGGTAAGAGCGGATCTGAGTACTATTGCATGCTACTTATACATACGGATACATGGGGGTGTTGTTGCTCATGACAACGTCAAGGTAGCCATATCCCATCGTGAACCCAGATTCGGGAGTCGAAAACTCCGGATATAGAACCCCACGGCCGGAACTATGTACAATGTATGTAACCAAGGGCCGTCCCGTCCCTAGGGCCGACCCAACAAGTCGATGCCGCACCTCTGCCGTCCTGTATATCAGACGGTATAGGTATCTGCCAAGTCAAGCCATCGAACTGTCCACGTTGCTCCTCGAGAGATGGATGGTTTGCCTGCCGGAGCCGACTCCAGGCCCAGAGGAAAAAGGTATCCTTCTCTCCACTATATACTGACTCGTAGCATAGCATATACGTTTGGAGGTTGTTGTATCCGGAACACTCGGAGTGTTCACTGGTGTGTCTTCTGAGACATACCCTACATATGTATGATGTGATACAGCATCGACATACATACCACTAGTCGTACTTAATAGCAGAAGAGCGGCCGGGACTCTCGGGGCAGGCAACGGCGGTTTGGGCGGAACTCGAATGACACGCATGGCCGTTGAAGGACGGATACGTCGTAACCCCCAGCAAGACACATGCTGTTCCTGAAGCGTTGGCTCTGGTTATACAGGTGCACGTGGTGGTGTCGACAGTTGCCGAGCTCTCTCCCGGAATAGAGAGGAGAGAGATTATGGCATGCTGGGAGTTGTCCTGTTCACGCATACGTATCCGTACGTGTGGGTGTATATGCTTTCCAGCTAAGCTCGACCGTACTCTCGGCGTCCCAAGGGAGGATGTCCTCGCTGCCTCCCATGTTCCCCCCCCCC